>CM047903.1:30344301-30415307 GCA_026229545.1 Pistacia atlantica
ATAGTATGGGGGTTTGTGGCATCTCATTCCTTTGGGATATATTACCTATCTTTTGACAATTATCGCATGACTTGCAAAAAGAATATGAATCTCAAAATAGAGATGGCCAATACAAACCACATTCTAGCACTTTTCTCGCTGTTCTCTTAGCTCCAAAATGACCTCCACATGCATAAAATGACAAAAGGTGAGAATGGAAATAATTTCATTTTCATGAACGCACCTTCTTATCACTTGATTTGCATAATGCTTCCATAAGTAGGGGTCATCCCACACATAGTATTTGGCATCACTCTTGATCTTATCTCTTTGAGCCTTAGACAAACCAGAAGGTAAGATATTAGTAACCAAATAATTTACAAGATTTGCATACCAAGGTAATGTCACACTTGTGGAGAACAATTGCTCGTCAGGGGACGTTTCTTGCAAATGAAGTTCATCCTCCACATGAACTAAACGACTCAAATTATCTGCGACACGATTTTGTGTCCCACTTTTTTCTTTGATCTCCAAATCAAATTCACTCAAGAGAAGTATCCATCTTATTAATCTTGGTTTTACCTCTTTCTTCGTCATCAAATAACGCAGAGTTGCATGATCAAAATAAACAATGATTTTAGTACCAAGCAAATAAGATCGAAACTTTTCTAAACAAAAAACAATAGCTAAAAGTTCTTTCTCAGTAGTAGAACAATTTCTCTGGGCATCATTCAAAGTCCTTGAAGCATAATAAATGGCATGAGATGCTTTTCCAATCCTTTGACCCAAAACAGCACCTACTACATAGTCACTTGCGTTGCACATTATATCAAAAAGAACGTTCCAATTAGGAGGCTGGATAATTGGGGTAGAAGTCAACAGTTCCTTCACCTTGTCAAACGCCTTTTTACATGCCTCATCAAGCTCAAAAGTCACATCATTTTGTAGCAACTTACATAGGGGTAATGCTATTTTGGAGAAATCCTTCATGAATATTCAGTAAAACTGCATGTCCAAGAAAAGAACGAACTTTTCGCACACTAGTGGGGTAAGGTAGAGATTGAATAATATCAACTTTGGCTTTATCTACCTCAATTCCCCTAGATGAAACAACATGACCCAAAACTATGCCTTGGTCAACCATAAAATGACATTTTTCAGAATTTAACACAAGTTTAGTTTTTATGCATCTTTGAAGAACAAGTGTAAAGTTATGCAAACAATTATCAAAGGAGTCTCCATAAACTATGAAATCATCCATAAAGACTTATATGATATGCTCAATATAATCTGAAAATATGCTAACCATACACCTTTGGAAAGTGGCTGGGGCGTTGCAAAAGCCAAAAGACATGCGACGATATGCAAAAGTTTCGAATGGGCATGTAAAAGTTGTCTTCTCTTGATCCTCCAGAGCAATTGCAATCTGAAAATAACCTAAATAACCATCAAGGAAGCAATCGTAAGAATGACCAGCTAACCTTTCAAGCATTTGATCAATAAAAGGTAAAGGGAAGTGGTCCTTGCGGGCTCCAACATTTAATTTTCTATAATCTATACAAACCCGCCACCCATTTTGAACATGGGTAGGAACTAACTCATCATTCTGATTTTTCACAATAGTTATTCAAGTCTTTTTAGGAACCACTTGAATAGGGCTAACCCAATTGCTATCTGAAATAGGATAAATCACTCCAACTTCAAAAAGTTTGAGGATCTCCTTTTTCAAAACATCCATCATGGGTGGGTTTAATCTTCTTTGCGACTGACAGAAAGGTTTTGCTCTTTCTTCAAGCAAGATACGATGCATGCATGCAGATGGGCTAATTCCTTTAATATCCACAATTGTCCAACCAATAGCTGTCTTATGTTCCTTAAGGACCTACACAAGCTTTTCTTTTTGCGATGCACTAAGTTTACTGGAGATGATCACTGGTAACGTTCCTTTGTCTCTAAGGAACACGTACTTGAGGTAACTAGGGAGAGGCTTCAAATCTGGAATGGGGGCCTGCAAAACAGAGGGTAAAGGCCTCTCATTAGAAATTGGTAATGCAATATAAGGAACATTACCTGACTGTTGTAACTTTGGAGAATCATTCAACGCTGCAACAGTTTCTTGCAAATCAGTACTCAACCTAACTCCTCATTCTCTTTCTCAAGATGGTTACTAATGGCAACTTCCAATCCATCTTTTCCATCAAGTTCAAAAACTTCATGTGCTAAAGAATCAATCACATCAATAGAATAAACAGATTATGATCATCATCATCAGAATATTTCATGGCATCATAAATATTAAACTTAACAATTTCACCATCAAATTCCATGGTAAGTGTGCCACTATGAACATCTACCTTAGTCTTGGATATTTTGAAGAAGGGTCTTCCTAACAAAATAGGGGCAGTTTGATCACCATTTCTATATCAAGCACATAAAAATCAGTAGGGAAAACTAAATCATTAACTTGTACCAGAATATCCTCAACTATACCCTTAGGATAGACATTAGATCTATCAGCTAATTGAATCACAACACCAGTTTTATTCAAAGGTCCAACTTTCAAAGAAGCATATATAGAATATGGCATGACATTGATAGAAGCTCCTAAATCTATCATGGCCTTCTCAAACATAGTGTTACCTATCGTAGAAGGGATAGTAAGCATGTCTGGATCTTTGCACTTCGATGGGAGTTTTCTCTGAATAACTACATAAACGTTCTCTCCTACTCTCACCTTTTGACACCCTTTAAGTTTTTGTTTCCTCTTAATTGTACACAGTTCTTTCAAGAATTTAGCATAACGAGGTACTTGTTTAATAGCATCTAAAAGTGGAATATTTACCTCACATCTACGAAAAGTCTCATATAAATCTTCTGCTAAAGCTTGAGGAAAAGGAGGTATTGGTTGATAATCAGACAGAGGCAGAAACTTATGCTTAGGAATGCCATCATCATTGGGAATGTTCCTGTCTACAATGATGTTTTTCTCATTTTCTTCCTTTGACGATGTAAGGGCTGCCTTTATTGGAATCTCAACCTCTTTACCACTTCTCAAGAAGATTGCACTTGTATTTTCTCTTGGATTTACCACCGTTTGAGAGGGTAATTTCCCTGAACTTTGCGCCTCTAGCTTACTTATTGCGGTGGCCATCTGGCCCATCTGATTCTCCAAACTTTGAACACTGGCCCTCGTCTCCTGTTGAAATTGCAAAGTATTATTGGCAAGAGACTTAACAATATCTTCTAAAGACATACCAAAATTAGAAGTTTGGCCTGATTGTTGTCTAAGGGGATGGCTATTTATATTGCTGGTAACTTGGGAGATTTCGAGTCACGGGCTGATTCACTTGTGGATTCCCATAGCCAAGATTGGGGTGATCCCTCAATCCCGAGTTATATGTGCTTGAATAGGGATCATACTTCCTTTGTGGTTGTCCAGGAAAACCACCTGCTGCATTCACTTGCTTAATGGGCTCCTCTTGAAGAGTTAGGCACATATCAGTTGGATGCTGTACTACTGAACAAATCCCACAAGTCTTCACCGTTTGCATATTACCTACAGCCATTTGACAAACAAGAGAAGTTAGACTTGAGATTTGTTGTTCAAGGGAGGAAATATTTACCTCATTATCACGCCTAGAAAGAAGGCCAAGCCTAGCGCCAAATTGTTGAGAATTGGCTGCCATATCTGCAATCAAGTTTCTCGCGGCCTCGGGAGTTTTATCTACCAAAGCTCCTTCACTAGCAGCATCAATCATGCTCCTATCAGTGTATAGAAGGCCCTCATAGAAATACTGGATAAGTAGCTGCTCACTAATTTGATGATGGGGGCAGCCTGCACATAATTTCTTAAAACGTTCCTAGTATTCATGTAGGGACTCTCCGTTATGCTACCCTACACCACAAATTTCTTTTCGAATGTTGGCCACCCTTGAAGCTGGGAAATATTTCTCTAAAAACAACCTCTTCATCTCATTCCATGTGGTAATACTCTCGGAGGATAGATAATAGAGCCGATCCTTAGTTGAATCCTTCAAAGAAAACGGGAAGGCTCTTAATTTAATTTGCTCTTCAGTCACCACCATAGGTTTCATACTCGTGCAAACCACATCAAGCTCCTTTAAATGCTTGTAAGGATCTTCACCTGCAAGACCATGAAAAGTGGGCAAGAGATGTATTAGTCCAGATTTTAATTCAAAAGTAGTAGTAGCATCTAAAATAGGGAACGTTATGCATAAAGGTGGTTGATTCAAATTAGGGGTAGCAAGCTCTTTCAAAGTTTGATTTCCAGCCATGACTTCCTCCTCTTCCAAATTAGAGTTGCTAGCAAATTGGAAATTAGGAGCCAAATTGTTTTTCTTAGAATTTCTCCAAGTTTCCCTCCTTAACCTGCGCAAAGTGCTCTCTATTTCTGGGTCGAATGTTAAATCACCAAGATGAGAGGACGTGGTCATAAAACAAAGAATCTCATAAAAGAAATAATGACAAATAATGAAAACCAATTAGAAAATTCAAAAAATTAAAAAATTAAATTTTTTTTTTAATGACCAAAAACACAAAAAATGGCTAAAAACCCTATCAAACGTTGTTTTTTGGCCTTGAGAGGGTGGGGCTAGAAAGCCAATTTCCAGTCTTGCTCAGAATTTTGTTTTCTTTGAAACACGTACTCACAACATTCGTAATTCAACCAAAATTTCTCTTACAAATAGTAATACTATTCATGAATAGTACTACTATTCATTTTTAAAAAAAAAAAAAAAACAAGAACTAAAAAAAAATCAACTAGAATCACTCCCCAGCAATGGCGCCAAAATCTAATGTGCTGTCATAGGCAACCAGAATTAAAACCTAAGAATGCATGTAGTAGTGCGAGTAAGGATTGTTCCCATGGAAAGTATCTAGCCTAGTTTTAAACTACGTGAACAAGGATGGGGGGATTTGAGTATAACGGAAACAATTTCAGGAAAAACAACTAAGGGATAATTCAAATTAAATTATCAATCAAAAGAACAAACCTTGGTCTAAGTCAACATCCACCATTGGAATTTTACAATTGATCATCGATGCAAGTATATATCAATTCATACTTTGAATATTCACCGTTGCAACTATTTTCCTATCTCTCCTTAGTTGCAGTTAATTAGGAAACAAGCAATCTAATTAATCTTACTACTAAACAACCCAAGACAAGTGCTAAAGGTTTAATCTAGTAACAGCCTTAAGAACTAGAAAGATCGATGAAGCTGAACAACACAAACACAAGCGATTGTATTTAATTTAGTTCTTAAGATTTAATAATTCCTGACGCAGCAAATTCTTAAACCTTAGTTACTCACAAGTTAGAGGGATCAAACAATTACGGATTTGATATCTAATTTATCAATAGACCACAACAAATAATAAACTAGTGGCCCTCCTAGTAATTAAATGAAACAATCATGAAAATAGGCATAGAAGAACATCCAATACTCAAAGCATATATTGAACACTAAAAACAGATTAGATCTCACAATTTTATTGATTCTGAGGCCTCTATTTCCTTCAACTAAGATATGAAAATTTAGCCGCTCATGGCCATCATGAAAACTCAAAAGAGAAGTTGAACAAGAGGGGAAAGAGAGGCATGTCTAGTCTCTCCCCCAGTCTTATCTCTCTCCGCCTCTTAAAACATCCAATTCAAATCAGTGAATTCTACTCAATCTCCTAAACATATTCTAAGTTTTATCCTAAAATAACATTTTTCCAAATCTGATTAATTGAAAATAAAATAAAGTCCTAATATGACTAGGAAAGTGGTGTTTTCAGCTGTAACTTTTCCTGCACCAGATCTTCAAAACTTCCAATAATAAACAGCCTATTTGAATTGCATGACAAGGCGAAATGTTCCAGAACGTCAACAGTGTAGGTGCATCAAATTCAAGCCCGATTACAACCTAGATGCAATGAGTATCTCTCCAAACTCAAAACATAAAAGTTGTAGATCTGTTTCTTCTAGTTCCATATCACTTTTAATCATCTCAATCGGGGCTCGGATGAGAGAGTTGTGCTCTAATTACGAAGCAATGTTGAAACTATCTGAATTCACCTAATTAGTTTCGTTTTGCATTTAACGCCTCTATTTGCATCCTTAATCAAAATAAAATAATAATGAGTACATTTAGGCACCAAATAAGTATAAAAGACTAGACATTAAGGGGGGTAAATATGACATTTTGCATTCTCATCAGTACCATATGCATCAGCGATTGGTAGTCTTATGTATGCCATGGTGTGTACAAGGCCAGATAGAGCACATGCAGTGGGAGTTGTTAGTAGGTACATGAGTAATCCAGGAAAGCAACAATGGGAAGTAGGAAAGTGGATTCTAAGATATTTGAAAGGTACTACAGATTCAGCATTACGCTTTAGGAAGTTAGACTAAAAGCAACAAGGTTATGTGGATGCTAATATGGCTAGTGACATTGATAACCGCAAGAGTACCACAGGTTATGTCTTTACATTAGGTGATACAGTAGTCAGTTGGGTTTCAAAGTAATAAAAGATTGTTGTTCTTTCTACTTCAGAGGCAAAATAGGTTGCCATGACAAAAGCTAGTAAGTAGCTAATATGGTTATAGCAATTCCTAGAAGAATTGGGTCAAAATTATGAGAAGAGCGCTTTGCATTGTGATAGTCAAAGTGAAATTCACCTGGCAAAGAATCCAGTCTACCATGCTAGGAAAAAACACATAGAATTTCAATACCATTTTATACGCTCAGTTTTGGAAGAAGGAGTTATAGCTTTCAAGAGGATTCAAGGAGTAAAAATCTAGCTGATATGTTTATGAAGGTGGTTACAATTGAGAAATTGAAGTTTTGTACAACTTCAGTTGGACTTCTCCCTTCAAAAAAGAGAAGTTGATGCTACTATTGATGGAAGTGAAGAATTGAAGACATGTAACATCTACTGAAAACTAGTACAATGCATGCATAATAACAATAGAAAATTGGGCCCAAAGTTTTTCTTTTTATTACAATTCATGTGTCTTTTATACATAAAGAGTACTGTTTACAAAATGTATTTTAAAAGACAAAACAGGGGAATAGTGTAGCTATTGCTCCTCGCTTGCCGACGCCCCTCCGACCGCATCAACACCTAGAACCTGCATCCACAAAGGAAAATAACGGGGTGAGCACAATTAATGCTCAGTAAGTAAAACTCTCTAACTGTCTGTCCTCGTGTGAAACTCTTAATTCTTTCTTTTTTCTAATTCTGTTTCTGTTTCTGTTTCTACTAAATACCATGGCCTCATCTTACCGGAGGTACGGCCGGATGGCGTTCACACAGCACCATCTCACTCTCCATAACTATCGGGTGGAATTCACATGGTATCAACCCGTTCTTAGTGACTACCGAGTGGGGATCACAAAGCACCAACTCGGTTTTCCTAACTATCGAGTGGAGATCACCTAGCACCTACCCGTTCCTCATGATTTTTGGGTAACGATCACCAAGCATTAACCCGTCTCTAGTCACTATCGGGTGATGGTCACAAAGCATCAACCCACTTCTACTAAATGTCGGATGATGATCACAAAGCATCAACCTACATATCTCTTAACTAACCGGGTAGTGGTCACAAAGCATCTACCCATTTCTATTACCCATTGGGTGACGATCACAAAGCATCGATCCATCTCTAAGGGCTATTCGGGTGATGATCACGAAGCATCAATCCGATTCCCATAACGGTTGGGTGATGATCACAAAGCATCATCCCAACTATACTACTCTTCTAATTCATTCTATTGTAGCATTTTTCAATGCTCTCTACCCTTAGAGTAATTGTACCCACTAAGCTCTCTACTCATAGAGTAATTGCATACATAATTTTCCTACACTTTCTTAGGTCACTTTTCAATGTACAACTAGTGCCTATGGATGGTTCAACTTCACCAATGCACTTATGAGATGCCAACATGCAATGTTGCAAGAATTAAGGTTCACTACTCACACTCAAACCTCTATTAGGCATTTCATCAAACAACTCATGTGCACTATAAAACCCTATTATAGCAATGATTCTAAAACTTTTTCTAACCATCCAAAATGGGGAGAAACCCCTTCACATAGCCACAAAACCTGCCATAGAAAACACTTCCAAAAAGGGGATCCATAACACCCCTTAAATTCCATCTCAACTACCTCTCTAACCCAACAACTCATTTCTCATATTTGCAAGGTATTAACATTCACAAAGCATAGAAATCTCTATTTAAACCTCCATACATGGCATATCACATGTACATCACATACATACATCATTTCTATCAAAACCCTAATCAAGAAAATTCATAGATCTCAACTTGGGTTGGGTTTTACTTACCTTGTTATGGAGAGACCTCACCAACTCTTCCTTTCACTTGTTTAGCTTGACTTTTCCTCTAATCTTAACCAAAAGAATGAAAACCCTCAAACTTCAATATGGGTTAAAACTCCCAAATCACACAACTCAAGTAGAAATCCTTACCTTAGGAAGCCTTAGGTTGCTTTTCTACTCCAAATCACTTCAAAAACCCCTTGAAATTCCTTGATCCAAAGAAAAGAGAAGTTGAGAGGAGTAAAGATGGAGAGTTGCGTTTGAGAAGAAGAAATGAGGGGTTTTTTCTGATTCTAATTCCTTTTAATGAAATATATACACAATCATTCCCATTTTGCCCTTACTCTTCTTTGGGAATTTCATCTATATCCTTTGATTCATTACAAACTCACCCCCATATCAACATATTCTCCATGAAAAATCCTTACAATTAACTCCCCACTTTTCCTGCTAATTAGGGGTAGAATGGTCAAATTGCCCTTAGGGAAGAAAATATCTAAAACTTAACCAACAATTTAATCGGCCTGTCACCGCGGCGAAACTGTCCAGAGAGTTTCCCCGTGGTTTCAACACATCTTCGCCGCGACGAAGCTTGGTACACTAAAATTCTTCTATTTTCAACCAATTTCAAGGCAAACATTCAACCAAACAATATTACCAAAACCAATTTCAAATAAGAGCGGAAGAGGAAACAATAACAACGTACCTCATGTGGGGCGTTACAAGACATGCTGAATTAGTCTCCAAGTGAGAGATTGTTGAGATTGTGAAGCCAAATTCAATCCAAATTAGAGTTGGATTAGCAGATGGGTTTTCCTAATTTGTGTTTATGTAGAATTGTTTTCCTTTAGGAATACAGTTAGAAATAGGATTATAATTGTATTAGGAATTAAAATAAAATTCCTATTAGGGTATGGGATTTAAGTCCTATTAGGAATAGTGTCCCATGTATTACTTATAAAGGGGGGGTTAAGTCCTAGAGTTACATATCACAAATTGAATAGAAAGGCAAAGCCACAATTAGAGAGTGAGAGCCATCAAATAGGGTTTAGTGAGTGAGCCAATTTGTGAGGCTTGTGAGAGATTCTTGTAATTTCTTTTCTTCTACTTCATAGTGAATTTCTGTAGCGGCAAAGTGGACGTAGCTCTCATACGGAGGGTGAACCACTATAAATCTTGTGTTTGTATGTGTGGTTATTTTGTGTCCTTTGTTTGCACTATTTTTTGCTTTCAGAGATTTAGGATATGCTAGTATTCAATTAAATCCCTACAACAAAGATGAGTTGGAGGTACTCATTCATATAATTTGGTACTTCCATGGAGTACTCTCTGGTGGAAGGATTGTAGAAATAGAAAACACATCATTTAGGAACATAAAGGTAGAACAAACCATTACAAGAACCAACCGTTTCAACTATTTCTTCCGAAAAATCAAGCCTCATTACATCAAGCTTTTCGTCATTAAAAGAAGATGATGTTTCGGGGTCGATAAGATAGAGATCAGAAAGAACAAGGAGTTTCTCTCTTTGGGTTTGAGAGAGGTGAGTTTTAATGAAGAGAAGGTTGGTGAACAAAGCCAGAAATGATTTGGAAACACATCTGAATCGGCATATAGATTTAACTGGAAGTTTTTGAAGTATGTAGTGGAATATGATATGTTGGGGAAGAAACGCCATTGCTAGCAAAGAAAAGAAGTCTAGGGTTTAGGGCTTGTGCCTTTGTGGTAAGTTAGATATGAAGCTTATGTAACGGAAAAGCTAGAAAATATTGGATGGTGAATAACATTGAATTTTATAATTAAGAGGACTAATTTAACTAAGATTCTATAACTTCCTTTTTTTTTTTTTTTCCATTATATATATATATATATATATCATTAATTATGTTTATAATTTAAAAAAAAAAAAAAGCATCTTGATTGGCAAGATGAATTATTATAAGGCTTTTAACGATAAACATCCTTCAAGTTTAGTGTAAAATAAGAGATGTTACCAACCCAAATGTTATATAAAGTAAAATTTTCAACTAAAAGATAATTGTTATTAGTCTAATCCATTAGATGAAGGGGTTAAATTGAAAATTAATCACATATTAAAAAAAAAAATAGTTAGGATTTTTTATATTTATTATAAATTATTATTGTTTTGTTTATTTTATTTATAATTAGATGAGACAAAGAGTTTTTGTGTCTTTTTGTCAAATTTTGGGTGTTTGATAACAGAGTAGACTAACAATGGTTATCTTGTAGATGAAAATGTCATTATCTTATAATGTTTGAATTTATAATTCAATTGTTTAAACTCTTGGATGTAATTGTTACTTACACTAAATATGAAGGGTGTTTATGTTTTAAAACCTGCAGTACAATGGATTAAGTTCCTCTACTATTATATTACATTTTATTGAATAATAGATGTAAACAAAGAGTTAATTGTAATTTTTTAACGGGATATCACTTACTTCACTAGATTTATTTGAAATAGTTATTGGGATGAACTATCACCATGTTAACAAACTCCCCCTAATTATTTAAAAATTCATCAATCAGCCCCTAAAGGCCAACGTGCCAATTCTATTAGCATTTGTTAGGTTTTAAGGAAAGAATTATCTATTTTATTCTTAGACTAACCATAATTGACCTCCACCTATCGCCCCATATCAACTCCGTCTTCTCTCGATCTTTCAAGATGGTTGTGGTCTCAAGGGGATAGAGATTGGTAACATTTTTTTTTTTTTTTTAACAAGGTGTTCAGGCCAACTTGAGTGCAAGCGCTTAAATCTTTGGAGTTAGGAAGATTCAAAGTTGAGACCATGTATCTTAACCACATATCCCAGCGTTCGTCCTACCACTTGAGCTACCCAAGAGTGGGTTAGTGATTGGAAATATGTCAAAAGTCTACATCAAATTATGAATTTGGATACCTCATGGTTCAAATGGGTTTTAGCTAATATAAGTAAACAATAAAGAGAACATATTTTCATAATTTTTGTTTTAGGAAAATTTGGAATTTTTATATTTTTAGTGTTAGATAAAATTATAAATCGTTTATAGATACCGTATAATGAGACGATCATTTTAAAATTATTCTTTTTAAAAAGTAAATATTAAAAATTACCAACAAATCAAACCCACAAATTGGGTCAACCCGACCCAGGATAATGTTTTGAGTTCTCACATCTCCAAAATTTAATCTATTTTAATTTCAATCACTAAATTTCTTTCTCACAGAAATATTATAGTTAGAGATCGAAAAATAACCCGCCCAGCCTATGGCGGGTTAAGCAAAATGGCAGGCCGGGTACTCAGTTCGCCTCTTGGCTAGAAAGGTTAGCTCAGCTCAGCTCGCCAACCCTAACCCGGTGGGTTTTAGTGTAGGCTAGGCCGGGCTGGCTCATAATTTTTTTATTTTCTTTTCTTTTGTGTAACTTTTTTTTAGCTAACTTTTCAAATATCAATAATTCAATTTAATTAATTTTTTTTTTTGTTAACATTTCAAATATTAATTCAATTTTAATACAATTAAATTGTAATATAAGAAAAATTAGATTTATTCATTTATCAAAAAACAAAATAAGAAATAAGAAATTACAACAATTATTGCCTTGTTAAAAACTTTACGAAGAAAAACCCAATTGGGACAAAAACTTGGTAAGGAAAAAAGAGTGCAATAATTGAAAATTAATTTACAAATTACAAAGTTCCAATTTACAAAACAACTAATTTGAGGGCCAACTAGGACCTCCCTTATCTGTATCATCTATATTACAAAATTGAAATGATTCTATTAAAATATCATCGACAAGCTCGTATTGATCTTGATGGTGTGATCGTTCCCAATCTCGAAGACATGTGAGGACTTCAATCATTTTTTCGTAAAATTTTAGTCCTCCTTTCATTTAAAATTCTTCCACTTACACTAAATGTTTGTTCGAATGAGACAGTTGAGACAAGAATAGAAACATCCAAGGCAAGTCTTGATAATACTGGAAAAATACATTTTCTGGTTTTCGAATATTCTAAGACATCAATGTTGGCTTTTTGTTGTGGATCTGCTGGTAGCATGTTAGGGGTTCCCAAATATTGGTGAAGCTCATTACTCTATAGCTATATGGAGGATAGTACATTCATTGTTGATGCTTTTAAAGAGGAGGCTATGCTTTGGGTTCGGGTCCTCTTCGACCTATTAAGTGTACTCCAAGAATCAAGCTCTTCATTTGTTTCTTTTGATGCTACTTCCTCGGGTATTTTGCCTCTTCGCTGGTTCCCACATATGTTTTCATATTGCAAATATACCTCTGCAAGACACTCATTTATCTCACCTAGTTGATTGGCATATGCTTCGTCTCGTAAATTTTCACTTAACGTGTCTAAACCATTTTCTAAACGAGCTATTTTAATTCTAGGATCAAATATGACAGCTAAACAATAAAGAAAATGAATGAGTTTCTAATATTTTTTAAATTTTAATTCCATTGCCTATATTGGTCTCGCTAAAATTTCATTTTTTTAAAAATAAATCTGAAATTTTTATAATTGTATGTATTACCAATGGACTAGTAGGATAATATACACTAGAAAGTTGTAAAGTGGATTAATAAAAAATTTTAAGAAAAAAATGAAATTTTTGAGCTATATGCCAATCATTGTCTACCAAATAATGAGGACCCCTATTATTTGCTACAAAATAACTAATTAAATTTTTATAAGGTAAACATGAATCAAGCATTAAATAAGTACTATTTCATCTAACAGGCATGTCTAATGCAAAAGTTCTAGGAGACATATTTTATTTTATACAAACATCTTGAAATTCAGCATTTCTTGATTTACTACTAGTAATACAAGCTAAAGAATCCCTAATTCTATCAATATTATTTCTAATTCTTTCATACCACTTTTCACAATTAAATTAATAATGTGACATTCATAACATAGGTGAAAAAAACTTCAAATTGTCATGAAAAGGAAAATTACTTTTTAAAAAATCTATAGCTCTACTATTAGCACTTGCATTATCTAAAGTTAAACTTATCACTTTGTGAACATCATAATCTTCTGAAACTTCAACAATTTTATTATAAATTTGTTGACCACTATGATCCACATCCATTAATCTAAATCCCAATAAAGATTTATTTAATTTACATTCGTTATCAAAATAATGACTAGTCACACAAATATAATTTTGTTTAGCTCTACCACTTCAAATATCGGTTGTTAGAGCCACATTAGCATGACAACTATGTATTTTATTTCTTAATTCTAATTTCATTTTCCCAAACAATTTAATTAAATCATTTCTAGTTGCAGTTTTAGAATAACTTTTAAATCCTGGAAAAAATAAATTCTTAATAAATCTTTCAAAATATTTATCTTCACCAATATTAATAGGTTGATCAGTTGCAGCAATATATAAAGCTAATTGTTCCCTATATACATCAGAATTATAACCCCAAGTAGTACCCATATTAGTTATTTTAGTTTGATTGGATTCTCTATTTCCATGTTGATTCATCATATGTTTACTAGCATGCCTTTTTAAAATACTAGTACCATTACCTGCATCAGCTTTATAAATATTTCCATAATACTTGCATCTTGCTTTGTTCACTTGAACTCCATTTTCTGTCTTGTAAAATTTATCGAAATGCACCCAAACATCTGATGTGTGTCTGTTGTCGATTTTGACTGCAGTTGATGAACCCACTTTTGCTTGAGATGGAGTTGGATGAGGACGACTTCTAGAACCACCAAGAGTTGTAGCAACATGGGGAGGAAGGGGGGAATATTATGAGGTGTATCAAATTATGAGAATGAGAAAGCGGGACTAGTTGAATCTATAGCATTTATGTTAGTAGATTCAGGGGGACTAGGATAATTTCCTTCATCATCGAAATTGATAGGATGGAAATATCTATCCATTCTAGTTAAAAAAAAAAAATGTATATATATATATATATTTGGATATAGAAGAAATAAAGAATTAAAGAAGGAGAATTGGAATTTGGAAATATGAATTGAAAATTGCAAAAACTAATAAAAATTAAAATGAGAGCAAATTGACAACAAAGAGATTTAGAGCTTTCAATAGAGAAAATGAGAGAATGAGAAAATTTGGGATGTGAGGAAATATGAGAGTTTAGGCCCTATTTATAGAAAAAAATGGGAAAAGAAAATGACCAAAAAGACCACTCCAACTGCTATAAAACAATTATATTTTAAGGGTAAAATGGGTTTTTGCAAAAAAAAAAAAAAATTTAATTTTTTAAAATTTTTTGTCCAACCTGATGGGTTGGATGGGTTTTTTTTTTTTAAAAAAAAAAAAATATATAAACCATCGGGTCGCTAGGTTGGCTTATGAAGGCCCAGGCCACCTAGCGAGGTATACGTGGGCCGGGTTGAACCTAGGTTGATGCAGGCCGAGTTAGGGTTGACCCGCCTAACCCGGCCCATTTGTTCCACCTCTAATTACAGTCCCTCTATTTCCTCTGAATTTTCATGGGATTTCGACTGTTAACACCCTAATTCACAATTTTTCCTTTGTTTTCTATCTGGGTTTCCAACTTTCCCACAAGTTTTCTCGCACTTCCTCACCTAGGTCTCTCTTAGAATGGGCCAAAACCAAGCTTACAAGGCCATGCAACGAGCTCGCCTCAGCTGCATCAGAAGAGATCAAGGACGGCATGGTTTGTACCCTTTCATACTACTATTTAATACCCTTTTATTAATCGTTAATTATTGTTATTATTTTATTGAATTATTTAGTTGCTTCTGCTTAGTGTTATTACTTTCATTTTAATTATTTTTTAACTTATTCAATCAAAAATTGCTAACTTGATGAACTTTTAAAAGGGTATTTGGATTGTGTATACAAATTGATAATCTTTTAGCAGTTTATTTTTATTGTTTTGTTAATTAATTTGTAACTATTATGTGTTTTTAAGTAATAAAATTGCTAAATTGATGAGCTTTTAGAAGGGTATTTGGAATTATTTAGTTGCTTCTACTTAGTGTTGTTAGTTTATTTTATTATTATTAATAGTATTATATGCTTTTCCAGCGATATAATTGTTATATTGATAAAACTATTAAAAGGGTATTGGGATTGTGTAAATAAATTTTTAGACTTTTAAAAGGGAAATCATGGTATTGTTGTTTGGATTATAGGTAACATTCGACATGATATTTGTAACATCTTTTGTGAAATTAGTGAGGAAGTATGAATTATAAGTAATGCTGATTCGGTTTTGAATTATAAGTAATGCTGATTCGGTTTTGTATATACAACCCGTGACGGGTAATGTCTTAGATCTATTGTAATTTGCTTATTAAAGTTTGTTCAAATAGGGGGGAAAAAAAAGAACTTTATGCTTATTTGAAGGAGAACCCATGTTTTGGGAGATTTTACACCTTTTATTTATGTTTTAATTTTTCGATTTATGTTGACAGTGAATTTTGACGCATGTTTTGGAAAATTGAATGACAAAACAATCTGTCAGTGATGAGAATTTACACATTAATTAAATAATTAGTTGGGATACATTGGTTTGCGCGGATGTGAATCTTAAATCATCTTCTAGAGATATGTATGTACAAGGTTTCTTGACATGCTATAAATTTGTTTAAAGTTTAATGTAACAATGGAGCTTATGTTCGCTTTTGCAACCCTGACTTCAGCTTAGTAGAGTACTTGCAAACTATGCTAACATTGGTCCTGGGGTTGAACTAAACTTGTACTTAAGTGCACTAGCACTAGCATTAATTGAAAGAAAGCTCAAAATGTTGCATTTAGAATAAGATTATTTAGCAAAACTTGGGCTGTGATATAATTGGGATTATTTGCTTTGTGCTTCTATGACTATGTGAAACGAAAATATAATGGAGTTTTTTTATTTCTGCACTTCTGGGTTAAGTTATACCAAGGGAAAAAACTTGTGTTTGCATATTACTAAATATAATAAAACTGGGCTGATAGTATGTGGTTGTTAAGAGACAAATAAAATAAAGTTAACCATTCAATCTTAATATTATATTTCACCCAAACTTCGTTGCTTCAATGGCCCTATCTAATTCTTTTATGTTTATGTAACATTGTTTCCTTCAATACATTCATGTTTAATTACAACATTTTCTTAATGCGTTCCTTTTGAATATGTGCAAGTTACTGGTTTTGTTGATTGCATTAATTTTTGTAAATTTATGAAATTACATAAATTTAGGAGGATGAAGTAACAAAGGGTGAACTAGAAGCAGATACCAATAGAATGATGCGAGGGTACAGAGCTCAATTAGATGCTGAAAGGGCACGCAAGCTGGCCCATGGAAGGAACCCATTCTAGCAGTAAATCTAGTCATAAAAAGGGTATGCGTACAAGACCTTGGAAAAGGAACATCTTATCTCATTCTTTTATGATTACCCACCATATTTTCCCGGCTTTCTAATGGTGATATGTGTTCTTGTAGATAGGAAAATCTATGGGGATGAAGAGACTGGGAGAAAGAAGGGTGATGCTCTTGTAACATATCTTAAGGAACCATCAGTTGCTTTGGCTATTCATTTTGGATGGAGCTCCTTTTCGTCTAGGTGGAAAGATCCCTATGCGGTCACCCAAGGTAACTTTGAGCAGAAAGGGGATAGCTTTGTATCCGAGCAAGTACAACAAGAAGAAAAAGAAGCCGAAGCTTGAGGAGAAGATGTTTGGCTGGGGTGGCCTTGATGATGCAAACGTGACAATTTCGGCTACTGTGGTTCTTCGTTATATGTTCTCCCTTGCAGAAATGAGGGCTGATGAAAATTTACGTTCAGAATTGGAAGCAGATGTTCAAGAGGAATGTGTAGAGCTTGGTCCAGTGGACCAGTCAAGGTTTGCAAGAATCATCCACAGGGTGATGTTTTGGTAAAATTTGAGGATAGAAAGGATGCTCAAAAGTGCATAGAATTGATGAATGGACAATGGTTTGGTTGTAGACAAATACATGCCAGTTGCTTATAAGCCGTTGTTATAAGTTATTAACCCTTCACCATCACTACCAATATTTGGAAATCCTTAAAATAGAAGACAGACTTACTTTTGAAGCAATTTACCTAAAGAAAAACTCCATAACGCTTGTGAAATTGGGAACTAAGCCACCTTTGAGCAGACCAACAAACCAGTGGCGGATCCAGGAATTTCACTCAATGGGGGCAAAAAACAAACCAAAAAAAAAATTAAAACCAATCATATTCATATATATATTCATTATGATGAGCTTCAACAAAACGTTACAAAATATAAATAAATATCTTCAAAAAACACAATTTTTATAAAAATAAAATAATTTTTCTACAATTGTCCTCGACAAGTTTTCATATTCTAAAAACGTTGGATAATTATCTCATCATCAGCTCTATCAAATACATCTTTCTGAATATAGGTGACCAAGCAATCATTCATCCATTGATTTCCCATTCGATTGTATAACCAACTTTTCACAAGATTCATTGCAGAAAAAGTCATTTCAACGATCACAGTCGCAACTAGTAAAACCAATGCAAGTTTCACAAGCTTATACACCAACGGATATAAAATGTCTTTTTTAAACTGAACTAAAATCTTAGCCAAATCACCAATTCCTTTTAACTCAGCAAAATTCATCACAAGAACGTCAATAACATAAATCCTATTATGGTTCTCAAGTACCATCAACTCAAGTGTAGAAAAATCAGTTGGATAAAACTGGGCAAAACAGATCAACTTATGCTTGTCAAAAGCAGAGAATGAAATACTTGGATATAAACATGTCATACAAAGAAGCAGCTTAGTACTAACCTTAGTGAAAGGAGTGTTAAGTTCTTGAAGTTGCATATCTATCACTGTATAAAACAATTCAACTCGATAGTGATGCAAATTTTTCATGTGCTTAACTCTTCGTCGTGGCTGCCTTCGAATTGCAAACATATCATCCATATTCAAAATGGCAATATCATGTTTTTAGCAAAATGAAGAAATTTCACTCAACAAAGATTTCCATCCTTCATCTCTCAACAATTGTAACCGTTGTTTTGGAGACTTTGACTAAGGCCATAGCATTTACAATGTCTTGATCTTTTCTCTGCAATGCTTGTGACAACTCATTAGTAATTGCCAATATACTTTCATCATATACAAGCTAAATGCAAAATCAAAGGAATAGATTACATCTAATAGATTTAGGGGTGAAATCAAATCAAGTCGAGTACTTGGTAAATCGAACTCAACTTGATCTCTATAGTATCGAGTTCTAGTTCGAGTTCAAGCCTGACCGAACTTGAGAAATCAAGTTCAAACTCGAACTCGGTACTTGAAATTGGAAATCGAGTTCGAATTCAAGTTTGTATAATCGAGCTTTTTCGAGTTTTAGTCAAGTTTTAATCGAGTTCAAGTTCGAACTCGATTTCAAGCTCATCTAACAAGGGTGGATTTGCAAATTTTATAACTTTTAAATTACATATGACCCCTATTACTTTAAAAACTGTCAACTTAACCATCGAGCTTGGAAAGACTTGCGAATATATTGAGTCGAGTTTTACTCGATTAACTACTCGAACTTGACTCGACTAATGCGAAGTCAAGTTCAAGCTAACATCAAGTATAGTTTGAGTGGCTCGACTTGATTTTCACCCCTAAATAAATTAAATGTTTCACCCCTTTGTTCAGGATTTAAACCATTACATGGAAACCCAACAACTCTTATTCCTTTCATTTTCACTCCCAATAAAATTTTAAAAAACTAATAGATCCCTTGCATAAAAATAAAAATCACAAAGAATATGTAATAAATATATTAGAATTAAAAACGGGATTTTGCAAAACAAAATCCAAACTTACTGTGGGGGCCGGCTATTCCTTTCTCAAAATCTTAAAGATTTATAAGGATAAAATTTAAATAAATATAAATAGAAATAGAAAATCTGAAATTTTTAAAAAATTGAGTGGGGGCCGTGGTCCCCACTCGTCATTCGTTAAATCCGCCCGTGTAACAAACCGTGCTTTGCTATAACTGTACACACCCAGTACAGTTTCACTTCCTTCACTGATTTAAGCCCAAGAAAATTCAATTTATAGGAATATATATTGCTTTCATTAAAATGACATTAAAATGACTATGGATTTTCATTTCATAAGATATTCATATGCGAATAACACCACTACATTAAATGAACAGAATGACAATTTTTTTCTTTCAGGCATTTCATTTTAAACACCTCTCAAATGCAAACCCTCTTTCAATCATTTCATCAAACAAGAAGGCAACAAATATGTTGTAGTTACATAAATTCAGCCAACAGTTCTTTCCTGGTCGACCCTATTAACAAATTCCACAGAACAAATAAATCCAGACTAAGGACACAAAATCTGATAAGAATTCTTCTCAAATTACCTTTCTAAAGAAATAAACCATTGTTGAAATTAGGTGAGATAAGGCTCTCCACATACACATCCGAAGAATAAATAACCCTTGAGGTAATGCCATCACCCTCTAAATTTAAATCCGTACAAGTTCCAAATTCCTCAGAGTAGATTACCAATTTCTTTTGATCCAAAAGCGCAACATCTCCCCACTGTCCTTCTTGAGGTAACATAATGGCTGCATATAATTGAATGGAATGGCTATCGAAATTTTAGTCCAAGATTCTTCCACCCCATATTTCTTCGCAACCCAAAAATTTTAAGGTTTTGATCCATATAACACAAGACAATCTCCCAAAACTCAAAGCGAATAATCAAACTTATTATTAAAAACTTCAGGAACCGCAAAGGTTTTGAACTTCTCTTCCTCCAAATCAAAGAGGAAATTTAATTGTCATGACCTCCCAAGTTTGCAGTTAAGAAAATGACCTTGAAATTATTTTGCAATTTTTTTTGAAGTTTAAAAAACTCACACGACACACTTAAGAATCACTAAACATGCAAAAAGGGTTAGACTGAATAGATTTAAACATATATGAGTAATAGTATAATTACTAGAAATTGGTTTAAATTTTGAAAATTAAAAACAACCCCCCAAAAAAAATCAAAATTGCTTAAACGACCGACAAAACTGAACCCAGACTTCTCTTGTGATTTCCATTCGATTTCTGATGACGTTTTCCAGTGAATCTCTTGCTCTTTGCATTTTCGTTTCCTTGTTAGTTACACAAACAAACAATGGCTGACATTAACAAATCTGTAGAAAACCTAGCCCCACTCCAAATTCTAGAGTCCGATGGTTGTAGAGGAAGAGGTTCTGGTGGAGCTTCCGATGAGTGAAGTTGCTCCATCGACAGAGGACATGTAGGCAATAGAAGAATAGACAGTAGGCTTCGTAAATGGGTTTGAAGACAAGGACGCCAATGCAAATTCCGGAGAGGAGGAAGAACAAGCACATTCCTTCCTATTTTACAAAAAAAAAAAAAAAAATTGTTTGTTGGTGCCAATTTGGGGATACTTAGTTGGTGTTGGTTCTTAGGGTGTTGTGGCATTTAGTTGAGCAATTGGCTGGCATTGAGGGAATGGCTATTTTTGGGTTCTAGATGACGAGGGAAGGCAATGGAGGCCATAGGGAGGTTCTTTGTGGCAGTTTGGTGGCTTTTGTTGGCAAAAAGAGCGGAATAGGGGGACTGGGGGGGCTGCTCTGCATATTGTAAGGTTGTCCACGCGCAGCTACCTATGGCCACCTCTACAATATGTAGGGCAGCCCGCAGCCCCCCTATTATGCCCCCTCCTACCAACCCCAGCCATCTCTAGCCATCAAACCTACCACAACAGCCTCTATAGAGCCTGCTTTGGCTTCCCCAGTCCTCTCGAAGCCAAAAACACCCACTCCCTGATGCCCTTGAACTCATATCCCCTAAATTGGCAACCTATTGGTTGTTTTGGTTTCTTTTTTTGTTGATATTTAGTTTATATCGATTGTGCAGTGTTGTCGAAGCATAAATTATAAAAGAGTATGGGTTGGAGGTTGTAATCGATAGGATACCTTACTTCCCCACAAGGGTGACGATTAGGTCGAGTTGGCAAGTGTTTATGAGAATAAAGGAGATTTTAGGTGGAAAAAAGAGGGGTATGGATTGATTTAAAGATAGTTGTCTAGGTCATTTTGTGGACATAGGAGAGAATTGGAATAAGGCGTTCTGGGGGTAGGTAGCACATTATATGTTGCTGCACTCAATTAAAAGCAAAAAAAGAAATGAAATGTGGTTTGTGGCGAATGTAAAGCCAATACGTTTTGGGATGATGGAATTTTCCTTAATAACAGGCCTCAGATGTGGGGCATTTCCAAAAGCGGAAGTGAAAGAGAGAATAAAGAAGAGTACGGCAAGTGAAACCTTTGTTAGAAAGGTTTTGCAGGGGGTAGCCATCTATTATGACACGCGATTTAGAGGATAGGTTAAGAGAAGAAGGCTATACCTTTTTGGAGAAGCTTAGGGTGTGCCTAGTGTTAGGAAACGATCAAGTGATGGCAGTGGAAAGCAAAAATTATTTACAACATGGATCATTCCTTAGCACCAAGATCAAGGCACAAATTTACAGTTTATACATTAAATAAGAATCTGCAGAAAATTCAGTCTGGAGTTAAGAAATCATATGCACGTTTGGAGGCTCCTCTAACTTGTCTCTGAAACGATTTCGCTACCGATCCAAAAGTATGATTGAACCAATGTAGTCCACACGAAGATAACCCTAAGGAACTAAAGAGGGATTTGCTAGATCCTCTTTAGCCTTAAGAACCAAGAAGAAATCAAGCAAACTTTGATATCAAGCAAAAATGCAGACTGGCGTGAAAGAGAGAAGGGGCTGGAATTTTAGTCTAAATGATTGAATGAATTCCATTATTTAATTCACAAAGTGTTGCACTTATATAGTGCACACTTTTCCCTATTCCATCCTGGAATGGGCTTGGGTTCCAACCTAAACACCCCTTGTATCCAAACATCCCTATTTAGATATTTTAATTTTAATTATCATTATCTTAATTCAATTCAATTAATATATATATAATATATTAACATTTAACAATAATGATAATTTATTTAAATATATGCGAACACATCTTTAAACGTAATCTCACTTATTTAATTTTAATATCAAATTAAATAAAGGCTACGACATCAGCAAATTTAATTGCACTGTGAAATTACCAAAATACCCTTTCGCTTAAAAAGATGAAAACGCCCTTCTTGTAAACTGGTTCTTAAATTATCTTCTATGTGTGTGACCCGAGGCTCCTCATCATACCGGTAGTGTGTAGTATCGTGATTAACACCAATTAATCGTCTCATTACACATAGACCAAGATTAACCCCTAGCAAGGCATCATGGCCATCTAATAGATTCGGATTCAGCAAAGCAACTATCTGTCAACAATATGCTTACCGTACAATCTAATCCTTTCATCATCCGTTATCTCGATGAGACCGAGGCATAGAAATAGTGTCAATCTCAGTTACTCTCGATATTATGTATTCAGTAACTGGACCAATGACCTGTATTATAAACTGGATATAACAACAACTCAATCCCATTGTGGCCACAGTTTTAGTGCCATTGACATTTACTGAATTGCGCCGTGAGATAACTTCTCCCGTACCCAGGAGTAATGAATCATTTGTCTATCTACCATAGTCTTGATACACTCCTTGATGCAGCCAATCACTACCGTATTGATAGCTCTGAATAGAACTGCATTAGGCTAGTGTCAAACTACACTAATCGGTGCACAAGGCACTCCGGTGATCTCAAGTCTAAGGATCACATGTACCACCATTCGTTAGAGGATTTGTTCCATAAACACTAGGGTTACCATCCATATGGAATCCTTTGGTGGGTCAGTCCAGTGAACTTGCTTACTGCAAGCACCCATGTGTTGCACCAAGTTGTTACCAAATAACCTTAACAAGTGAGATCACTCACTGCCTTTCGATAGGGTCGTTCAACACTATGATAGCCTTACCGTATTATCTGTGCCCTTACTTCAGAATAATACCGGGGCTACGGACGTTTCTAGAATGGCCACCATATGTGCTCATAGGGTTCTCACTATCAAGATTTGAAACACTTGATCCCCTTGTCACGGTTCTACCATTCTAAGGATATATATCAATACATACAATGATGATTTATATGATATAGAATAAGGTGTCTTTTATTGATCAATGAACATTATTACAAAGAGTCAATTCTACAATAATTTATTAGCTCCAAGGCACCTACTTTAACACCTAGTATGGTTCTTGCATTCCATCCTAATGGCTTGTGACTCAACAAAAGCCATTAATCTAGATTGTGTGTGGTTTGCAAGCAACCAGGAGTTCTTTAATGTTTATCCATGGGGAAGGTTATCATTTCAGCTAACCATTGATTCCCTGCACATAAAAGACATGGCGATAAAGCACTGCCAATATGTCGAGAAGGAGAGACCGAGCACTTACAATTTGTTTGGCTTCCTATGGGCAATGCAGGTAAACATTAATAGTTTTTTGTTGTATTTTTTGTATTATATGTATTTTAATTCTCATATGGACTATTTTTTTTTTTACAATGTAGGCTTTGATGTATAAGGCCGTCCCTATTCTAGCTAAGGTAGGGGGGTGGAAGGAGACTTTGGATGAGCCATTGTAATTTCCTAGGATGTTGTGGTGGCACATCGAGAAGTGTGCCCATTGGGACTATGACAAAGTAGAAATGAAAATTCAAGTGGCTCAGGTAAGATTAAATGATTATTCTTTTGAATATGCACTTGCTTTTAAATGTGGCTTAAATTTGATTGATTTTTTTTCTTATTTCAAGGAGCCGTCCATCTGTTCATCGCCTCTACTAGGGGTGAATTGGGAGCGGATTATGTTACATCGTTCGTACCACTGGACAATGTAACAAATGAGGGGGTAGACCACCTAATGCGGGACCTAGAAGGGGTCACACATTTGACTGTAGTTGTCGGCCCATTGGTTGAGCATGTGGTTAAGGCCAAAGCTATAATTGGTGAGAGGGAGGAGGATGAGGAGATGGATGCTAAGGTTCGTACGCCTCCATCCAATTGGCAAACCGGTACAGCAAGTAGCAATTTGCCTAAGCATCGGGAGAATGAGGTGCTTGACCTCAGAAACGGTCTCTTTGACCTTTTTAGAACCGTCGCTTGTGAGAAGTTTGAGAAGATGGAAGAGTGGATGAAAAGGGTGGAGGAGAAAGGTTTTGAAAGTGGCTGAAACCTTACCGTCGCTGGACTTTAGACGTCCCGCCCTGGTGAGAAAGGTTTTGGAGAAAGGTTTTGAAAGTGGTTGAAGTGCAACCTCAGTAAAGAAGAGAAAGCCGAATGAGTAAGCACGTAAAATCTCCTTTCATGGAAATAAGGTGTGAAAAGAAGAGGAGAACGAAAAAAGAAAAAGAGAAAGTCTGTGAAAGTGGAGAAGCAAAGAAAGAGGATAAGGAGGAAGGTAGAAGAAGTGGGGAAGTGAAATCGGAGGATTTAAAGGTTGATTTGTATAAGCCAATAGATGAGGAAAAGAAAAAACTATTCTATGCCTATTACAATGAGAAAGGAAGTGATGGTTGTGTGAAGTGCAAGGCCGGGGATTATCCTTAGGGGTGGTTTGAAAAGATGTTGGCAATGGGCAACTGGCTCAACGACTCGGTGAGTTATTTTCCCGTATTTTCCCTTATTTTTTCTTATGTTTCCCATGAGGTATTTAGATGATCGCTTAAGTAATCTGTTTTTCATACAAGCGATATGTGTACAAAAAACAAATATGTTGTGCTTGGCAAGGCCCTTATCATGTTGTTTTGATTTGATGCAGCACATCGATGAGGCATTGACACTGATGAGGGTGCGACAGAGCACCAGTGCTGATATTCTTTATCAAAACAGTGCCATCATGGATGTCTCCTTTGGCCAAAGCTTAGCGAGCATCTATGAGATGTTAATGAGAAAGGCCAAGAATGGAAGTGCAACAAGGGGAGGCAAGCAGAAAAGAATGGCCACAGAAGAGTTTGATGGTATCCTGGTTGGGTATCGATTTAATGATAGGATGATGTAGTACACTAAGGGGGACAGACCCAAATATGGCAATAGTTGGGCTAATGTGAAAAAGGTGTATTGCATCATAAACATCAAGACAATGCATTGGATAACCATCATATGGCAAGTGGAGAAGAGCTTGTTGAGGATCCTTGATTACAATCCAACTATTTTTCGAGAGAGTGAGCTAGAGTCGGAGATGCAACCGCTCAGTCAGTTATTACAGTGGCTTGTTTAAACACTTGGGTGATTCCTTGCTAACAGGAAAGTGGCCACACAAGCGCGTTCCCATCCTAATTAATGACGCAAGGTAAATTGTCTACAAAACTCACATATTGTAATTTTTCTATAATCTAATTCTAATAGTAATGTCTTCCTCATATCATAGTGTTGATTGTGCGGTGTATGCACTCAAACTTCTTGAGTTTGACATGACTAACACCCCGATGGACAACTTGAATGACGATAGCATGAGCAACTTTTGAGAGTGCTTGGCAGTTGAGTGCTTTCACAGTGAGATGTATCCTCTAGTTGATACGGATTGTGCTTAAGAGGTAGGTGGTTTATTTCTTGCCATTCATACTTGCTTTTTATACTTATCTTTTGTCACGGAATGTCTGATTGAGGTTTTAATGCAGGGCTGAAGCTTTAACAGGTGATGTTGTTGATGTAGCCCCCGCCCCGCCAACCCCCCAAAAAAAAAAAAAAACACTTACAAAGGATGCCATTGAGTTGGTGAGTTTTGCAGGGAGTTGCAAGCACTGATGGGGTGTTTTTTTTTAATCTTTGTTTGCTCATTGAATTGAGACTTGTGTTTGGGGATTGTCTTTTCTTTACGACATAAATTTGGTGAATTTTGTTTGTGTGACTAAGATGATATTAGGATTGTGAAGCAAGCCATAGAAATTATCAACCTTTTAACTGACCAAAACCCAATCCAAGTCATTGTTGATGCTATCATCAAGAGGAATGGAAGTTGGACTTAGAGTTTTGTAGTTTATGTGGATTGCATTTCTTATATGGATAATTGGATTGTCTTGAATTGGATCAACTGGTGTTGTTAGGCATCAAGCTATTGATAATTGGGTTGTGGTGCATTAAACTGATGTTATGTATGCTTTGTTGCCAAGGCCAAGGCTGGCTAATGTTGGAAGGGGTGTTGTAGAAGAAGACGAAGAGGCTGCTGCTGTTGCTACTGATGCTGATGCTGATGCTGAAAGGGTGCTAGATAGTTTTGGAGGATGGGGAAGTGGCTGAAGACAATGATGAAGAAGGAGGATGGAAGCTACCAAGGCTACTGTTATTTTGGGTTGCTTTAGGACATTTATTTCTTGTTTATAATGATTTGTTTTCCTTTTTACTTTCACTTTAATTAGGAATACAATTTCTTTAGTTTAATTATCTCTTACTACAAAAGAGATGAATGTTGTATTTTCATGTAATTAAGACGTGTCAGATTTATAAAAGAGAAATTCAGTATTTCTTTCCCTTTTCTGACTTTGAGTTTATTTAGTAATCTTGTTAGATGGAATTAATATGTGTTGATGCAAATAGGTTGTCACATTGAGGAGAAAATATGTAATTAATATGTGTTGATGCAATTAGGTCATCAAATTGAGGAGAAAATATGGAATAAATTTGTGTTGGTGCAATTAGGTTGTCAAATTGAGGAGAAAAGATGGAATTAATATGTGTTGGCCATGATTGCTTAAGTGACAGCAAATATCACTTAAGCGATCAAGGGTTACCTATACTGGATCGCTTAAGCAAGATCTGACATCACTTAAGCCAATGTGGACTTGAGGATGATTTTGACAGTGCCTTAGCTATTGTCGCTTAGGCGATGTTGGGTATCGCTTAAGCGACAAAGGCTAAATATACTAGATCGCTTAAGCGAGACCAAACATTGCCTTAAACGATCATACAGTTAGGGATGATCTTGACACTGCATTGCCTTGATCGCTTAAGCGATGTTAGGTATCGTTTAAGCAACAAAGGCTACATATATTGGATCGCATAAGTAAGACCTAACATCACTTAAGCGATCGTGCAGTTAAGGATGATCTTGACACTACTTTGGCCTTGATCGCTTAAGCGATGTCAGGTATCGCTTAAGAGACAAAGGCTAAATATTTTGGATCACTTAAGTGAGACCTGACATTGCTTAATCGATCGTGAACTTGGGGATGATCTTGACACTGCCTTGGCCCTGATCACTTAAGCAATGTCAGGTATCGCTTAAGCGACGAAGGCTAAATATACTGGATTGCTTAAGCGAGACCTAACATCGCTTAAGCGATCGTGCATTTAGAGATGATCTTGGCACTGCCTTGGCCTTGATTGGTTAAGCAATTTCAAGTATCGCTTAAGCAACGAAGGCTAAATATATTTGATCGCTTAAGCAAGACCTGACATCGCTTAAGTGATCGTGCACTTGGGGATGATCTTAACACTGCCTTGGCCTTGATCTTGATTGCTTAAGTGATGTAGGATATCACTTAAGCGATCAAGGGTTATCTATACTGGATCGCTTAAGCGAGATCTGACATCGCTTAAGCAATTGTGCACTTGAGGATGATTTTGACACTGCCTTGGCCTTAATCGCTTAAGCAATGTCTAGTATCATTTAAGCGACGAAGGCTTATGTTTACTAAATAGCTTAAGCGAGACATGACATCGCTTAAGCGATCATGCAATTAAGGATGATTTTGAAAAAAAATTGGCCTTGGTCGCTTAAGTGATTTCGGGTATCGCTTAAGCGACTAAGGCTTATATATACTAGTCGCTTAAGTAAGAGTTGCATCGCTTAAGCAATATTTTTTTTTTTTTTTTTTTTTAATGGATTATTTGACAACCCCATATTAAGTAACGTTAATGTTAACTTGGGACGTTCACAACATCACAAGATTTGGGAGAAAAGAAGAAAATTAGCCTTGATCGCTTAAGTGACATCAGTTATTAACACATACTAAGGCCAATCAAGAAGGATTATTTGATAATCTAATTCCATCAACACATATTAAGGCCATTTAAGAAGATTATTAACGTTAATTTAAACCTTGGACGTTCACAACATCAAAATATAATAGCTACGATATGTGACGTACAACCCTATGATATGTAGAAGAATGTCATAGCACACTAGTGTGATATGTTAGTAGAAACATACCTCATTTCACAAATATGGATGGTTATGATTGAATATAGAGCTGACCCACAATACGAAATATAATTTCTCACTCAAACATTCACAATATCAAAAGATTGAGGAGAAAAGAAGCAAATTGGCCTTGGTCGCTTAAGCGACGCAGACTATCGCTTAAGCAATCATGACTTATCTATATTGAATCGCTTAAGCGAGATCTGACATCACTTAATTGATTATGTATTTGAGAATGATTATTCTAAGTACAAAAGGAAATTAGCCTTGATCGCTTAAGCAATGTCAGCTCTCGTATAAGCAACCCTGTACAGATAAGGCGTGGTCGCTTAAGCGATAGACTACGCCGCTTAAGTGACTAAGGCCAATTTTCTTTATACTTGACTGTTCCTTCTCAAATTCAAGATCACTTAAGTGATGTGGGCTCTTGCTTAAGCGATCTTGTGCGGATAAGGTGGATCACTTAAGTTACAGCCTATGTCGCTTAAGTGACCAAGGCCAGTTTTCTTTTTACTTCAATAATCCGTCTCAAATTCAAGAAAATTAGCTTAAGCAATGTCATAGATTGTTTAAGTGATCCTGCATTTATAACATCTCAATATTGAATGAATTTAGTAGCATAATAACATCTCATTATTGAATTAAATACGGTTTAATTAAAAAAGCATAAATTAATTTTAGGCCAAATTTTTTAATAAATTAGAATGAACTTGTGCAGTGTTGAATAATTAAACCATGTTTTGGAGATGGAGAAAGAAGAGGAGAGTGAGTGAGCGAGGGCAATGAAAAAAACAACTCTCTTCTAATATGTGCTTCAATAAGATAATAACCACTTGGAAGAACACTATTTGTGCAGAAAGTCTTGCACATTTACAGGTCACAGTTGTTGTGCTAAAAAACTTATTATGATAATAGGAGCCCCTGTTCATAGTCAAAAAGTTTGTGAAAAATTCTAGCTCTCTCTCAATCTACAGAGTGTAGAGGAAATAGTTGTAGAGTTCAATGTTATATAAATATTATATTTATTTATATATTATTTTTTTGCTAAGAACTGATGTGAAAAAAAAAATCATATTTATACATTTTCTTGTAATATAGAATTTGTTAAAAAAAATTAATATAATCTTTTTGGAAGTTAAATTATCCATTTTTGTGTGTGTGTGTGTGTGTGTGTTTTTTTTTTTTTTTAAGGAGTATTCGGGTCAGTTTATACGCACCTCAACTAATCCTTCGGAACCCTAAGTTAATGGCCAAGTAAATCTCCTTAGTGGCTTCCCCTTATTACTTATTAATAGTCGTGAGGATTCAAACTTAAGACCTTTTGAGTAATACACCTAAGAGTCTCAAACAAACAACCAAGCTATCCATTTGTGTTCATGTTAATTAATACATATGATTAAGATTTATATTTATATTTTATTAATTATTAATCAGGTATTATAATCTTATTTTTATTTGAATATTTTTTACAAGTATTTTAGGGTAAGGTGATCATTCCAAATTCCATTACAAATTTCAAGCTCTATGCATATCTATCAGTATGAAAGACAACTTTGAGAAATTTATTGCAGTCCTCCTTTCCTCCTTTCCAAATAATTAATTTTCTTTTGATTATTTTCTTTCTAAACTTATTAAGAAGATTTTATTTCCATTTGACCTAAAATTAATTTATGTTTTGTTAATTAAACCGTATTAGCACAATAATATCTCAATATTAAATGAATTTAGTAGCACAATAAGAGCAACAATTAAATAACTACAAGCATCCTTAATATCATCTATTCAAAACTTCAAACAAAAAGATCTCCAATTGTCAACATAAAAAATTGAAAACAATAAGTCTTCAATGGTTGGCCTTGGCAACTCTCTCGATTTCATCCTTCTTCTTGATGGCATAGCTGGAAATACAAGGACGTGAAATCAGTTTAATGCACCACAAAAGATTGACATACAGCCAAGAGAAACTAGTGAACAAGTAAACGGAACAACATCTAGGTGTCTGTTACCTATTAAACAGAGTAGCATTAATAAGTTCATCAGATCACTTAAGCGATCTAGTGTTCACCAGATCTAATTTGAACAGTAGATCACTCACTTAAGCGACCTATTAAACGGAGCAGCATTAACAAGTTCATCATATCGCTTAAGTGATCTGGTGTTCACAAAATCTAATCTGAATAGTAGATCGCTCGCTTAAGCAATCTGCTGTTCAGATCTATGGATAACAGTAAATCTCTTAAGCGATGCTGTTTGCTTAAATGATCTCCTATTCAGATGCTGATCGCTTAAGTGATCAACTATTATCTGTAGATCTGAACAGCAGATCCCTTAAGTGATCTGATAACGCTAGGTTACTTGCTTGCTTGCTTCTGATCAATTCGAAGCTAATTTTCTTGATCTGCATGTGATCAATTCTAGTAATTAATTTTCTTGTGGCCCCGTTGCTTGCAAATTGAGCACTTATTCATCCTTCGAGGAACCTCACATGCTGATGGAATACACTTAACTCTTTTCTCCCTTTTTCTATCTTCTTGAATGGCAAATGAATGATAATGTCAAGCAACTCTGGCGACACCACCCACTGCTCTTCTAGAGGAACTGGATATATCGTTTCAGAATAAGCCAGCATGTAGTAATGTCATATAGAGAGGGGAGCAAAATTTCGTGTAAATTCTTGAACCAAAATTCGGCTTACATTGTTGTTTCAGTGCTGCTAGTGCACGAGGAAAAGGTAAACGTTGAATGTTAAGCACTTTACAGCTACAAGTTTTACTAAGAAGGTTAACTAAGGCATCTAGACCATAGCTGGGCAATGTGAACTCTTGAGCATTGAGTGGATAAGAAAACTGTGCATTTGAAAATTCGATACGTTCTCGCAATAATTTTTCAGCCGACGGAACTAGGATTGTAGTAAAATTATCTGACTTCGTACAACGCTCATAGAACCACCGTGAGAATGTCCTCTGTATTGCATCAAAAAGGGCAACAATTGGAAACTCCCTTTCTATTAACAACTTCAAATTTATGGACTCGGCTATGTTCGTGGTCATGACATCGAACCTTCTTCCAAGAAAGTAAGCTCTACTCCATCGCTCAAAATCAACATCATGCTCAAGATACTTAGTAATTTTATCATCCTTGATTCGGATTTGTCGGAAGTGCTCCTCGAACTCATAAAGTCCATAAGCTTTTGCTGCCATGTAATATGTCTAAAGGAGGCTAACACACTTAAACTATTTTTTTTATGTTCTTGCCAAGGTGTCTCGTACAGAATCCGGGATGTGCTAGAGGGTAAATAGTGGCAATCCCCTTCTTTATAGAGTTGTGCCTATCGGATATTATGCACAACTCATCATTGCCAAGCACTATTGTAAGTAATTGCTTAAAAAACCGAGTCCACGACTTGTTGTTCTCAAAGTCAACCACACTCCATTCAATGAGATATGTGTGATTCTCGCAGTTCTGTGCAGTGGCCACCAACAATGTACCTCCATACTTTCCCATAAAAAAACAATCATCAACAACCAACACCTTTTTCATGTTTACAAAACCCCTTATACCAGTACCATGAGCAACAAAAAAATATTTAAACCTCATATTCTTATCCCACTTCAAAGTTGTCTTGCTGCCTCGGTTTGTCAACTCAAGCATATAACGGAACACTTCTAATACTACGTACTCGTGCTCTTGATTACCCCTCACAAAATCTTGCATGTTGTCTCCCTTTCTAGCATTTCCAGTAACTGACATTGCATCCCAACTCTGTGCGCACATATCTTTGAATGTCTTTAGGAGATGGACATTTCCCTTTGATAAACTGACTTTTGACAAATTGTCTAATAACATCAGCAAAGGCTTGTCGATGCTTGCCTGAAATATGTCCCAACCCATATGTGTGTTCAAAGGTATATGTGCTAACAATAAATTTTTCAGACTCCAACAAACTTCTACAATAAACCCGACACTTGTACTTTCGATCAAGACATGCAACCGTCACTACCAATGAATTAGACTTTTTGGTGATGAACTCAAAATTACCTCTCACGGGAACAAGTTTTAGCTTCCTCACCACTTCCTCCTTGGTGTCAAATAAATACCGTATGTGCAAGTCTGATCCATCAGTAAAAACGTGAGGTGATTCACTACTACCTGCAATTGTCACCTCTGAACCTACATAAAGGACCATAGTGTTCTCTTCCTCACAAACTACACCTTCTGCATAATCTGTATTTATAGAAATCTCTACATCTGCGAGAACATGTACAGTGTTGTAAACCCCGCGTCAGCATTTCGATGCTATAAGGTATATAATTATACCCTTAAAAGGATTTTCTATCAATAAAAGGGTGAAATGGTCATTTTGCATGCATTATGAGACGTGAATGTTGTAAAGTGTTAAGAATTGACGATACTGATAAGAAATATGGTTAAAGGATCATGAAGGAGGTTAGTAGGGTTAAATGGCATAAATGGTTCCCAAGGGGTATAATGGTCTTTTCACAATAATTTATAAGAATCAAGTATCCATAAAAGTGTATTATGGGTAAATTATTTAATTATCTTATGGAATTACTTGGACACTAAGTAGAAAAGAGAAGTCAAATGGCATTAAAGGAGTGTAACAATTATGTTGTAGTAGAAATGACCAAAATGCCCTTATATTCAAAATTTATACCAATGACCCATATATCTAACTTTTGATGGCCAATCCCATTTGGGAATTAAAAAAATGATATGTTTATAAGATTTTGTTTTTGTTAAGTTGGCCAACATTCTTAGAACACCAAACTTTCTTCTTCAAGTCTTATTTTCCTCCATTAAAGGCTTTAATTCAAGCTTTCTCTCTCTAAACATTTTCATAGGATTTCACGTTGAATTTTGAAAGAGATCACCATCCACACTTAAAGAACTTCAATTTCAAGGTTTAAGGTGAGTTTTAGTTTGTTGTGATTTTTAGTTAAAAGAGAAATTCATAAGTATTTATGTGTATAAGGTAGAAAGGGTCTTTGGAGCTAAGGAGGAGTGTCTTTGTGCTTTGAATACTAAGGTAAGGAAAAAAAATATCCCTTATGACTAAAATTGATAACACCTAGGCTTGATGAAACTTACATTTATTTATGTTAATTTGAGTGTTATGCTATGTTTTGGTTATGGATTGTTTAAATGGGTGTGTTGATTCGTGTATGTGTGCATATGGAGGATGATTATGCCAACTAAGAGATTTGTAGTTGAACGATGTCTTGGCACATTTTGGTTTTGTAAAAAGGGAGGTTTTTATGGCCTTTTATACTTAGAGTGATATGGCAAATATTATGAATGTGCAAATGAATGTGACATGGTTAAAAATGAATTGAATTTGGATTTGGCTTTTTAAGACTTATACTATACATGCTTCGCTGAATCAGTCATAACTGAAGTTATAAAAGTTGGATTGAGCTGAATCTTGAAGTATTAAAAAATTGAGGAATAGACCTAAAACTTTTATGTTTTAGCCAAGAATCAATTCGAATTTGAAGATGAGGAAAATATTGCTTGAAAAGTGACGAATTGTATGGCATCCACCTCCTTAATAAAAATTTCCATCTTTTTTATAATTTCTAATAAACCATTGAATAATCCTATGGTTTTAAAAAAAAAAAAATTGATAAAAGGCACCTGTTGAAATTCCTTGTGTTTTATGAGAAATCGAATGAATTAAGTTAATGAATTTTATAGGAAAATATTCATGTCAAGGAGTTTTGCAAAATGGATTGATGAATTGTGTAATTGGCCAAGGGTACATGTTAAATGAATGAATAGTATGATTGAGCGTAGGAGATGTTATCCCATATGTTTGCATTCATAATGGTAATGCATATAGCTTATATAGTTGACTTATGAAAAAATTTATGAAATGTTAAAGAATGAATTCCATGAGTCTCTTGAGGTGTTAACCAAGATCAGAGGAATGAAATCTTTGTGGAAACCATGAGTCCTTTGCGGTGACAAGCAAGAACAATGTAATGGTTCAAAGGAATATGATCAGATAATAAAGAATAATGAAAATGTCAAGTACAAAGACAAAAGAAATAGGCATGCCATGTTTATGAATATTGCATAAGTCATATATGTTCTATGTTATACTATGTATGGTTATGTTATAACTTATGTTCACGAGAAAAGTCCAAAGTGTATGACATGTTTTATGAACTTGATAATGTCAATGAATTGAGGTCATGTCTTGTAGGTATGTAAGGTCCTAAGTAATATGCGTGTATTATGAACCTTAATAGTTTATAAATAGCCATATTCCCTTACTGAGTGATTAGAGCTCACCCTACGAAATTTTTAAAATGTTTTGTAGGTAAGGATTAAAGCTTGAAGCTAGGAGAGGCTACTAGGGAATGACATGCGCATGAAGGAATGCTTTTGCTATGTTTTGAGTTTTGATGTAAAATAACATCAAATGGTTTTTGGTTTATAGATATTGAAGTAAATATGTTTTAGGAAACCTAGTATGATCATTTCCTTGTCAAATGAATGAAAAAGGTTAAATGATTTTAGTAAAAGATATTATATACTTATGTTATTAACTCCGTAGGAAGCTAAATTTCTTGAATCATTTTATGGATATGGGATGTTTAATAATATGTTTAAAAAAAAAAACAAAAAAACAAACAAATGTATAGGTTTTGAAACAAACTCATTTCCTAGGTTTGTCTTTTCTAGGTTCTCGTAACACCCACATTGAGGTATGTGATTTTATTTAAGTCTTTATGCCTTTATTTCAAGATGAATGCATGAAAAATTAGTTGAGAAAAGTTTTGCAGACTGATAAGAGTGTAATTTATATATTTTTATTCCTTCCATATTATGTTTTTTGTTATGTTTTATGCCTATTTGAGTTAATTAGAGTTTATTTTGTGAGTTTGACATAGTCGGATAGACTATAGGAAATAAGTGATAGAAGATTAGGAAATTCCAGAATTTTTGTTATTCTGACCAGTGCTGCGTTTTTCAGGTTTTTCAGGGAGCTAGATTCCTCGATTGCAAAAGTGTTCTTCAGAGAAATTAAAGTATACAAATCAAGCTTTTCGGGAAGGTATTATGGGTGAGAATCCGAATTCGTTTGGGTTCTCAGTAGCTGTTGCAAAACCGGACCTGGAATCCTAGTCGCAGAAGGATTCCTTAGTTGAGTATTGAATCTTCAAACGGGCCTAACTGGAGCGTTAGATATTGAAAATGGGTAATTCAAAATCCCAGATTCGTCTAGACATCTGGGACTACAATTTTTATGAAGTGACCTAGCCCAGAAAAGACTTTTACATAGCGAAAATCCTGGTACAAGCTGGAGATGAATTCTGCTTTCCATATCTGATAAGATTTTGACAAATCTGGAAGTCTATATTTTAGGAAGGATCCAGGAAAGATTTTCCATGATTCCTAGGCAGAATTAAGGAAAACATGTGTTATTTAATTAGAAGTTGTTAGGTTAAATGGGGAAAAGATAGTAGAGTTTTATTTTTCAGAGTTGTTTTACTTTCTAGGTGAAGATGTGCGGATGATCTTTCTTTTTCAGTTCAAGGGGATTTTGAAGCCTAAATTCATGTCATTGGTGTAACCTAACTTCAGTAACATTATTCTTAATCTCGTTTTTATTGGAATTGTTTATGTTATTCTGTTTTAATTGTTTATAATTTTCTGTTTGGGTGATTTGGTAATGGCCTGCTGAATTGTTTTATCGGAATTTTATCTGTTAGAATTAGGAATTGTGATCCATAATAGTTCAGTGGGTAACACATGATGATAGATGATTATGGACAAGTTTTTATTCTGTCATCTTGAATAACATAACCTAAGTTAAATAATCCGAGCTTGTGTGATTGTTGCTTAGATTGATCTATTTTCCTAATTTTTAAGGCTGCCATTGAATTAAACTTAGAGAGCTTATTCTAGGTTGTTCGAGGGTTAGGATCTACTTGAAGAGCTTATTTCAGCAGTGACGATTACGGGAGAATTCGGGTAACTGAGCTTGTTGTTTCCTAGGGTCAGTAGTTCCATAATAATGAGATAGAATAGTGTTACGGTTAGTTCATGTCCAATGCATGTTTAGGTGGATCTTGAATCGAGAATTGATTGTTTTTAATCTGATTTTTTTTTTCCATTAGAGAGTTCTTTGTTTTACTTTAGTTTGTCTTGATTACAAACCCCTTTCATTACTCTGTTGTGTTGTCCTATTCACTGTTTAGGGTTTTATTGTGATGTTTTCATTGTGGCTATTGGTATAGAATATAGGATTTAACTAATCATTCCCTGTTGGATCGACCCTTGCTCACCCTATAAACAATTTAGTAGTTAGGTTAGTAAGGTTAATTACTTTGGTGCATTCGGCATGCTACCAAATTTTGGTGCTGTTGCTGGGGAGTGGTATTTGTCGATTTTTTTCTTATGTTCTACGTTTTTTTTTTTTTGTGATTTTGTTTAATCAGTGCTTAGTTATGGTTTTTTTTTATTTTGTTTAATTGTGATTTTTATGTTTTTGAAAAAAAAGAAAAAGAAAAAGAAAAAGAAAAATTTGTTTTTTTTTTTAACAGTAGCACTATTCAACATGAACAATAGTACTATTCAGAAGTATTCCTAAGAGAAATTTTTGGTTGAATTAGGAGCGCTGCAAGTATCCGTTTCGAGGAAAATGACATTCTGAGCAAGACTAAAAAAATCTAGCCCCACCCTCTCATTCTCAAATTCGATCATTTAATAGGGTTTTTGGCCAATTTTCGCTACTGTCAAGAATTTTTTTTTTTTTATATTATTTATTTAGGCTTAATTTGGTGATTTTAGTGGTTTATGACTCAATCCAATTCTACAGGAGAGTTGGAATTTGATCCAGAAATCGAACGCAATTTACAGAAGTTGCAAAAAGAGTCACGTCAAGCAAGTTCTTCATCTCCTGGTCTCAATATAGCCCTTGGTTCAACATCCCACAGTTCATCCAGTGATCTAGATTCAGAGATAGAAGAAGAGATGGCCGCTGGCAGAACATTAAAGGAGTTGGCTGCTCCTGATTTTAATCAACAGCCTTTGTGTATTCAGTACCCCACTTTAGATGTTGCTTTTGAATTGAAGTCTAGTCTAATTCACTTGTTGCCTACATTTCGTGGTCGTGCAGGTGAAGATCCAAATAAACATCTAAAAGAGTTTCACGTTGTCTGTTCAAGCATGAAACCGACGGGAGTGATAGAGGAGCAGATTAAGTTGTGAGCTTTTCCTTTTTCGTTGGTGGATGATGCAAAGGATTGGCTTTATTAGTTACCATTGGGGACAGTCACAACATGGAACGAGATGAAAAGGATGTTTTTAGAAAGATATTTCCCAGCATCCAAAGCTGCCACCCTCAGGAAAGAGATATGTGGGATAAGGCAATATAATGGAGAGACATTGTATGAATATTGGGAGCGATTCAAGAAGCTATGTGCAAGCTGTCCTCACCACCAGATAAGTGATCAATTGCTAATTCAGTATCTCTATGAAGGATTGCTACCTATAGAAAGAAATATGATAGATGCAGCAAGTGGAGGTGCATTGGTGGATAAGACTCCTAAAGCTACTAAACAGTTAATCTCAAACATGGCTTCCAATTCCCAACAGTTTAGTACAAGACATGATGCACCACCTAAAAGGGTGAATGAGGTAAGTACATCTTCCATTGAACAACAATTATCTGATCTTACCTTTCTTGTTAGACAATTGGCTGTAGGGAATGCGCAACAAGTAAAAGCTTGTGGGATATGTTCGACAATGGGACACCAAACGGACATGTGCCTTACACTTCAAGAGGAAGGGGCTGAACAAGTCAACGCAGTAGGAAACTTTCCTGGACCACTAAGGCAATATGATCCTTACTCCAACACGTACAATCCAGGTTGGAGAGATCATCCGAATTTCAGTTATGGAGGAAATAGACAAGTAGCAGGTGGACAAAATTTCTTCTAGAATAGACAACAACAAAGTTTTCAACCAAAGCAACCTGCCTCACAGAGTTCAAACTCATCCCTGGAAGATATAGTTAAGTCTCTTGCTTTGAATACCAAACAGTTTCAACAAGATACAAGATGTAGTATTCAAAGTTTGGAGAATCAGATGGGTCAAATGGCAACTACTATAAGTCGTTTAGAGGCTTAAGTTGGAGGGAAGTTGCCTTCTCAAATAGTGGTGAATCCAAAGGAGAATGTGAATGCAATGACACTAAGAAGTGGCAAGAAAGTGGAAGAACCAAAACTGGACAGTCCAAGTGTAGCAAAGGAATCAGAGATTGAAGATGAAATTAAGAAAGAAGAGGCTACAACTGAATCAAAAGTAATTCCTAACCCTTCAATTCAACTTCAATCTAATACCTTACCTTTCCCTGGCAGATTCGCGAAGTCAAAGATAAAAGAGAAGGATAAAGAAATTTTGGAGATGTTTCACAAGGTGGAAGTGAATATACCTCTGTTGGATGCAATTAAGTAAGTGCCAAGGTATACGAAATTTCTTAAGGAGTTATGCACCAATAAGCGGAAGTTGAACGGTGATGAGAAGATAATAATGGGAGAAAATGTGTCAGCAGTTTTCCAAAGAAAACTTCCTCCCAAATGCAAGGATCCATGTATGTTTACAATTCCGTGGAAGATAGGTAACACCAGGGTTGAGAGAGCTATGTTAGATTTAGAAGTTTCGATTAATGTTATGCCACGATCTATTTATGCTTCATTAAATCTAGGTCCTGTGAAAGATACTGGTGTTATTATCCAATTGGCTGATAGCACTAATGCATACCCTAAAGGGGTAGTTGAGGATGTTCTTGTGCAGGTCAATGAGCTAGCGTTTCTGGCTGATTTCTACATTCTGGATATGGATGATTCCTCTTCTCCTGACCCTGCACCTATCTTACTAGGAAGATCATTCTTAAATATAGCTCGAACAAAAGTAGATTTTCATGATGGTACCCTCACGATGGAATTTGATGGTGAAGTAATTCGTTTTAATATTTTTGATGCCATGAAATATCCAACTGATGTTCAATCTATTTTTGCTATTGATGTTGTTGATCCTGTTAATTCCATAGTGCAAGAGATCTTTGATTTGAATAATGCAAATGAGTTAGAGGTTGCCTTTCTCAAACATGTGGAATCAGAGGAGAAAGGAGAGATTAAGCTCACTGAAGAATTGAAGGAGACAGTGGCAGCTTTACATTCTTTAAAACTGATTCCAGAAAGGTATGGAGTTTCTTTTATAAAGCTATCTGATTCTCACAAAAAATTGTTGCCTTCTATTTTGCAGGCCCTTATACTAGAGTTGAAGCCATTACCGAGCCATTTGAAGTATGTGTACTTGGGAGAGAATGAGACACTGCCGGTAATTGTGTCAAAGAAGTTAACACCCAATCAAGAAGAGAAACTGGTTCAAATGTTGTGGGAGCATAAGGAAGCGATTGGCTGGACCGTAGCTGACATTAAGGGGATTAGTCCTTCCATGTGCATGCATCGGATTCTGCTAGAAGAAGGAGCCAAACCGACACGAGAAGTGCAACGCAGATTAAATAACCCAATGATGGATGTGGTGAAAAAAGAAGTCCTAAAGCTTTTAGATGCTGTGGTAATTTATCCAATTTCTGACAATAAGTGGTAAGTCCAGTGTAAGTTGTCCCCAAGAAATATGTTGTTACAGTGGTGAAAAATCAAGAAAATGAGTTGGTCCCTACATGTATTCAGACAGGCTGGCGCGTGTGCATTGATTACAAGAAGTTGAAATCAATAACTCAAAAAGATCACTTTCCACTTCCTTTTATTGATCAAATGCTTGAGAGGTTAGCTAGTCATATTTATTACTGTTTTCTTGATGGATTTTTAGGGTATAACCAGATTGTCATAGCATCAAAAAAGCAAGAGAAGACAACATTCACATGTCCATTTGGTACTTTCGCATACCATCGAATGCCGTTTGGTCTCTGCAACGCTCTAGCCACTTTTCAGTGATGTATGGTAAGTATCTTTTCAGAATATGTCGAGTCAATCATAGAGGTTTTTATGGATGATTTTAGTGTCTATGGTGATTCATTTGATAAGTGCTTGCATAACCTTACATTGATTTTAGACAAATGCATGGAAACTAGCCTTGTACTTAACTGGGAAAAATGTCATTTTATGGTAGAGCAAGGTATAGTTTTGTGGCATATTGTTTCATCTAAGGGAATAGAGGTTGATGAATCTAAGATAGATTTGGTTACAGCTTTGCCTTACCCCGCCATTGTGCGGGAAGTTCGATCTTTTCTTGGCCATGCAGGTTTCTATTGGAGATTTATCAAGGACTTTTCCAAAATTGCATTGCCCCTATGCAGATTGTTACAAAAAGATGTGGATTTTCAGTTTGATGAGCAGTGCAAGGAGGGCATTTGACAAGTTGAAAACATTGTTGATGACAGCACCAGTGATACAACCACCTAATTGGGAGCTACCTTTCGAAATTATGTGTGATGCGAGCAATTTCGCATTAGGTGCCGTTTTGGGTCAACGAGTTGGCAGAGCGTGTCACACCATTTATTATGTATCCAGGACCTTGAAAGGCGCCTAGCTAAATTATTCTATGACTGAAAAATAACTTTTATCTGTTGTTTTTGCTTTAGAGAAATTTCGGTCATATTTGTTGGGTGCTAAAGTCATTGTTTTTTCTGATCATGTAGCTCTAAGGTACTTGCTCACAAAGAAGGAGGCAAAACCAAGGCTAATTAGGTGGATTCTTCTCCTCTAGGAATTTGATTTGGAGATTAAAGATAAAAAGGGAGCAGAGAATGTTGTAGTAGATCACCTTAGCCGTTTGGTTTGTGGCAGCGATGAACTTCCTTTGCGAGAAACATTTCCGGATGAGCAATTGTTTTCCATTGAAATGGCGTCACCATGGTATGCAGATATTGTCAATTTTTTAGTTACTAATGTGTTGCCAAATGACTTGACTAGAGCTCAAAAGGACAAGATCAAGAGTGATGCTAAGTATTATGCCTGGGACTACCCATATTTGTGGAAGCATTGCGCTGACCAACTGATAAGAAGGTGTGTACCTGAACATGAATTTACTCCTATCCTAACCTTCTGTCATGCCTATGCATGTGGAGGACATTTTGGACCACAGAGGACAGCTCGTAAGGTATTGGAATACGGCTTTTATTGGCCATCATTGTTCAAAGACGCCTACATGTTTTGTAAGTCATGTGATAATTGCCAAGGATTAGGAAACATTTCTCGTATAGATCAAATGCCAAAATCTCCCATATTTATTGTTGACATTTTTCATGTTTGGGGCATTGATTTTATGGGTCCACTTCCTGTTTCCTTTGGTAATGTTTATATTCTGTTAGCTGTTGATTATGTTTCCAAATGGGTGGAGGCGAAAGCCACCAAAACTGACAATTCAAAGGTTGTTGTAGATTTTGTTAAAACTAACATTTTTGTCAGGTTTGGGATACCAAGGGCCATAATCAGTGATAAGGGCACTCATTTTTGCAACAGGACAATAGACGCATTGCTTAAGAAATACCATGTCACACACAAGGTCTCCACATCGTACCACCCATAAACCAATGGCCAAGCGGAGGTGTCAAATAGAGAGATCAAGTCAATTTTGGAAAAGACTATGAACCCAACCAGGAAGGATTAGTCTTTGAGATTAGATGATGCATTATGGGCATACATAACAGCATATAAGACACCCATTGGCATGTCCCCATACAGATTAGTGTTCGATAAGTTGTGTCATCTTCCAATGGAATTAGAGCACAAGGCTTATTGGGCAATCAAGCATTGTAATATGGAGATGAAGGAAGCTGGCATTAATAGGAAGTTGCAATTGCAAGAACTTGAGGAGTTGAGGAATGATGCCTACGAGAGTTTGCACATATACAAAGCAAAGACTAAAGCCTTTCATGACAAGATGATCTTAAGGAAGCATTTTTCAGTTGGACAGAAAGTCCTTCTTTTTCATTCAAGGCTGAAGTTATTTCTAGGTAAGTTACGTTCTCGTTGGGTGGGACCTTTTATTGTGACTAATGTTTTTCCTCATGGTGTAGTAGAAATACAGAGTTTGAAAACAAACAAGGTGTTTAAGGTCAATGGACATAGGCTTAAGCCTTACTATGAAGGGTTCCAAGTTTACACTATTGAGGAGGTGGGATTGGAGGAGTTGATACATGAGTAGTGATGACCATGCAGAGAGTCGAGCCAACGACGTTAACCAAAGGCGCTGCTTGGGAGGCAACCCAAGAATTCAGATTTGATTTTCTTTTCCCTTGATTTTAGTTTTTTTATTTTTATTTTTTGCCATATTTTTTTGTTTTATTTGCTTGTCTCTACATTTGGGGTATTACATTGGGGACAATGTAAGTTTTAAGTGTGGGGGAGAAGTTAGGCTTGGATGGGTGTTATATTCTGTTTTTATTTTCTGTTTTTTTTAGGTGTGTGTTTTTTTTTTTTTTTAGGAAGGTTTATGCTTTAAGTCATGTCTTTGAACGTCTAGTGATGCATGAAATAGTAACTTGACTTTGTTATTGAACATATTCTTTGACTTAGGACGTTAGCAATATTTCATAAAATAGAGTTAATCATATTTGAGTCTTTGTAGTCTTGAAACAATATGTCTTGATAAGTTGTGTGAACTTGGTGATGAAGCATGACTGAGGAGTGTATAACAACCCTTAAAAGAAAGAAAAAAATTGTTTCTCTTAAGCTAGTCCTAAATTTGGGTTTAAGCAAATAGGAAAAAGAAAAGAAAGGTATGTGGTGAGTCGAGATGGAGCTTAAAACGGACTCATTCATAAAGACAACCATGAAATGAGATGGAGCATAAAATGCACTCATTTTTAATTGTTTCAAAAAAAAAAAAATCCCTAGTTTGCTACCCAGTTTGTAGTAGTAAAGAGAAACAGTTGAGGAAAAGTTGAGGGGTGAGTTGTACATGAATTGGTTGTGATTAGTTTCCTTGTTTGGATTGAGTGATTGAGAGTAATTGTGGAAAATGATGAAGAGATACGAATGTCATTAACTCTACTTTATTTTATCTTTGTTGCTTCCTAAGTTAGGTATGAATATGCATGGATTAAATAGTGTTGCTTATGCATCATGATGGTGTTCTGGATATGACTTGAGTGTAGCTTTTCTTTAGTATTTGAATTAGTTTGCCCGAGGACGCGCAAAAGCTAAGTGTGGGGGAATTTGATAATAGTGTAATTTATATATTTTTATTCCTTCCATATTATGTTTTTTGTTATGTTTTATGCCTATTTGAGTTGACTAGAGTTTATTTTGTGAGTTTGGCATAGTTGGATAGACTTTAGGAAATAAGTGATAAAAGATTAGAAAATTCCAGAATTTTTGTTATTCTGACCAGTACTGCGTTTTTCAGGGAGTTACATTCCTCTATTGCAAAAGTTTTCTTAAGAGAAATTAAATTAGATGAATCAAGCTTTTTAGGAAGGTATTATGGACGAGAATCCAAGTTCGTTTGGGTTCTCAATAATTGTTGCAAAGCCGGACCTGGAATCCTAGTTGTAGAAGGATTCCTTAGTTGAGTATTAAATCTTCGAATGGGCCTAACTGGAGCGTCAGCTATTGAAAATAGGTGATTCAAAGCCCAGATTCATCTAGATATCCGGGACTACAATTTTTGTGAAGTGACCAAGCCCAGAAAAGACCCTTTACATAGCAAGAATCCTGGTGCAAACTGGAAACGAATTCTGCTTTCCATATCTGATAAGATTTTGACAAATCTGGAAGTCTATCTTTTAGGAAGGATCCAGGAAAGATTTTCTGTGATTCCTGGGAAGAATTAAGGAAAATACATGTTATTTAATTAGAAGTTGTTAGGTTAAACGGGGAGAAGACAATAAAGTTTTATTTTTCAGAGTTTTTTTACTTTCTAGGTGAAGATGTGCGACTAATCTTTCTTTTTCAGTTCAAGGGGATTTTGAAGCCTAAATTCATGTCATTGGTGTAACCTAACTTCAGTAACATTATTCTTAATCTCGTTTTTATTGGAATTGTTTATGTTATTCTGTTTTAATTGTTTATAATTTTCTATTTGGGTGATTTGGTAATGGCTTGCTGAATTGTTTTATCAGAATTTTATCTGTTAGAATTAGGAATTGTGATCCGTAATTGTCCTTTTTCTATTCAGTGGGTAACACATGATGATAGATGATTATGGACAAGTTTTCATTCTGTCATCTTGAATAACATAACCTAAGTTAAATAATCCGAGCTTGTGTGATTGTTGCTTAGATTGATCTATTTTCCTAATTCTTAAGGCTGCCATTGAATTAAACTTAGAGAGTTTATTCTAGGTTGTTTGAGGGTTAGGATATACTTGAAGAGCTTATTTCAGTAGTGACGATTAAAGGAGAATTCAGGTAATAGAGCTTGTTGTTTCCTAGGGTCAGTAGTTACATAATAATGAGATAGAATAGTGTTAAAGTTAGTTCATGTCCAATGCATGTTTAGGTGGATCTTGAACCAAGAACTGATTGTTTTTAATCTGATTTTTTCTTCCATTAGAGACTTCTTTGTTTTACTTAAGTTTGCCTTGATTACAAACCCCTTTCATTACTCTGTTGTGTTGTCCTGTTCACTGTTTAGGGTTTTATTGTGTTGTTTTTATTGTGGCTATTGGCATAGAATATAGGATTTAATCGAATCATTCCCTGTGGAATCAACCCTTGCTCACCCTATATACAATTTAGTAGTTAGGTTAGTAAGGTTAATTAATTTGGTGCATTCGGCACGCTACCACAGACTTCGCTACGGCAAAGAAACTTTGTTGCCGCAGCATTGTACGCTCTACCTTAATTCGTGGTAGAAAATGCAGAATTCGTCAGGGCGAAGAACTTGCTAGAATTTTTGAGTAAATTCTAGAAAACTTGCTCAAGGGCATAATGGTCATTCCACTCAGAATTAGTTGAAAATATGGGGAGTGAAAAGAAGGAGAATGCAATGGAAGTGAGGGCACTTTGGTAATTGCCTAAGGGACATAGATGGAATTTCATAGAAGTGCAAGGGTAAAATGGGAACCTATATAAGTAATATGTGATATTAAGGGTTCAAGAGATTAAACCCTAGCCATTTACCCCTCCCTCTCATGCCACTCTCTGCCCAATTCTCTCAATTTTCCTTCAATCAATTTTCAAGGAAATTCATAGATCTTGGTTCATTTTTAGTGGATTTTCAATCCTAAGCCTCAAGGTAAGACTCTTGCACCAAGATATGAGTTTTAATTTTTGTTTAAGTGTTGAATTCTTATGGTTGTTGTTAATAGGGTGTAAGAGAAAGAAAATTGTGTCAAGGGAAGACTAGAGTGTTGAGTTGTTCACTTCCAAGGTAAGTAAATCCAACCCAAGTTATGATTTGAGAAATCATTTGAGGAGAGAATTTTTACATGTATGTATGTGTTTATGAGTGAGAATTGTTGATGAGATTGATGTTGAATGATGGTTAAAATTTAGCCATGAGAAGTAGTATTTGTGTATATGGTGATTGATGGAAGTTTGGTTGAATTAAAAAAGAATTTGAGTAGAGTTATGGAGTGTATTTTCCTGGCCAGGTTTAGTGTTGATTTAAGGCAGTTTTGCTCCAAATTTTGGTGGCTTGAGAAAGAAATGAAGTGTAACCAAATTAGAGTTTGAGTGTGCATGCAAATTGTTTGATGAAATGTCAAAGAGAAGTGCATGTATAGTTATGATCACTTGACACCTTGAGATGAGTTTGTAGATGGTAGAGAATGACTTATTTATATGCTACATTGCATTATTGCATCTACATATTTGCATTTAGAAAGAATAACAAGCATGAGCCATCTACATGTATACATGCATATACATGTATGATAACATTAAAGAATAAAGAGAAAGAAAGAAAGTTACTAAAGAATACACTAAAAGAAAAGAAAAACAGGTTGTTGTGATGGGGAACCCGTGAGTGACAGAAAGAATAGCCCCATATGCACGCCGCCTTTAGTGTGCGGCCTCAGAATAAGAAAGAAAAAAGTGTACAGTTCATTAGAAGTGTATGTGGATGAGAACTGTACCAACATAATAGCCCTACATGCACACTGCCTTCAGTGAGTGGTCTCAGAATAAGAAAGAATAATTGTACAGTCTGTTAGAAGTGCATGTAGATGAGGACTATGCCCACTCACATGGCCAGGGTTCCGAATCCATGCCTCAACCAAGTCCGATCGGCAAAGAATGAATAAAAAGAAAGAACAGAAAAATAGAACAGAAAGACAGAAAGGAAGAAAGAATAAAAAGAAAGAAGAGAAACAGAAAAGAAAATGCATTTTTTATGCATTTATGCACATGCATCATGTCATTTATATTATTCAGAATTAGTTTCTCTAATTATGCTTACATGTTAGTAAGTGAGAAACAAGAACAGAGAATGAATAGAGAAAGAACAAAGAATGAATAGAGAATGAACGGAGAAAGAATAGAGAAAGAACAAAGAAGAATATAGAAGTGAATGTGAGGAAAGAAATCCAGAGATTGGGTAACGGAGATAGAGAGTTAGCATTGTGGATTTACTTACTGAGCAATTTAGTGCTCACCCCGTTGAGTTTAATGTTTTTATAGGTAGTAGATGAGTGTGGTCGGATGGAACATCAAGTTGCGGAGGAGGAAGGCATCACTGTCCAGTTTATTTTGAGATTTTATTACATAATGTATAGTTTTGTATATAAAGAAAATTTAGATACGGGCCCATTATTTTATACTCATCTACATGTATATATTTTCTTATATATATATATATATATATATATATATATATATATATATATATATATATATATATATATATATATATATATATATATATATATATAAAATGAGTTTTACAAGTATACTAGCTAGAGAGAGAAAGCATTACAGTTCTCAATTGCTAAGGGATAATTAGGAAATACCCGGCTAGGGAGGGGTTTTACAGGTGTCCTCCTCGTCTACAGTTTCATTTTGCTCCACATGACCAACCTCTTGTACAATGTCATCCTCACCACCCAAATCACTGCCTACTCTTGATTTTTCAACAAAGAAATCAATGCTCTCGTAGTTAAAATTAAAACCAACATTCTCCACACCAACTTGCTCGTTCTCCCCTTCCTTTGAACCAACTTCCAAAGGTTTATCCACAACCGAAACCGTTAAATCGGCCTCGAACCATCACCGACCACATCAAACATATATAACTTCACATCTTCATCAAACATTAATACAATAGGGGGTACCTTAAAATTTGCAGGAACCCTGCTTAAAACATACTTCACAACTATGTCACTAAGTGAGCAACTCAACCCACTTCTTCTAATGATTTCATCAATCAACTCATCAAAATTAACTTATGTACTCATAGCAATTGCTTTAATTTGTTTGCTCTTCCCAATCCACTTCCAGCAACTTCGTCCTCCACCCACTCACCAAAATATTCAACACCCAAAACAACTTGTTCCATATCTAATGATAGCCAAGTACCTACAATGCAAGAAAAAAAAATTATTAACCAATATATTAAAGGTTGACTGATTTTAAAAAGCAACTACAGAGTCGCTTAAACGATCTAGTGTATCGCTTAAGCGATCTGGCGATCTGGTATATCACTTGCTAGATTGCTTAAGCGATATGTATAAATAAGCCTGATCGCTTAAGCGATCTTCTACCATATACCTTATCGCTTAAGCGATCTTTTGCCATATACCTAATCACTTAAGCGATTTGCTGCCATATACCAAACTTATACCAGATCGCATAAGAGATATTCTAGATTGCTTAATCGATCCATCAACTCCATAATACATTTTCAGTCATCTTCACCTGTAATCGGTGTTACCACCCCTAGCTACCCACAATGCAAGAAAATCATCAACAAATTTCACTCCTTTCAACTTGCATGACATCAAACACAACCCAAGAACCTAAACCACTAAATTGAAATCATAACACAAACCCAATCCACCATTAAATCTTTGTAAATAGAAATATAAAATGCAAAGAGGAGATACACATACTTGGACAAAATGTCAAGAGGAGAAGGAGGCGGATCTTCGGTAGAAAAAATGTTAATGGCGGAGGAAGAAGAATGTGTTAATGGCAGAGGAAGGAGAAGACGTAGAGGAAGAAGAAGATCTTCAATTTTGTTAAGAAGAAACAACAATAGAGAGGGGAGTTCAGACGTTAATGGTAGGAGAGAGGAGGCAAATTCTTTGTTTTGGGTTTGGGTTTCTTTGCAACAATTTTGGGTTTTTGGGGACAAAGATAATTTTTAAAAGATTAGTCAATACTTCATTAATCCTAATTAAAACATGATTAGTGCTTAATTGTCATTAATTACTCTTAATAAAAAATAAGGCCCCATTTAGTAAAGATTTTAAAACTTGATAGCTTTTTAATTAAATTCAAACCCAATATGGTGTTTTAATCTTTTCCCCCCAAATCAAACGCAGCAACGGAGAATATAGTTCCACCAATGTATTGCTCCATTTACACAGATCCCTGCTTCAATGGGCTTAATTGTGATGGATGGATGTTTACAAAATGGAGCAGCACAAGGGTTGACATGCGGTTCTTTGCGTCTATCTTGCTTGTTCTCTGGAGGGCTTGGAAGATGGACTGTCAAGGCATCTTAGGCCTGTACGGGACTCATGTGGCAGCCTCTTGTAAGTTTTTTGGGTGGGCCTTAATGGTGATTTTGTTTTTTCTTGGGCCCTTTTTGACCTGTTGTGTGAATAGCTCTCTTGAGCCTTGTTTTTTGTTAAGGCCGAGAGTGGTCTTTGGGCTCCTTTGTGCAGGATTCTACATCCTTGTTTTTCTTGGCATTCTTTTGTTGTAACAATAATATAAAAATAATAATAACAACAACAACAACAATAACAATAATAACTATAGTCAGATGTTTACAAAATGGACCAACACAAGGGCGGACATGTGATTCTTTGGGCCTGTCTTGTTTGTTCTTGGAACTCATTTGGCAGCCTCTTTTAAGTTTTCTAGGTGAGCCTTCATGGTGATTTTGTTTTTTCATGGGCCCTTTGTGACAGCGCAGGACTACTTTGTGTTGGGCCGGTGGCCGCTGTGTGAATAGCTCTCTTGAGCAAGTCGTAAACTAAATTTGGAATGAATTCTCAATCAATTTGAGACATATATAAATATCCCCAGTCATGGTGTTTTCTCTATTTTCAAAAAATCACATGAAGTATTTATTTCATATTAAATTATAATAATATTTCAAAGAATGAAAATGGGGAAAAATATTAAACATAAGACTTTTATTATATTAGATTAGTAGTATGCAGTGACGGCTGGGGCTTTGGGTGGCATAAAATTTTTATAAAATATTTATATACGAAAAATTAAAGATTTTTATTAATTAAGATGATATTTTATTAAATTATATGACATTTTTATTAGTTTAATTAATATTTATAGTCAAATTTATCTCTAATAAACTCTTTTTCCAGTAACCTATCCTATTTGAAATTAATTTCAATCAAAGTCTTCAAAATTATCAACAAATTTTTATTAGACATTTTATTTTCAAATAAAAATATTTGAAAGAATCAGAATGAAACATACTCATTATATTATATCAAACTGATCACTTCATAAAAGCTTTTAATTTTTAATTATTTTCACTTTCTCTTTTTAATTTTTATACAATTATTGTCAGTTTTCGTTTTTTACCTTTTAAGGGTTTTCAGTTCTGTTTATATTTTATTTTATTTTATTAAATTTATTTTTTGGTTTTTTTACCTTTTTTAATAATTTTTAAATTATTAAAACATATTTTCTATAAATATCAAGAATGTTCAACAAGACGTTCAGATTGTTTGAAACATAGATGCATTAGTTTTGTAAAATAAAAACAGAGAAAAATAATAGATATAAAAATAAAAATAGATGTGAGCTAGATATGAATGTTTTGCTGTCAGTTGCAATTATATCTATATGAAGTAAAACAATTAAAAAGATTAAGCAACATTTTGACCAGAGTTTGTCTAGGTTAATTATTACATGGGGCTGAGATATATATATTGTGAAGGCAAAGAAAGAATCTGATGCAAAGTGTAGAAGGCCAACTAAAGACAATATTTTGATTGATTTATGTTGGGAGAAGATCTTTACTCAAAGAATAAGTTTTAGGGTTTGCTTAAAATTTCAAATGCTTATAAGCTAATTTAATTTAAGCTTATAAGCATTTGAAATTTTAAGCAATTACGTGTTTGGTTAAAATACTTATAAGTGAGTGATAAGTAGTTGACGTGTTTGGTAAAATGTGGCTTATAAGTACATTTTATTATAAAATGACTAAAAAGTGTATTATATTAAATAAGGGTATACTATGAAATTTTAAAATTAAACAAGGATAATGTGGTAATATACTTGGTCAAACTAACTTATAAGCAGAGTGCTTATAAGCCAAAAAAAAAAAAAAAGTGCCTCCCCCTCAACTTAATTTTTTTGGCTTATAAGCTCAACTTATAAACTCAAAAATGTTATAAACAAACACATCAGCTTAATTTTAGAGCTTATAAGCTAGTTTGATTAACTTATAAGCTTAGACAAACACTCTCTTACTGCTTCTTTATTTCCTTTACACTTTTAGTTTTACCATAACTTGATATGGAAGTAATTCTAGAAAATTATGTAGTTTAAGCTAAAGAAAATAATTTTTCCATGCTATAAAATTTACTCCTATGTTTTTCCCTTTGCTCTGAGATACTTAAAGGATTTGGGGCTGGTAAAATAAATTATTCTAGTTTGTATTCAATTTAACTTTTAAATACATAATCAAATTAAGAAAAGAAAATAGAGTTGATAATGAATCCAATTCAATAGCACTACCTTAAATACTGATACATGAGTCAAAGGTAGTATTAAGGAAGGTGACACAAAGGCAACGTAAAAGTCAAGATCACAAGAAATCTGGAAATATTCTGCAGCAATAACCAAGCCGAAAATTATGCATAAACGTTTCTCTATTTTGTGCCCTGTAATTGATGCATTGTTGTACATTTAATTAGGTAGATTCTATAACCGAAGTGTAAATGTCAGTTTTGATAGCTGTATATTTCCTGAGATAGATTTACAAGCTTTATATTAAATATACTCAAGATATCAATACAATTGTGTGTTGGAATTTCCATTGTGAGCACTTGAAACTTTGACTTCTCTATATGGTATCAGGAGTCCCCCTCTCTAACGAAAATTTGATCCCCTTTTACACAAATGTCTTCCGCAAATCAGCCTATCTCTTCCTCAGAAACTCCTCTTGTTGTTTTCAACATTACAGCTCAGATCAATGAAAAACTCACACCATCAACATTTCCCCAATGGCATGCTCAATTTGAGGCACTCCTAATTGGCTATGATCTAATGGATTATGTCAATGGAGAATTACAATGTCCCTCCTCCGATGGAACTCCATCGTCCATCTCCAAGAAAAACCATTAGGTTAGGCAAGACAAGCTAATTCTTAGCGCTATTCTTGCCTCTACATCACCAACCATCACACCACTCATTGCCACAGCCAAAACCTCTCATGAGGCATGGAAAAAATTATCAACTATGTACGCAAGCAAATCGCGTACCAGGGCAATGCAACTCAAGGAAGAACTAACCTTGATCCAGCGTGGAAATCGACCAATCCCAAAGTACCTTCATGCAGTTAAAGGATTGGCTGATGAGATCGCTCTCATCGATCACCCAATCTCCAATGACGACTTAACCTTATATGTTCTAAATGGGTTGGGTCCTGAATTTTGAGAGATTGTTGCACCTATTCAGGCAAGGGAAAAATCACTTGCTTTTGAAGAGCTCAATGACTTACTTGTTGGACATGAGAGCTACTTGAGGAGGATGGAAGTTGCTACACGGCAACTTGTGGCTGCTGCGAACTTCACTAGTCACCGACCTGGGTTCTCTAGAACTCAACAGCAAAGAGGAAATAACATGGCATCTTCACGTCAACAAGGCCAATCTCGGTCTCCAAATAGCCCACCTCGAGATCAAAGACGCAACAACATCTTGCATCGCTCCAACTCAAATCGACAAAGATTTTAGCTCAAATGCCAATTTTGTGACCAAGTGGGCCACACAGCTAAGGCTTGTCCACAATTACAGTCTCATGAAATGACTGTTAACTGTATAGCAACATCTGATGCTCAAGAAAACAACTGGTTCATTGACTCTACGGCTTCTCATAATATTACTGGTGATATACAAAATTTATCCATTAATTCTGAATATGACGGCATTGACGAAGTTATTCTTGGTGTGGCGGTTACACATATTGGTTCTTTAACCTTACCCACACCGAATTTTTTTTTTATTTACATGATACTTTATGTGTTCCAAATATTCACAAGAATCGCATTTCAGTTTATCACTTTACCAAACAGAATGATGTTTTTCTTGAGTTTCACCCATTTCATTTTCTTGTGAAGGAATGAGTCATGGGGGCGATACTTCTAAGAGGTGCATGTGAGAATGACGTCTACATATTTTCGAACTCAATGGTGGCTTCTCCAACTCCAAAAATGGTTGCTAATGTGCATGAATGGACCTCAATCAATGTGTGGCACAAGCGTCTTGGACACCCATCAATTAAAGTTGTTCAAAACCTTGTTAATTCTTTTTTTTCTTCCGCTTACAACAAATAAGCTATCTTCTTCATGTACTTCTTGCTCAATAAATAAAGCACATCAACAACCATTTGGTCCTACAAGTTTTCAAAGCCATTCTCCACTTGAAATTATATACATTGATGTTTGGGGACATGCTCAAATCACTAGTTTAGATGGCTTACGCTATTATCTAATATTTGTGGATCATTATACCAAATATATGTGGTTTTATCTAATGTCTACAAAATCACTTGTTTATAGCATTTTTCCTCAATTCAAAAAGCTTGTTGAAACAAGGTTTAAATCCAAAATAAAAAGTTTGTATTCAGACAATAGCGAAGAATATCTAAGTTTAAGAAAATACTTGTCTGAAAATGGTATAAGCCACTACACCACTGCGCCCCACACTCCACAACAAAATGGTGTTTCTGGACGGCGTCATCGCCATCTTGTGGAAACAGGTCTCACCTTACTTCATGTTGCTTCTTTACCCGTCTCTTATTGGCTCCATGCTTTTCAAACCGCTACCTATCTCATAAATCGTCAACCAACTCCACTTCTCCGAAATAAGTCTCATTTTGAGGCACTTTTTGGTCAACAACCAAATCATCTCAAATTGAGAAAATTTGGATATGTACGCTATCCCCTTACAAAGCCATATAACATCCACAAATTACAACCAAAGTTTGTTCCATGCATGTTTATCGGATACTCACCAACGCAAATGCATATAAATGCATGGATCCATCCACGGGTCGACTCTATATATCTAGACATGTGACTTTTGATGAAACAAAAAACCCATTGTCAACAAGTATCATACACGGCCCAATATCGAATGAGAGCCCATCTACAAATTCCTACTCTCATCCCTCATCTCCTTTGTAACACCCATGCCCTAGCCTTTTCCTTGCTGCTCCATCAGCACCTGTGTGATCTCCTCTCTCGGATCAACCATCATAACCACCAATGAGATCAAAACATAAAGTCATCGTTACTACGCCACCTCCAGGTAACACCCCCTCTTTCTCTACTCGTGTTTTCAGTGAATCACATGAAACCGTAGGTGCAGAAAATTTAAATTCGAATTTCTCAAACATGAATTCTGATTTAAATGTTGTTGCACCAAACAGCTCACTCTCATCTCAACCTGCATCCATTCCTATCTTTGATTCACGCTATCCTGTGCAACATGAAAGTCCACCAACCCGAATCCATCCCATGATCACTCGGTCCATGAACAATATCTTCAAACCCAAACAATTGAACACTATCTCAAAACATCCCCTTCCATTACCTCTAGAACCAACATGTGTGAGCCAAGTAGTATCTCACCCTGCAGGTCGTAAGGCCATGTCCAGTGAGTTAATAGCCCTTATGCGACATGGCACATGGGATTTAGTCCCTCCACCCAAAAATTGCAAACTCGTGGGCTGTAAAAGGGTGTTTCGAGTCAAACGGAAAACAGATGGCTTAGTAGAAAGATTCAAAGCCTGACTTCTTGTAAAAGAGTATAATCAACTTCCTGGAGTATAAAGAAACCTTCAGTCCCGTTGTTAAACAAGCCAAATACGGACAATGCTCAATGTTGCAGTCATGAATGGGTGGGATTTGAAACAAATGGATGTAAACAATGCTTTCCTATAGGAAAAATTGACTAAAACATTTTACATGATGCACCCTTCGGGTTTCAAAGATTTGTCCAAAACTGATCATGTGTGCAGGTTGAAGAAAGCAATCTATGGCGTCAAACAAGCCCCACGGGCTTGGTATTCAACTCTAAGAAATGCTTTACTAGAGCTCAGGTTCCGCAATTCTAAAGCCGATTCTTCATTATTTGTTTATCGACATGACTCCATTATATGTTATTTCCTTGTCTACGTCAATGATTTAATCATCACGGGAAATGAAACAAAATTTGTGACTCATGTTGTTAGCAAACTTAGTGATCAGTTTTCCTTGAAAGATATTGGCTCACTACACTTCTTTCTTGGAGTGGAAGTAATACCAACTCATACAGGTCTATTTCTCACACAACATAAATATGTTTGTCATATTTTGGAGAATACAAACATGGCTGGAGCAAAGGATGTTTCTACACCACTGTCAACCAGTCAGTCACTTCATTTGGTGGATGGAACAACAGCAATAGACAGCACAGAGTATAGATGAGTCATTGGCAACTTATAATATCTTTCCTTGACCCGTTCGGACATCTCCTTTGTGGTAAACAAGTTGTCCCAATTTATGCACAAGCCAACGGTCACCCATTGGACATCCAGTAAAAGACTTCTTCGGTATCTCAAGAAAACAATATTTCATAGCATCCACCTAAAGAAATCAGCAGCACCATGTTTAACAACATATAGTGATGCCGACTAGGCTAGAAACATTGATGAGAAAACCTCTACATCGACATACATCACATTCCTAGGCTACAATCCAATCTCATGGAGTTCAAAAAAACAGAGAGCCGTAGCTTGCTCAACTACAAAAGCCGAATACCGAGCCCTGGCTAATGCAGCATCGGAAACTATGTGGTTACTTGCACTTTTTCAAGAACTTGGATTTTCATTAAAGCTACCACCTTTTCTTCTATGTGATAATCTTGGAGCAACTCATCTCAGTTTCGATCCGGCTCAACACTCACGAATGAAGCACATCCAAATTCATCTTCACTTTGTGCGTGACCAAGTTAAGAAAGGTACAGTTATTGTGAGTCATGTACACACTCGAGATCAACTAGCGGATTTGCTGACCAAGCCACTGTCCCAGGAACGTACAGAATATTTAAGAGCCAAAATTGGTCTTGCCAATGGAAGCTCAATTTTGCAGGGACGTATTAAGGAAGGTGACACAAAGGCAACGTAAAAGTCAAGATCACAAGAAATCTAGAAATATTCTGCAGCAATAACCAAGCCAAAAATTATGCATAAATGTTTCTCTATTTTATGCCCTGTAACTGATGCATTGTTGTACACTTAATTAGGTAGCTTCTGTAACCAAAGTGTATATGTCAGTTTTGATAGCTGTATATTTCCCATGATAGATTTACAAGCTTTGTATACGATGTACTCGAGATATCAATACAATTGTATGTTGAAATTTCCATTGTGAGCACTTGAAACTTTTACTTCTCTATAGGTAGTAGGGTGAACCTGCATCATTATTGTGCTGGTTTCTATGGCACACTTAGGGTGAACCTACACCACAATAGCAACTTTACTTAGTGGCAGACCTAGGATTTTTGTTGAGGGTGGGCCTCCGTGGCTCCACCATTGTTTACCAAACAATTACTGAAATCTTAGAAAAATCACTAAACTTAAACAAAGGAAATCCACAAAAAATATTCCACACAAATTTCTTATTTCTCTTCTTTTTTTTTTCTTTTATTATTTTTTGATTTTTGGCTTTCAAATATTATAATATAAATTTTCATTACTTTGATGAGACATAGCCTAAGTTAAAGTCAACCAAAACTTAAATTAAGTCAACGTTGCGTTGACTTTTAATATGAATTAATAAAAAAAAAGGGAATTTCCTTGGTATAAACATAGATAGTAACTCAAATTTCTTTAATAATTTTGAGCAACTAAACGGTGACATTTGAAATGTAGGAAAGTAGTGGATGAAGGGCGAAGAATAATATCTAGTAAAATATAGTTAAGGTTTAATTTGAGAAAGCAGGAACATTCTTAGACACAAAACACAAAACAAACTCACAAGATCCATGCATTTTTCCATCAAATTAGAATAAAAAACCTGCAAAAAAAAAAAAAAAAAAGCATAATTCAACCCTAAAATATACTAAATTGAAATGAGCAATACATATACCTATAACTGATACAATAGAAAATGAAGTTAATTGTGCACCTTGAGTAGTGAAAGCTTCAACAATTTTAGTTTTCAAAAGTTTTAAGAGCGAATAGCATAAGAAAGAGAGTGAGAGAATGGGAGAGTACATAATTTTGTGGATAAAATCATAAAAAAACAAGTAGAGACGCAGAGAAGAGTGGAGAGAGTTTTAAACTTTTAATATGATATGGGCTTGGAACATATATATTAACTTTGTGGGCCTAGATATATATATAATAGTTTTCATTTTTTAAAAATCTGAGGATAGACCTAAGTATATATATTAATAGTAATTTTTTTGGAGGACTATATATTAACAATTTTTTTTTTTTTTTTTTTTTTAAATATGAGGCCTACCCTCAAAGAGGCTAGTTCCATCCCTAACTATATTGTCGTGCGATTGATCAACTTTAATAAACAGATTTGATCTTTATTGAACTCAAAAAAAGTCTTCACAATAATATTAGTGAAGAGAACGTAGGTTTCATTTTGGCATTGACTGACGCCCGTTAGTATTAGTCGTAATTAGATCAGTCTCACCTCTTCTTCCGCCTGTTGACGACTGATTAAAGCCAGTTGATCCAAGACTATGGAAACAAGTGCTTCTACCATATTTGAATGATGACAATTGATCAAATAGAGATTGAGAAATTGAGATGCGTGGTGTGCTTCCAACATAAATGCCATATAAAAATGAATCTTATGACCATGCCAAGCAGCTCCCAAAATCGATATTAGAAATCAGAAATCAGAAATCAGAAATCAGAAATCTTAACTCACCAACATAAAATATTGCATTTTCTAGGAGAGTCAAAAACAAAGTGAGAATGCTGTAAAAATGCTCTTGCTACAGTAAAAAACAGAGTGAGAATGTTATCAAAATGCTCTTGTTAAGAGTCATAAACAAAGAAGAATTTTATGAAGATGGTTGCGGAATTGTTCATTCAATCAAATTTATATATTTGATCAATAGTCATCCTTCAAATAATGCATTAATAATATTTGGCTGAGATGAGGGCATTAGTTTTCTTTGATACAATGTCCCACTCTTCTCCTTCATTTGTTTGCTCTTAGGCCTCAGTAGCTTGAATGGTCTGCAGATTGTGTCAGTGTATATTAGTGTATGTCCTAGAAACCATTCGTGTTGTCGGTTTCAGAGCATTTTGCCTTGTATCTATATATATCATAAATAATAGAAGAAAGAGTTCTTCAATTCATATATGTAAATTGCTTCTTTTATTCAATCATGCATTTAAAATAAAGTATGTATATGAATTGTCCAGATGATTCATTTAATAGGTAAATGAATTATCGAAAAGGGTTCCCTACGGAAGCAATATAAATTTGGGCAACTATATTGCACAGTAGGCATACCGGATGCTTCCGAAAGATATCATGAGTTGATATAAGTACGGATGACGATGATAGTCATGTCACTGGGGCATTGGTATGAATTAACGGTTGGTGAACTATTTTTCGAATGTGACTGAATAACGACAAATCACTTGGAAAAGCATGTAGTCAATGATTTATCGTTTGGTTATATCAGTGCACGATGTAGTCCTTTGACCTGAGACATTGTAGTCGGATCCGATATGGATGCGTATGGTTCATACGGCGTATAAGTACGAGACTAATCATGTTTCGTACAATAAAGCCTATTTGGTCATGCGTTGTTCATATGCGGAAACGAACGATGGTCAAGAGGGGATCTATTGACTCGGAAATATAGGATCGGGAGTACCGCTGACTCCATCCAGATTTGAGTTCCTAGACGAACATCGATAAATGTCAGAAAACTGAATCTCCGGCCAGAGTCTATTATTAGTCATACAAAAGTAAGTTTGTGATGACAAGTTTCGGACATATTGATCGACAATTCGGTAGAAGATCGAGTTTAGGATTTTGACGTTCCATGAATCCATACTCGATTAGGATATCTCAATGGAGGGACTTTACCTGCATGGTACATATGATCTGAAATGGGTTCGATGAGTATTTCTTTATCGTGGTTTAGGGACTATGGCACATTGCTAGATGTTTACCATAGTCGTTGGGCCTCCGGACAGGTTTCCGGATTCATCCAGAACTAGCCCACGGCTAATCCACGGTGGACCTACATGGTCACACCAATAGCCTTGAGAAGTTAGAGAAGGATGAGAGAGAGAAATGATTGTCCGAAGAGGGCTAGCACCTTCCGAGGGTAATAACTGGATTTTTATGGTAATAGTTACATAGAAAACTATTTGTGACATTTTAAGGATTAAAATGGTCAAGCAATAATTAATTATATTTAATTATTATATCTTAAAGTGTTAAGATTAAATCTTAAAGTGTTAAGATTAATGAGATGAACAAAAATAACCTTTTAATAGTTAAAGGGTAAAAGGGTAACTTTATGGGTTGTCATTGTAAACTAGTTTAGTTTACATGGGCCCTTGAATAATATTGATTATTCAAAGGGTAGCATAATAAATTCATGGGGTCCCTTTATAAAATAAGATTTTATTGGGCTTTGAAGTGAAAAATAAATAATTACAAAATTACCCAAGTATATATAAATGCAAAAGGTTGTATTTTTGTTCATAACACACATTGTTCACTCAAAGCAAAACCAAAACTCTCTCTAAAAGCCACGACCACTCTCTAAACCTCTCAAGCTGGTGTTAAAATGTGGAGGTCTCATTACTTTGAGACTGATCTTCATCAATCCAAAGCAAAGGAGTAGGTATAATCTCTTTTACAAGTTTTGTTTGAAAACTGATTTTTAGAATTCATGATTTCATGCTTTCATTCTCCATCTCTACTACTCTTCATGCATGCTGATTCTTTCAGATTGCTGGTGAGCTTTCCCACTTGGTTAATGACACTTCCCAGTAGTTTCTGCTCTTTAGTTGTTTGTGAAACCAATTGCCTCAAGACAATGAAGACAAGCGCTTCAGCCATAGTCCTCTTATCCGTACTGCTTTAGTCAATCTTATCCGTACCAAATGTTTCTCCAAGCAAAAACAATTCTCGCATGTTAATGTATTTAATTTCTACAACACTGCTTTAGTCAATCTTATCCGGTCGTTGTAACCTTTAAATCATATTTGATATCTTCTAGAAGATCTACTGAATTTTCTTTTCATTAACTCCCCGGTGTCTTATCTGTTTCATGAAAATCCCATTTGTAAGAGCTTTATAGTTAGTATCAAAACAATGGAAAGTTTCAACTTCAATTGAACTTAAAATTCTCATTGGTTTCAGTCAATATTTCTTTGTCCAATGTGTTAATCAACCCAGAAGAATCCAGAAATTTCAATTCAACATCCAGTTCATTATTGCGCAAGTAAAAAGTAACCTAGCTTCCAACAGTACCTTTTCTTTCTTGAGTGAATATAATCAAAAGCTACAAATATATGAAAAAAATTAAAGATCAATGATACCCAAATTTTTACGTGGAAAACCTCCCCGATGTGAGGAGTAAAAACCACGGGACTATAGTCCAATTAAAGTCTTTCACTATCACCAAAAATGGGAATACAAAGTCTTCTCTAGTGCAATCTAGAGTCATACAAACATCATAAACTTCACAAATCCAACACCAACAATCTCAGCAAAAACAAGAACAAAATATCACAATTTATGGAGAGAATAATCCCAATTTACCCATAATTAACTGTCTTATGGTGCTCGGATTTCAATCTCCACCGTTTAGAATGTAGAGTTGTGTCTCATGAACGACATATCCAAAAATCAGAACGATCGGACGGCAAACGAGCTACAGGTCACGATTTGATAATGTACTGTTCACAGACTCAAAAACTCACATTTCCTCTCCGTTTCTTTTTGTTTTTGCCTCTTTCTCAAACATATATGGTAGTGGAAAGAATCTGGATGCTGGCTGGCATAGAAAGGACGACAGCTGCAACAGAACACAATAGATAAGTTTGAGTCTTAGTTCGCAAACATATTTTGGGTCTAATATGTTGAGCTTCACACATCCATATGAGAGGGAATGAAGTAAAGTCCAAACCCGACATGTTGTAAAGTTTTCAATTCATGTAAATTAGGGGAAACTAATTGCTTTAAACAGCTTTGAGGATATATGAATATGTATACACACCATTCAATCAATGAATGCCGATAGAGATTACAAAGAGGTGCCTTTTTTCATTGAGGCCATTAATTGCACTTATTCTTGCTACAACGAGTAACTGTTTTCCTTTGATATTGGATTCTCCATCTTATATGCTCAACTATTGTCCTTTTGCATTCAAGATATGTTGTTCGAGAAGCAGATTGAGACTAGGGACAATGATCGATGATAGAAAGGGAGAGATACGGAAGGCTCAATGTCAAGCAGCTAGCTGAGTTTGAGATAGGATATATTCTGCCCATTTGAGACAGCTTTTGCTATAAATCTTAACTTTCATCCTGTTTAACTCTCCATCTGCAAGCTTTACCACCACTCTTTGGATTTATATCATTGCAAGACCAGGCACCTGTCTATGCAGTAGATGTTATTTGAGAAGTTCCCAGTAAACAGAGTGATGAAGATTTGATCAAATTAAGGGGTTGGCATTGCTAAAATAACTCACTGAAAAATAAGCATTCAATTTGACTGAGCGCATGTTCATGTCTATGTAGTACATGCTGTTTCAAAACTGAAGAAATGGTCACATATTGTCGCCATATGGTATATACCTCCTTCAGAAGATACCTTGTGTTCATGAGATGACATGACATAACTTTAGAAGGAGACAAACAATTATCATGACAGAAGAATCATTTAATCTTGTATTTTAAGCAACATAATTTTTGCTGCGTTGGAAACATGATCTAAAATATGTCTACAGAAATGCAGACATGAAATGGATTTCTACTTTCCAACAAAGAACTTGAAAACTTCATTCTTTACAGGAAACAGAAGAATGTGACTAACTAATAAAACTTATAGGGCAAGTTTGTTGTCATATATAACACTGATTTCTCATAAAAGGAAGATTCGGCATCATTATTCATCAATATGTAGTACAACATTGAAAACGAGGTAGCTATGCAAAAGGATTCTTCCAAATAATCATTCATAGGACTCTTCATAAAGGCACCCCTTGTTGATAGTTAGGCTGAAATTCTGGGCTGAGATGCTTAATTGGATAACACCTTGGATGCATCCACAAAAGGCTGAATATATCTAATCAGTCAAAAACTAGAAAGAAGATGATAGAGTCCAAGAAGATTAAAATATGTTTCTATTTCCGCTGAGCAACATGATATTTCATTCAAAAATTTCTCTACTAGTGAATTACAAATAACAACTAACTGTTTTAACTACTACTCTTACATGCTTGCAATTCTCCTATCTCATTCATGCTTTTGGACTCCCTGGTCTGCTAGACTATAACATCATGACTGCAATTCACATAAATGATAGAAAACCCGAGTATGAATATCTCAACAAAGGTATTCTTAAAGCAAAATTGACTGCCCCTGACTATGAGCAAAACAATTGAAAGGTGAAATACCTAAACGTGGTCAAGAAGTCATCGATAGGTCCTTTAATGCAACCAGAACTCCAGATGTGAAATTCAAGGTTAAGATGCATTGATAATTTCTTGATTGCATTTATTGCTGCCCAAGAAAGACAATGAATAATGATTTCAACAAATTTGGACTAATTTAATTTATAGCCTACAACAATCAGAGAAAGAGAAAGGCGAAGCCACCCTTATAGAACCAACGCCTAAATATATGATAAAACAATAGCCAATGAAGTTTAATACCTTCAGTTGCGAAGCAATGGCCAAAGGAGTGAAACCTTTAAGCCAATTTTGACACTCCACAGGAACAATAATTGTGAACCATCAGAAGAACTCACTGGGAAAACTTCTCACATAAGGCATCAGTGATTCTGCCAAAACCCTCTCCATCACATAAGAGTAAGCCACTATTTCCCTTGATTCTGGTCATCACTCTACACATCATGTTGAAGGCCATTCTCAACAGCATGCAGACTCTACAAATCAATGTTATATTCAACTGGATCATAAAGAAATTCCCTGAAATGAAGGGTGAATTTTCAAAGTGTTACATATTGCTTGATAATGTTTAAATTAATTTATTAGTAGGTGTTATTACCATATATCTCCCTAATTCCATAGTGTTTTTTTAATGACGACAAACAAGATTTTTGTACTACAACCTTGACATTATCTTAATCAATGACAAGTTCTGTTGCAAAAGAACTCAGGTGTGACAATCCATGAGTAGTAATTAAGGAAACTAGTTTAGAATTGTAATTAAGAAACAAGTCGATACTAAAAGATAAAATTAAATGACAATATAAACAAAATGATCAAACATAAAAGCAAGACAAGAGAGAATGTTTTATGTGCTTCGGTCAATATATCTAAGTCCACGAATGATGATGTTGGTTTCACTATACCAGGCAAAACATATTTACAAAGCACACCCCTCGCAATAGCTTAGAGTCCCAAATATATCCAATCTGAAGCCACAATCAATACTACAGAGACTATGCATTTCTTCACAAAGAATAAGCCAGCACTTGCATAAGCTTATGTTAGACCTCCCATACATAAGGTCTATAAATCCAAGGGCAAAAGAAGGAATAAGAATAAAGAGGTGCTGGGTATGAGTTTGTTTTCAGGGGTTGAGGTGTGCAATAAAAGTTGTTAGGATTGTGGAGTTTGTTATGAGGATCGGACAGGTGGTCGGACAGGTAGTGTCAAGTCTCATTCATGAAGGGAATAACTTGCTTATAAATGGGAAAGAGAGTGGAGGGTAGAGGATAGTTTATATTCGGAAATTGGGTGGGAGGTCCCCGACTCCTCGAACTCGGCTGGGATTTATCGGTTGCTAATTGCATTTGTTCTGTTCTTTCATTCGGTAGCTATTAATACAATGTTATTCCTATTATCTTTGCCTATTGCCTTGTGTGTGTGTGTTGGTTGCCGTGAGTTTACGTATTATGAGGGGTTTCCAACATGATTGGTATCGGAGCGAGGGGAATGGTCAAGTCGAAGATGGAAGGTAGAATGGAAAACGTGGAAAAAGAGATGAAGGTGTGCGGGAAGATATGAGTTCAGTAAAAACAGATGTGGGAAGTCTTAAGGAGTACTTGATTGAAATGAGGGAATTGATGAGGTTGAGAGAGGAGAGGGATGAGAAACGAAACCATGAAAAAGGGAGTCCTCACTCCAACGACGAGAAAACAGAATCCGGGAATGACCGAGAACCGGAACAAGAAACAAGTGGGGAAAGTGGGAAGGAAGAAAAGAAAGGCCGGAAACTGGAATTACCAATTTTCAGTGGAGAAGATCCCTTTGGTTGGACTTTCCGCGCCGATCGATACTTCACTCTAAACAAATTTGGATCATCAGAGATGGTGGAAGCCGCGGCAGTCTGTATGGAGGGTAGAGCATTGAATTGGTACCAGTGGATGGAAGGGAGAGAACCTTTCAAGACATGGGATGAGTTCAAGGCTGCTCTAATCACCAGATTCCGGCCATCATTCCAAGGCTCTGCAGCTAAGGTGGCGCTGAAACAAAGACAACTCCACCGTGTTGAATATAGAGGAGTTTGAGTCCCATACAGCACCATTGAAGGACTTAGGGGAAGAAATATTGATGGGAGTATTTATTAATGGGCTTAGAGAGGAAATACGGGCTGAACTAAGAGTGTTAAGGCCCAGTTCACTGCAAGAAGTAATTGAGCAGGCCCATCGTGTGGAAGAAAAAACTGGATCATGGATAAGTGTCGGCCCAAATCATTCAAGGCCCAAGGTTCCAGGGAAGGCTACTCACGCGTTTCCTACAGCCCAGATTTAAATCGGGCCACATGGTGGTCCAATCCAGCAAAAGTACCCAGCAACCCAGACAGATCCGACCCCGCCTGGTGGCCCAACGCAACAAAACCTCCAGATCCAAGCCAGATCGCATCGTCACGAACACCCGAAAGGAAAGAGAGGTCACCGGAAATGGCCAGCGCGAGTTTCCGAGGGGGTTCAGGAGGTGGTTTCCGGCGATTGTCTGAAGCAGATATCCAATACAAGAGAGAAAGGGGGCTGTGCTTCCGATGTGACGAAAAATTTGGGCCCAATCACCGCTGTCGAAGCAAATCATTACAGATACTGCTGGTGTTAGGCAGCAACGACTACGAGAAGCGAAATCCCACCAGAAAATGAAGAAAATCACAGTCAAGAGGGAAACGACTTAGCGCTGTCCATGAACTCCATCGTGGGTTTATCATCAGACAAGACTTTAAAGGTAAAGGGTCAGATTAGGGGGTCAGAGGTGGTGGTGCTGGTTGACAGCGGAGCTTCGCACAACTTTATTTCTCTGGAGCTGGTTGAAAAGCTGGGGATTGCAGTAGAAAAAGGGAAAATGTTTGGGGTAATGGTGGGAAATGGCGTAACTGTGAAAGGAGAAGGGGTATGTCGGCAGATTACTTTGGAGGTGCAGGGGATTCAGATTAAGCAGGATTTCTTTCCCTTTGAACTCGGAGGAGCTGACATCGTTCTGGGTATCACATGGTTGAGCTCATTAGGAGACGTCTGGGCTAACTGGAAGAAGTTGACGATGAGTTTTGAGGTGGATGGGATCAAAGTTAGTTTACAAGGGGATCCGTCCTTGGTGAAGGCAGCTGTCTCCCTGAAGTCCATGTTTCGGACCCTCAACCATAATGGGGGAGGAATTCTGGTAGAATGCTACTCATTGGAAAGAGTTGTCACGACCACAGAGGAGGAAGTCAGCCCAAGAGTTCAGGCAGTTGTAGATCAGTTTAGACACCTTTTTGACCAACCCACCAAACTTCCCCCACACCGCACCCATGACCACGCCATAAACCTTAAAGAAGGAGCACCAATCCCTAACATCCGCCCTTATCGGTATCCTTATTTTCAAAAAAATGAGATTGAGAAGTTGGTGGAAGAAATGTTAGCTGCCCAAATCATTCAACCCAGCATCAGTCCATTCGCCAGACCGGTATTGCTAGTTAAGAAAAAAGATGGAAGTTGGAGGTTTTGCGTTGACTACAGGGCTCTTAACGACATAACAATTCCGGACAAATTCCCAATTCCCACCATTGAAGAGCTGCTGGATGAATTAGCAGGGGCAACGATTTTCTCTAAACTCGATCTTCGATCCGGATACCACCAGATCAGAATCAGGGACACAGATATTCCCAAGACAGCCTTTCGAACACATGACGGGCACTACGAGTTTCTGGTTATGCCGTTCGGCTTGACCAATGCTCCCTCGACTTTTCAGTCTCTGATGAATAGCATATTTAAACCAGTTTTGCGTAAGTTTGTGCTTGTTTTTTTTGATGATATTCTGATTTACAGCCCCGACTTGGAATCCCACATCAAGCACCTGCGGCACACTCTTAGGATTCTGGATGAAAACAAATTGGTTGGAAATTTAAAAAAATGTTTGTTTGGACAGCAGAAGCTGGAATATCTGGGGCATCTAATTTCAGCCAAAGGGGTCGAGGCAGATCCGCAGAAAATTGCCGCGATGGTTTCTTGGCCCACACCCACCAATGTGAAGAGTCTTCGGGGTTTTTGGGATTAACAGGTTATTATCGCAGGTTTGTAAAGGGATACGGCACCATTGCCCAGTCGCTCACAAAACTATTGAAGAAAAATTCTTTCAGTTGGGACCAAGAAGCACAACAGGCCTTTCAGGCCTTGAAAGATGCCATGACATCAGTACCTGTTCTGGCAGCCCCGAATTTCAACTCTCCATTCGAGATTCACACAGACGCCTCGGGTTACGGAATGGGGGCTGTCTTAGTTCAGAACAAACGACCCATAGCTTACCTAAGTAAAGCCTTCTCCCCTCAAGCTAAACAGAAATCAGTTTATGAACGAGAGTTAATGGCCGTCGTGTTTGCGGTACACAAATGGAGTCCATACCTATTGGGCAGAAAGTTTATCATCCGCACAGACCAACGCAGCCTCCAGTTCCTCAAGAGTCAGCGGATTAAAACCCCAGAACAACAAAAATGGGTATCCAAGTTAATGGGATTTTCGTTCGATATTCACTACTGGCCAGGAACCACTAATAAGGTTGCCGATGCTTTATCCCGACGAGAAGAAGAACCAGAATTATCATCCTTGTCAGTAAGTCAGTTTACAGAATTTGAAGAGCTGACAAATGAAGCTCATCAAGACCCACAACTTAGACAGATGATTCAGGATCTAATTGTAGCACCCAATAGCCGACCAAACTACAGACTTCGCCATGGCTGTTTATTGTATAAGGACAGACTGGTTCTGCCAAAAAAATCTCGGTTCATCCGAAATTACTTGTTGAATTTCACTCCAGGCCCACTGGTGGTCACTCCGGCTTCTTCCGGACATATAAAAGGGTAGCCAAAATCGCTTATTGGGTAGGCATGAAGACGGATATCCAAAACTATGTTAAAGTCTGCACCATATGTCAAGTCAATAAACACTCAGCTCTAAAACCAGCCGGATTACTTCAGCCTCTTCCGATACCCATGCAGGCATTTGATGACTTGACAATGGACTTCATTGGAGGACTCCCACGGGCCAAGGGGTTCGATACCATTCTGGTTGTAATTGACCGCTTGACCAAATATGGCCATTTTCTGCTCTTATCGCACCCGTATACAGCTAAGGAAGTGGCCCTACTGTTCATGAAAGACATAGTGAAGCTTCACGGGTTCCCTCAAACCATCATTACCGACAGAGACAGACTTTTCATGAGTCAATTTTGGCAAGAGATTTTCAGAGTATCCGGGACAGCTTTGAAGTTTAGCTCAGCTTATCACCCTCAAACGGATGGTCAATCCGAAGTGGTCAACAGGTGTGTAGAGGCATATCTTCGCTGTTTTTGTAGCTCACAGCCCCGTCAATGGCCGAATTGGTTACCATGGGCTGAATTTTGGTACAACACGACATATCATCGCTCTACCAAGATGACACCGTTCAAAGCCTTGTATGGCCGTGACCCCCCGGTTCTCCTGAAATTCACAGACTACCCTTCCCAAGTTGCTGAAGTAAACCAACAGATCAGTGAGCGAAATGCCATCATACAGGACCTTAAACGCAACCTGGAAGTAGCACAAGGTCGTATGAAAACACAAGCAGATCGACATCGCAGGAATGTGCAGTTCTCTCCAGGAGATCACGTGTACCTGCGCCTACAGCCTTACCGATTTAAATCTTTGGCCACAAGGATAAATGAAAAACTGAGCCCTAGGTTCTATGGACCTTTCCGGATCTTGGATAAAATCGGTCAAGTAGCTTACAGGTTAGAACTACCTCAGACAGCCCGCATTCACCCGGTCTTTCACGTATCTCAGTTGAAACACAGCCTACATAGCTCGGTTCCTGTACAGCCTCTACCGCCCTGTCTCACCGAGGACTTGGAACTGCAAGTTCAGCCAGCTGAGGTGCTGGATGTGAGGACCCTTATCGATGGCACTACAGAGGTTCTCATTCGATGGCACGATCTGCCCACTTTCGATGCCACATGGGAACCCTTTGAGGTGATAAACAGTCAATTCCCTCAACTTCACCTTGAGGACAAGGTGGCACTTCGAGGGGCGGGTATTGTTAGACCTCCCATACATAAGGTCTATAAATCCAAGGGCAAAAGAAGGAATAAGAATAAAGAGGTGCTGGGTATGAGTTTGTTTTCAGGGGTTGAGGTGTGCAATAAAAGTTGTTAGGATTGTGGAGTTTGTTATGAGGACTGGACAGGGTGGGCAGACAGTAGGCTACATCAATGCATTACGAGAAGGGAATAACTTGCTTATAAATGGGAAAGAGAGTGGAGGGTAGAGGATAGTTTATATTCCGGAAATTGGGTGGGAGGTCCCCTCTCCTCGCGCTGGGATTTATCGGTTTGCTAATTGCATTTGTTACGTTCTTTCATTCGGTAGCTATTAATACAATCTGTTATTCCTATTATCTTTGCCTATTGCCTTGTGTGTGTGTGTGTTGGTTGCCGTGAGTTTCTGTGTTACAGGGGGTTTCCAACAGCTTATAAAGAGGAAAATTGCATAAGCTTATAAAGAGGAAAAACCAACATGTCCTTAATGAAGAATTTGCCAAATTTGAGCCAATATTCAATCACTTCTTGGTTTCATGACACAATTTAAGCAATATCTGTAAGTTAATGATCCCTCTTCAGCAAATATTAATCACCACAAATTAATGTTGAGATGCCTTGTTTTATCTTTAAAATGTAATTGTTATCTTATCTTCAATATACATCGAACTTCTTGATGACATACAACATCAATGTGGCCAAACTGAATAGCTAATTTCCAAGAGCATCCTGTCACCATGATGTAATTTTATAAATGATAGCCAAAAAGTGACTGGATATGTCTTCAGAACAAACATTTTCTATTTTCCAGATTAAAGATTGTTGCTTAGATTACAAATGACAGCTAAACCAGAAACAAATGATGAAGAAAGTACACGTTGGACAGAAGCCATTGTGTAGACAAAAGGAAAAAGGAGCTAATTCTACCGAGCTTGTGTGCTACACTATTACTTGACATTGACTCTTGAAGAAAATCATTACATGTTGAACTTGCTTTACTGCATCATGTGTGAGATATCAAAAAAGTTTCAATGATAGTAAAAAAGCCTTCCAATAACTTAATAACCGAAAGAATTCTGCTTACTAGGAAAGCAGGAGCTATAGCTATAATAATCTGAGGAAATGTCAGCAATAAGTTGAAGTCTAATTATAACATGTTTATCATCTTAAAGTTCTTCTGCAGAAATGCTCTGTTCTAATTGATTTTCAAAAAAAAAATTAAATTCTCTACTATAAGTTGGTCCATTATTGTGATTTAGGAGTTGTTTATGACTGAATTTAATAATTCATGAAATTAATGAGTTTGTGATGTAAAACAGCTAATCAAGTAAATTAATTGAAGAAGAGCGGCTAAAGATCTTACTCTTACCTTTAAAAAGTGACACCATCTAATCACTTGTTCTATTTTGTCTTTCATGTCACAAACAGCTAAATCAGTCAACAAATTAACTAACTACTCCTCTAACATTTAATTGTGATACTTAGGAAGAATAAAAAAAATGTACAAAAATTTAAATGCCGGTTATATAAAATACAATTAGCCCAATTACTTACACATCAACAAAATAAAGAGTCGCTTAAGAAAACAATGCATAGAGAGTTAATGGAGCTTTGTCACACCTGCTTGCATGAGATCTAAAAACAGAACATAGCATGAGATAATTTCCAAAGGATAATAATGAAAGGAATGATGACACCACAATAAAAGAAACGTAATATGTCGTTAATGGAACTCGGGTTTTGTTTCAAGGTAGTTGTATGGACAAAGATTTGGAAAACTTTTTCTGCAAACGAAGATTTATTTAATGAAAAAAGAATGCTACTTGGAATTAAATTTCAATGTGCTACCGATTGGAACCATGTTTTTAAATTATTCCAAATCTCTAACAGCAATTTCTGAACTTATGTATATTTTTGTGCATGTTAACTGCTTGGAGAAAAGCTATTTTTGGTTGAATCATGAATGGCACCATTCCTGCTGTAGCTTAGGTTCCGGCATCAAAAACCATGAGCTGACATCCATAATCAAGCTAAAAAAGCCCATTTAATGATGCTAGTTAGAAACTAGGATGTGCTATGGAGAAATGTTTTGGTTTTTTGGTAGAAAGTGATGCTAATATAGAGAAAAAAGAGATGATTAAATGGTCCAGTACCTGAGTTGATTTTAAGCATTATCACAAACGCAGCCAGAAGTTGGTGACAAGAGATTCCTGGAAAGTTCTCTATAAAGGGATCCAGTTTTTCAAAGAGACAGAGATGGATGAACATTGAAAATGATCAGACAGTTTACAATTCAAGTTCATGTAGCCAAGTTTCACATCATCTGATTTAAAAAATTATTATATGCATCAACTTCGATTCTTTATTAATAATCATATGTTT
>CM047903.1:30415407-30702254 GCA_026229545.1 Pistacia atlantica
ATCCCATCCTTCCCATTTCAAACCTTCGCTTTGGCGAACAAGCCAAAATGAGTTGATTAGGTAGGCCAACAAACTTAATTCCACACCAGTTGATAGCTCCCACTATCAACCTCAAATGTGAGAAAGCCAACAAGCCAATCACACAATCCAATGGCTCCAACCATTTTCCTCAAGTGTGATTCTCGGTCAGAGAGAGGACACTACATGTCACCACGTACACATAATATGTGTACGATCTACTATGCCTATGCGCGTTTATCAACCTTCGCTTTGGCGAACAAGCAAAACCGTCATTTTAAGTCGACCCATCACCATTAAGGAAAACTCCAATGTATTTTAACCTCCCACTGGTAGAAGTGTACCCTTCGCTTTGGCGAACAAGGTTTCAGACGAATTGGTTTGATTAAAACCATGGTGATGGAAGGCTTACGTGACTTAATATAATTCAGTTGAGGGGTTTGTTATTTAATGTCTCATCAGATTATTATCTTTGTTAGAATGACATTGTTTGGCATGTTATCAAACATTCAACCTTAGCATGCATTCTAAACAAAAATTAAACGTGCCGGTACATGGCCCAACTAAAACCGATTTCCTCGAGCCTAGAGGAATCGGTGGGTCACCTAGGGGTCCTGTAATAAAATATCTTGAGTCTTCAAGTATGGTTGCCTCGTCCTTTGCTTCGTCTTCAAGTACATTACAAAAACTATCGTTCTAAATTTACAATAAATAAATATACAAATTCTTTACATCAATAAATTTAGAAACCTCGATTTACATTCGAGGGGAATTAGATGAGAAGAGAATATACATCAAGAAGAGGAGAAAGGCAGGACACGCAGGCCCTATTTAATAAATAATACAACCATACATACCCAAATATTTTAAAACATTCACCCTTAGGTCTAAGGCTCATGTACCGGGCACCATGCAATATACAAACATGTACAAAGCATAAATTTCAAAAACAATCAATTTCTGAAATTTATGGGTTAATTACAATTTACCCCTGACAATTTGTAGATTTACGTTTGGTCCAAAAGTTTTGAAACTTTGCATTTTACCCCCTACACACTTGGAAGTGCGCTCGCTGCAGCGATGGAGTTAGATCGCGCGGCAGCTGTTTCATACGGCTTCGTCCAAGGACGATCGCGCGGCAATGAAAGTTATATCGCCGCGGCGGCGCGATCGCCGCGGCTGATGGATTATATCACCGCGGTGGCGACGATCGCTGCGGCGATCGATTATATCGCCGCGCGGCGTATACGATCTGTAGCTCGGATCTGTTCATACCGCAACCAAAAACACTCCAACCGGATTTTGCAATCAATCAAACACATTGATCTCAACAAAAATCCATCATGCATTAAACCAAACCAGCAGATCATCAACAAATTAAATTAATCGATTAATCAGTTTCTTAAAAAACATATTTCAAGACAGATTTACAGATTCAATATGGCAACATATTATCATCAAATACATGTTATCAACCATATACATAAAAATTGTAAAATTCTTACACTTAGGCTCGATACCCACCCTTTGTTAATAAACGATCCGTATCTGCATGGAAACAAAAAAATAAAATAACAGGATCGTTTACATGAGCCAAGATCAAGGGCATAAATATACAACGTGAGTTAAAAGAGAAACAAACGCACGTTGAAGGCTCCTCCAAATTTGTTGACGAACGTTTTGCTACCGATCCAAGTGTAGGATCGAACCTGCGTAGTCCACACGAAGACAATCTTAAAAAGAACCAAATAGGGATTTGCTAGATCCTCTTTGGCTTCAAGATTAAGAAGAAGACAAAATCAATTGAATTGATTTCAGGCAATGGTGTTACTGCCATGGGAGAGGCAAAGATTGGGGCTTCTGTGTGGTTTTGGTTTTTCAAAGAAAAATCATTCATATAAAAAAACACACACACTTTTCCTTTTATACTTAAAAAATCAATTTGCCCTAATCCCATACGGAATAGGCTTGGGCTCCAACCCAAACGCCCCATGTTGCCAAACACTCCCAATTTGATTTATTTTAATTTCCATCATTATCTCAATTAAAATCAATTAATATATATATTTAAATATATATTAACATTTAACAATAATGATAGTATATTTAAATATGTGCGAACACACATTTAAACGTAATTTCACTTATTTAATTTTTCTGACAAATTAAATAAAGGCTACGACCTCAGCAAATTTAATTGCACTGTGAAATTACCAAAATACCCTTTTGCCTTAAAAGACGAAAACGCCCTTCTTTCTTCTTGCATCTTAAATTGTCTTCTATGTGTGTGACCCTTAGGCTTCTCATCATATCGGCAGTGTATAGTATTGCGATTAACACCAATTAATCGTCTCACTAATACACATACCAAGATTGGCCCCTAGCAAGGCATCATGGCCACCCGATAGATTCGGATTCAGCAAAGTAGCTACCTGTCAACGATATAGTTACCGTGCAATTCGATCCTTTCATCATACGTTATCTCGACGAGAAGAAGGCATAGAAATAGTGTCAACCTTCGGTTACTCTCGATATTATTTATTCGGTTTTGGACCAATGACCCGTATTATAAAGCGGATAGAGCAACAACTCAATCCCACCTGTGGCCCAGGTTTTAGTGTCATTGCCATATACTGAATTGCGCCATGAGATAACTTTCTCCTGTACCCGGGAGTGATGAATCCTCTGTCAATCCACCATAGTCTTGATACACTCCTTGATGCAGCCAATCACCATCGTATTGACATCTGAAAAGAAGCTGCGTTAGGCTAGTGTCAAACTACACCAATCGGTGCACAAGGCACTCCGGTGATCTCAAGTCTAAGGATCACATGCACCACCATTCGTTAGAGGATTTGTTCCATAGACACGGGGTTACCATCCATATGGAATCCTCTGGTGTGTCACCTGAACTTGCTTTGTGGTGTAATCGCCTCAACAAACACCCATGTGTTGCACCAGTTGTCACCAAACAACCTTGACAAGTGAAGATCCAACCGCCTTTCGAGGTCGTTCAACACTATGATAGCCTTACCGTATTATCAGTGCCCTTCATTCAGAATAATACTGGGGCTACGGAGGTTTCTAGAATGGCCATCATATGTGCTCATAGGGTTCTCACTATCAAGATTTGAAACACTTGATACCCTCGTCACGGCTCTACCATTCTAAGGACATATATCAATACATATTGCAATAATAATGATTTACGCGATATATCAATAAAATGCCTTTTATTGATTAATGAACATTATTACAAAGAGTCAATTCTACAATAATTGATTGGCTCTAGGGCATCTACTCTAACAACACATCCTCCTCAAGGTTTCCATTCAGGAAAGCAGTTTTGACATCCATTTGCCAAATCTCATAGTCATGATATGCAGCAATTGCAAGCATCATCTGGATGGATTTAATCATGGCAATCGGCAAAAAGGTTTCTTCATAGTCAATGCCATGAATTTGTTTGAAATCTTTGGCAACCAGCCGTGCTTTATAAGTATGCACGTTGCCATTCATGTCAGTCTTCTTCTTGAAGACCCATTTACACCCTATGGGTTTTACCCGCGGTGGTTCCACCAGAGACCACACTTGGTTCTGGTACATGGAGTCCATCTCAGATTTCATGGCTTCAAGCCATTTAACAGAATCTGGATCCGATATAGCGTCTTTGTAGGTTTTGGGCCCAGCTTGTTCGAAGTAAATTTCTTAACATAAGCTTCGCAACCCCAAATCCTTAGATAAGACAAGTTGGGCTTTCGCCCCCTCCATAGCTAATATGAAGTCTTATCTACAGAATTTGATGGCACACGGTTCAAAACGTGAGTCGTAGTCTCTAGGGGATAACCCTAGAACGATGTAGATAAATCACTAAAACTCATCATGAACCTAACCATATCAAGTAAGGTCTTGTTCCTCCTTTCCGACACTCCTTTGTGTTGGGGTGTATAAGGAGGAGTGAGTTGTGATACTATCCCACATTCCTTTAGGTATGTTTAGCTCAACTTGCCAAAGTTGGCATAGTAGTCATTTTGAGATTATCCTTGTTGTCTTTCTTAAGAACATATTATTATGAAACAGTTCCATAAAGAATATTATTTATACTCAAGGACAATAATCCATTAGTAAACAAATATTCTCATTTGTCCTATGTGGACACAGAAATATATAATTTCTAGAAACTGAAGAAAAACCATAATAATCCACAAGTTCCAAGAAACAAGTTCATCAGTTAAATCAGACGATAAGATCCTACAGCAAATGTAGCAGGACGTGCTTCATTTCCAATCGTAGGTCCACCTCTCCCTCGGCGAGCAATCTACTCTACCGTAGTTCCTACACATTAATCAAATGTGAGTACCACATCTTGTGTCAACTAGATGTTTACGGGAGAACTTAATCTCAATAACGTACCTGATGAAGAAGTAACATTCTTCTTCCCTTTTGCTAGGAAGGTCTTGCAATGTTTTCTCCAATGACTGGGATTCCCAAAGTGAGGACAAACGCCTTTCCTTTCTGTAACAGTTCTTTCCATCGACTTCTGAGCCCTTTCCTTTTCACTTGAGTTGGCTTCAACCAACGTCAATGTTTCTGACATTTTCATGCCTGACTCAGTAGTTTTCAACAAATCCAGAAGCTTGGAAAGGGTATTCTTCTTATCTTCCTTAATAAAGTCATAGACAAATTGAGAATAAGAATCCGGTAATGACTGTAATATTAGGTTTATTGCTAAACCTTCTCTAAGTCCACATCCCAAAATCTCAAGCTTGTTCATATACTCGATCCACTTGAGTATATGATCGCCAATTTTGGTACCCTCTTCCATCCTACATCTGAATAACGACCGAGACACCATATGCTTCTCATTTCTTCGAAGAAAATGAAGAATAGAAGCTAAATCCATTTTCACTGTCGCAGTAATGGTGCCATAGATGCAAGCACAATGTATCTAGTCATTTCTGCTTTTGCATCATGTGTATGCTTCACATATACATACCCAGTCTCATGGATAGAACTATCAGTAGGCTCTGATGATAGAGCTTGCTCAATGGTGTATAATCTATCGCTTGACTGAAGTATATTATTTATACTTCTATACCAATCAACGAAATTTTCACCGTTCCATTTCTCTCCCAATTCGATGATTTGTCGCAGTGATGTTGGGATCATTTTGCTCAAATTTAAGTGAATCTACAAATGCAGAAAAAGTAACAGTTATTACCATGTTCATTATTATTGTTTAATTAAACGAAGCTCCCACTATTTTACTCAAGTTGATAGCCCTCACCATTAACTCGGGAAAGCCCGTTGACTTTCCTAGTGGACCGAGATCCCATCCTGCCAATTTCAAACCTTTGCTTTGGTGAACAAGCCAAAATGAGTTGATTAGGTAGGCCAACAAACTCAATCCACACCAGTTGATAGCTCCCACTATCAACCTCAAATGTGAGAAAGCCAACAAGCCAATCACACGATCCAATGGACAGTACATGCCATCGTCCTCAAGTGTGATTCTCAGTATCAGTGGAGTGGACACTACATGTCATCACATACACACAATATGTGTACTGCTCTACTATGCCTATGACGCTTGTTTATCAACCTTTGCTTTGGCGAACAAGCAAAACAGTCATTTTAAGTTGACCCGTCACCATTAAGGAAAACTCCAATGCATTTTAACCTCCCACTGGTAGAAGTGTACCCTTCGCTTTGGCGAACAAGGTTTCGACGAACAGTGGTTTGATTAAAACCATGGTGATGGAAGGCTTTCGTGACTTAATATACTTTAATTGAGGGTTTTGTTATTTAATGTCTCACCAAATTATTATCTTTGTTAGAATGACATTGTTTGGCATGTTATCAAACATTCAACCTTAGCATGCATTCTAAACAAAATTAAACGTGCCGGTACATGGCCCAACTAAAACCGATTTCCTCGAGCCTAGAGGAATCGGTGGGTCACCTAGGGGTCCTGTAATAAAAATCTTGAGTCTTCAAGTATGGTTGCCTCGTCTTTTGCTCCGACTTCAAGTACATTACAAAAAATATCTTTCCAAATTTACAATAAATAAATATACAAATTCTTTACATCAATAAATTTAGAAACCTCGATTTACATTCGAGGGGAATTAGATGAGAAGAGAATATACATCGAGAAGAGGAGAAAGGCAGGACATGCAGGCCCTATTTAATAAAATACAACCATACATACCCAAAAATAATTAAAACATTCACCCTTAGATCTAAGGCTCATGTACCGGGCACCATGCAATATATAAACAAGTACAAAGCATACATTTAAAAAACAATCAATTTCTGAAATTTGTGGGTTAATCATAATTTACCCCCTGTTAATTTGCAGATTTCGTTTGGTCCAAAAGTTTTGAAACTTTGCATTTTACCCCCTACACACTTGGAAGTGCGCTCGCTGCAGCGATGAGTTAGATCGCCGCGGCGAGCGCTGTTTTCATACAACGCTCGTCCAAAGGACGATCGCCACGGCGACGACGATGGATTATATCACCGCGGCGACGACGATCGCTGCGGCGATGGATTATATCACCGCGGCGACGACGATCGCTGCGACGATGGATTATATCGCCGCGGCGTACACGATCGTAGCTGCTGGATGGTTCATACAGCAACCAAAAACACTCTAACCGGATTTTGCAATCAATCAAATACATTGATCTCAACAAAAATCCATCATGCATTAAACCAATTGAATTGATTTCAGGCTCAAGATGTTACTGCCGTGGGAGAAGTAAAAGGGTTGCTGTGTGTATTTTGGTTTTACAAAGAAAAACTCTCTCCTTTAAAATCACACACACTTTTCCTTTTATATTTAAAAACAATTTGCCCTAATCCCATACGGAATAGGCTTGGGCTCCAACCCAAATGCCCCATGTTGCCAAACACTCCCAATTTGATTTATTTTAATTTCCATCATTATCTCAATTAGAATCAATTAATATATATATTTAAATATATATATATATATATATATATATATATATATATATATATTAACATTTAACAATAATGATAATATATTTAAATATGTGCGAACACATATTTAAACGTAATTTCACTTATTTAATTTTTCTAACAAATTAAATAAAGGCTACGACCTCAGCAAATTTAATTTGAACTGTGAAATTACCAAAATACCCTTTCACCTTAAAAGACGAAAATGCCCTTCTTTCTTCTTGCATCTTAAATTGTCTTCTATGTGTGTGACCCTTAGGCTCCTCATCATATCGGCAGTGTATAGTATTGCGATTAACACCAATTAATCGTCTCACTAATACACAGACCAAGATTGGCCCCTAGCAAGGCATCATGGCCACCCGATAGATTCGAATTCGAAAGTAGCTACATCAGCGATATGGTTACCGTGCAATTCGATCCTTTCATCATACGTTATCTCGGCGAGGCGAAGGCATAGAAATAGTGTCAACCTTCGGTTACTCTCGATATTATTTATTCGCTTTCGGACCAATGACCCGTATTATAAACTGGATAGAGCAACAACTCAATCCCACTGTGGCCACAGTTTTAGTGTCATTACCAAATACTGAATTGCGCCGTGAGAAAACTTTCTCCCATACCCAGGAGTGATAAATCCTCTGTCAATCCACCATAGTCTTGATACACTCCTTGATGCAGCCAATCACCACCGTATTGACACTCAAAAGAACTGCGTTAGGCTAGTGTCAAACTACACCAATCGGTGCACAAGGCGCTCCGGTGATCTCAAGTCTAAGGATCACATGCACCATCATTCGTTAGAGGATTTGTTCCATAGACACTAGGGTTACCATCCATATGGAATCCTCTGGTGGGTCAGTCGAGTGAACTTGCTGTGGTGTAATCGCCTACAACAAACACCCATGTGTTGCACCAGGTTGTCACCAAACAACCTTGACAAGTGAGATCAATCACTGCCTTTCGACTGGGTCGTTCAACACTATGATAGCCTTACTGTATTATCTGTGCCTTTAGTTCAGAATAATACTGGGGCTACGGACGTTTCTAGAATGGCCACCATATGTGCTCATAGGGTTCTCATTATCAAGATTTGAAACACTTGATACCCTCATCACGACTCTACCATTCTAAGGACATATATCAATACATATTGCAATAATAATGATTTACGCGATATAGAATAAAATGCCTTTTTATTGACTAATGAACATTATTACGAAGAGTCAATTCTACAATAATTGATTGGCTCTAGGGCATCTACTCTAACAAATACTGGGGTTACGGACGTTTCTAGAATGGCCGCCATATGTGCTCATAGAGTTCTCACTATCAAGATTTGAAACACTCGATACCGTCGTCACGGTTCTACCATTCTAAGGACATATATCAATACATATTGCAATAACAATGATTTACGCGATATAGAATAAAATGCCTTTTATTGATTAATGAACATTATTACAAAGAGTCAATTCTACAATAATTGATTGGTTCTAGGGCACCTACTCCAACAATATATAGTACCCATCCCCCTCATGATATTGATTGGATCCTACACATGCGCATGGTTGGTCATTTTGCTGGCCCAAGTGGGTCGAAGTCCTGAGCGAGGCAGATATCACTACATTGGATTGTTTTGCCAGCCCAAAAAAGGGCCGAAGGCCCGAGCGAGGCAGATATCGCTATACAGGATAGTTTTAGCATTCAACCCGTGCAATGTTAGACCTTACCGGGTTGGATGGGTTGACATATGGGTACTAGTTATGGTGAGGAGTTTTACATGAAGTTGGGAAATGTTTTATATTTATATACATCGTTTATGGAAGTAGAAATTTTATAAATATAAATGTTTTGTCGTATATTAAAACGATTTCTCCATTTCCCCATTTATTGAGTATTTCTAGCTCACCCTCTTTTTTATGTTTCTTTTTTTCCCCACTAGGTTAAGAAGAGAATCATGCAGAAGAGTGATTTTCGCTCGAAGTTGGGCCACACGACTCTATTTAGGCAAGTGTACAACCGATAAATTTTTCTTTTGTATCGTAGAGACTTAGATTTGGCTCTATTATCATGTGCCATTTCATGCTTTATTTTGGATTTGTAAATATATATATATATAAATATATAAAACCTGATACCAAATATTCTTCTTACTTTTGTAAAAGAATTGTTGATGAATGTATATAATGATGCAAAGAGGAAAACGTTTCTAAAGATATTCAGGAAAACAATTTTTTTTTAATGGTTTTACAGATTTTAACATGGCATGTCTCGATCACCTGAGTCTCATGGGTGCACCCAGAGCTCGTCAGATAGGGAGGGTCGAGACGGGTCATGTCAGTTGGTCCATGCTCTGCATGCACAAGAGGATGCAAATGAAGGGGCAATGTTAGTAACTCATAAGGGCAAGTCTGTACAAGGGAACTGCAAAAAGTTTGTTGGAGAAAAAAGAGGAAAAGAAAGGTGTAACAACCAATGGAACAAAGCTGGTGGGATGAAGAATTTTCTGGCATGTTCTCATTGTAAAAGGAAGGGGCATGCAGAGCACAAATGCTGGTTCAAACTTGGTATACAGTGTAGGGCTTGCAAACAATTTGGCCATGTTGAAAGAGTGTGCAAAAACAAGGGAGAGCAGTCCCAACAACAAGCTCAAATAGCTAATGAACAACAACCAGGGCATGTGTAACGCCCCACTTGAGGTATGTTGTTATTGTTTCCTCTTCCGCTCTTATTTGAAATTGGTTTTGGTAATACTGTTTGATTGAATGTTTGCCCTGAAATTGGTTGAAAATAGAAGAATTTTAGTGTACCAAGCTTTGCCGGGGCGAAGATTCGCGGCGAAGATGTGTTGAAACCACCAGAAACTCTCCGGTTTCGCTGCGGCGACAGAAGTTTCTTCGCCGCGGCGACAGGCCGATTAAATTGTTTGTTAAGTTTTAGATATTTTCTTCCCCAAGGGCAATTTGACCATTCTACCCCTAATTAGCAGGAAAAGTGGGGAGTTAATTGTAAGGATTTTTCATGGAGAATATGTTGATATGGGGGTGAGTTTGTAATGAATCAAAGGATATGGATGAAATTTTCAAAGAAGAGTAAGGGCAAAATGAGAATGATTGTGTTTATATTTCATTAAAAGGAATTAGAATTAACAAACCCCTCATTTCTTCTTCTCAAACGCAACTCTCCATCTTTACTCCTCTCAACTTCTCTTTTCTTTTGATCAAGGAATTCCAAGGGGCTTTTGAAGTGATTTGGGGTAGAAAAGCAACCTAAGGCTTCCTAAGGTAAGGATTTCTACTTAAGTTGTGTGATTTGGGAGTTTTAACCCATATTGAAGTTTTAGGGTTTTCATTCTTTTGGTTAAGATTAGAGGAAAAGTCAAGCTAAACAAGTGAAAGGAAGAGTTGGTGAAGTCTCTCCATAACAAGGTAAGTAAAACCCAACCCAAGTTGAGATTTATGAAATTTCTTAATTAGGGTTTTGATAGACATGATATATGTATGTGATGTACATGTAATATGCCATGTATGGAGGTTTTAATAGAGATTTCTATGCCTTAAGAATTCTTACATATTGCAAATATGAGAAATGGGTTGTTGGGTTGGCAAGGTAGTTGAGATGGAATTGAAGGGGTGTTATGGAACCCTTTTTGGAAGTGTTGTTTGACAGGTGTTTATGGCTTTGTGAATGGGTTTTTTCCCCATTTTGGATGGTTAGGAAAAGTTTTAGAATCATGGCTATAATAGAGTTTTATAGTGCACATGAGTTGTTTAATGAAATGCCTAATAGAGGTTTGAGTGTGAATAGTGAATCTTAAGTCTTGCAACATTGCATGTTGGCATCTCATAAGTGCATTGGTGAAGTTGAACCATCCATAGGCACTAGTTGTACATGGAAAAGTGACCTAAGAAAGTGTAAGAATATTGTGGGTACAATTACTCTATGAGTAGAGAGCTTAGTGGGTACAATTACTCTAAGGGTAGAGAGTATTGAAAAATGCTACAATAGAATGAATTAGAAGGGTAGTATAGTTGGGATGATGCTTTGTGATCATCACCCGACTGTTATGGGAATCGGATTGATGCTTTGTGATCATCACCCGAATAGCCCTTAGAGATGGGTCGATGCTTCGTGATCGTCACCCAATGAGTAATAGAAATGGGGTAGATGCTTTGTGATCACTATCCGATTAGTTATTAGATAAGTGGGTTGATGCTTTGTGATCATCATCCAATGGTTAGTAGAAGCGGGTTGATGCTTTGTGACCATCACCCGATAGTGACTAGAGACGGGTAAATGCTTGGTGATCGTTACCCAAAATTCATGAGGAACGGGTAGGTGCTAGGTGATCTCCACCCGATAGTTAGGAGGAACCGAGTTGGTGCTTTGTGATCCTCACTCGGTAGTCACTAAGAACGGGTTGGTACTGTGTGAATTCCACCCGATAGCCATAGAGAGTGAGATGGTGCTGTGTGAACGCCATCCGGCCGTACCTCCGGTAAGATGAGGCCATGATGTTATTAGAAACAGAAATAGAATCGAAATAGTATAAGGAAAGAATTAAGAGTTATTCATACGGGGGACAGACAGATAGAGAGTTTTACTTACTGAGCATTATTTTGTGCTCACCCCGTTATTTTCCTTTGTGGATGCAGGTTCTAGGTGATGATGCGGTCGGAGGGGCGTCGGCAAGCGAAGAGGAATAGCTACTCTGTTCCCCTGTTTTGTCTTTTAAAATACATTTTTTAAACAGTAATCTTTATGTATAAAAGACACGTGATTTGTAATAAAAAGAAAATTTTGGGGCCCAATTTTATATTGTTATCAGGCATGCATTGTAATAGTTTTCAGTAGATGTTACAGCATGGGACTGAGCAGCTATTTATGGTCTCATCCAACTTGATCCAAGCTTGTGATGATACCTGGTTGATTGACAGTGGATGCACACATCACATGACACCAGATTTGAGCAGCTTTGTGAACATAGATCATTTCCATCGGTCAAAGATTAAAGTTGGAAATAGAAAATGTGTGAAAGCAAGAGGTAAAGGAGATGTTGCGATTCAAACTCCAAAAGGTACAAAACTAATCTCAAATGTACTTTATGCACCTAATATAAGTCAAAGTCTTTTGAGTGTGGGACAAATGTTGGAAAAGAATTATGCACTGCACTTTCAAAAACAATCCTACATTATTCAAGATAGTGAGGGAAATGAGATTATGAGAGTGAAAATGGTAGGGAAAAGCTTTCCAATTATGTGGAAAGTTACACCACACAAAAGCATGCAATGTTAGAGAGGATGAAACTGAAATATGGCACAAGAGATTAGGCCATGTACATTATAGAAATCTAAGGGAAATTCAGTAAAAAAATTTAGTCCAAAATCTACCTATTGTAGAACAACCGAGAGGTGTCTGCAAAGTGTGTCAATTAGGCAAGATGAGTAGGAAACCCTTTCCAGTGAATCAAGCTTGGAGAGCTTCTGAAAAACTCTATCTTGTTCACTCGGATGTATGTGGCCCCATGCAAACCTTATCAATTAATGGGAGCAAGTACTTTGTATTGTTCATAGATGATTGGTCTAGGTTGGGCTGGATTTACTTTCTAAGGCAGAAAAGTGAGGTGGCTAGAGTATTCAAAAAATTCAAATTGGAAGTAGAAAAGCTGATAGGAAAATCCATTAAAATCTTGAGAAGTGATGATGGCACTGAATACACTTCTCAAGAGTTTGAAAAATCTGCATAGAAGCTAGAATTAGGCATCAATTTAGTAGCCCTTATACTCCACAACAGAATGGATTTTGTGAGAGAAGAGACAAGACAGTTATGGAAATGGCAAGATGCTTAATGGCTGAGAAAAATCTTCCAAATTCTTTTGGGTAGAAGCTGCAAACACAAGTGTCTACTTACTCAACAGACTTCCCACTAAACCCTTGAGTAATCAAACACCTTTTGAAGCTTGGACTGGAGTTAGACCAGCATTGGATGAGTTGAAGATTTTTCGTAGCATATGCTTTGTCCTAGTGCCATCTACAAAGAGGACAAAGCTGGAGGATAAGGCAGTGACATGAATATTTATTGGCTACAGTAGCCAATCCAAAGCCTACAGAATTTACATTCTTGACTCAAGGAAAGTGGTGGTGTCCCGAGATGTTACAATAGATGAGAGTGGAGTCTGGAATTAGGAAAAATGTAGAGCTGATGTAGAAACAAAACCCCAACTGAGTGAGGTTCAAGCTGATCAGATTGAAGAAGACTTAGGGGAGGAATCAGATGAAAAGGTTGTTGTTAGGGGAACTAGAACTCTAGCTGATGTGTACGACAGATGCAACTCAGCTCAAATGGAACCTTCAAGTTATTCAAAGGCTACACAATCAGAGTCTTGGAGGATTGCCATGAAGGAGGAGCTTGCAATGATTGAGAAAAATCAGACCTGGAAGCTGGTGGATAGACTATAAAACAGAAAGGTGATTCAGGTGAAATGGATTTTTAGAAAAATGCTGAATTCGGATGGGTCAATTATGAAGCATAAGGCCAGACTTGTGGTTAAGAGATTTGCTCAGTAATATGGAGTGGGTTTCTTGGAAACATTTGCTTCTGTTGCTCGGCATGACACTATCAGGTTGCTATTTGTAGTCGCAGCTCAATTCTCCTAGAAGGTTTACCAAATAGATGTAAAATCTACCTTCTTGAATGGCTAGTTAAATGAGGAAATCTATATTGAACAACCTGAAGGGTATGTGATCCAAGGAGAAGAGGGAAAGGTATTTTTGCTAAAGAAGGCCTTGTATGGCCTAAAACAGGCACCATATGCCTAGTACAGCAGGATTAATGACCACCTGCTCAACTTGGACTTTGTGAGGAGTCCAAATGAATACACTCTATACATTAGAGAAGCTGAAGATGATTTGATGATTATTTTTCTGTATGTGGATGATCTTCTAGTAATTGGAAGCAATCAAACACAAGTGGATGAATTCAAGAAATCCATGCAAAGTGAGTTTGAAATGACTGACTTGGGTGGAATGTCTTACTTTCTTGGAATGGAAATTGATCAAGATGTAGGTGGCATCTTTGTGAATCAAAGAAAGTATGCAAATGAAGTTCTAAACAAATTCTGCATGGAGAATTGCAAACCAGTGAATTTGCCATTGGTTCCAAATTTGAAACTGTCAAAGGATACTGATGGTGAGAAGGTTGATGAAGGATTGTACATAAATTTGATAGGGTGTCTGCTGTATTTGACAGCAACTAGACTATATTTGATGTATGCAACTAGCTTGCTGTCCAGGTTTATGAGTCAACCAACTGAGACACACTTCAAGACAGCAAAAAGGGTGTTGAGGTATGTAAAAGGAAGCACTGATTTTGGGGTGTGGTTCAAGAGATCAAAAGACTTCAATTTAGTTGGTTATTCTAACAGTGATTAGGCTGGTTCAACAGATGATATGAGGAGCACTTCAGGATTTGCATTCTTCTTAAATCATGGTGCTATCTATTGGCTCTCCAGGAAGCAGGAAACTGTGGCTCAATCCACAACTGAAGCAGAGTATATATCTACTGTTGCAGCTGTGAATCAAGCCATTTGGCTAAGGAAAATCCTTGAAGATTTGAAGCTAAACAAAACAAGGCTACTGCTATCATGGGTGACAATCAATCTGCGGTAGCTATGGCCAAGAATCCAGTGCACCATGGACGAACAAAACACATAAAAATAAAGTTCCATGCAATGAGAGAGGCTGAACAAAATGGTGAAGTGAAACTGATGCACTGCAGGAGTGAATCACAAGTCGCTGACATCATGACCAAAGCTGTCTCCAAAGCCAAGTTTGAAGAATTTAGATTCAGACTTGGTGTTTCCAGCCAACCATCAAGGAGGAGTGTTGAGCATTGATACTTGGCTGGAAATGCAGCAGTTTACCAAGTGTTTTTTTGAATATGTGTTGGTGGCAAAACTGAAAGGCAATCTGCCGGGGGTCCATTTGATATGCTGCAAAGTTTAACTTATTTTGTAATGGTAGATATGTATTCCAGATTATAAGGGATGTGCTGCAATAGTTGTTGTTAGTTGGTATTAAGTGTGTGGCTTTAGATTAGTTCAGGTTATTATATGACTGCGAAGTTGGTGTAAACAGTGTAATATTTTGCTTTATTAGTTGTAAGTAAACTCATTTGGCAATGCAGTAAAAAGATCACTTTCTTCATTCCAATTCAGCTCTCTTTCTTTTCTTTGTTATCTCCGGTGTAAAAACATTAACAATATCGATTTATCAATCATCAAAACTGGGAATTCAACCCTACCACCAATCCTTAACGCTTTAGAGGTATATGTAGTAAAGGAATTCCTACAATTGCTAACAGACCGATAGGATGGTATGTGTTCCAGACAATTACTTTTTTCATCAGTTGCGGATGATATTGTCCAGTTTTTTCTTCATTATTTATTTTTTACTTTAGACCCCTTTGTTTCAATTCTTACTTTTTATATATGCATATGTGTAACTATTAGTCAATGCTGTCATGAAAATCAAGTCAATGTATGGAGTGAATACAAGTTGGCAAGGAGATCCATGTGGTCCTAAAGCTTATTTGTGGCAAGGTCTTAATTGTAGCTATGATAATTATAGTCCCCCCAAGGATCATATCCCTGTGAGTCTTCGCCTTTAAACTAGCATCCTAGTTTCAATTTTGTCAACTTTGATCCACGCCACACTTCCATTTTTTAACAAAACTATTGGTCATGCAACCAGGAACTTGTCATCTAGTGTAATATCTGGTGAGATATCTCCTTACATATCCGGTCTCACATTAATACAATCTCTGTAAGCATCTCTGTCTTGAATCAACCTGAGTACTCAAATTGTTGATGATGGGAACCAAGTTAGCTTAATATTCTCAATCACCATTTTAGGGACTTATCGAATAACAACTTGATTGGACCAGTGCCTGAATTTCTGTTACAGCTACCATTCTTGATGGTGTTGTAAGTTTTCTTCATCAGGATTATGATGGATAAATATAGTTACTTCGTTGAAAAGAAAAATTTAGGGATCATCTTTACTATTCTCTTGCAGAAACCTCAGTGGAAATAAACTCGAAGGTTCAGTTCCAACTGTACTCGTGGAAAAAAAGCACAATGGTTTGCTATCACTAAGGTTTGATTTATATTCAAAGCTATAGCTAGATCAATATGATCAAAATTCTCAAGTAGTATTACCCGAATTTTCTCTTCTCGACACCAAAAAATCATCCATACCTACCATATTCCGTTAAATAATAGATCTATGGACTATTTGTAGTATCAGCACTACATATTATTATTCAAGTGTTACATTAACAATTCTTATTTTTTCAAGTGTCATATTAATAATTCTCATTTTTCTAGTGTGAACGGAAATCCAGATCTTCGTCCTGAAGCTTCTTTGAAAGGCAGAGAGAAAAATAAGCTTACTGTTCCAGTAGCAATTGTTCCAATGGTTGCAGTAGCAGTTTCAATATGTATCATCCTAACTGCAATTTCTATTTTGTGGAACTTCAAAACAAGAAAACAAGGTACAAAACACCGCAGATGAAATTATAAAATTTTTTTTAACATCAACTCAACTCATGTTTATTGAATTTTATATTCTTTTCCAGTTGGGAAGAAGAGTGAATCATTGGACTCAAAAACTCGACGGTATAAATACTCTGATTTAGTGAGATTTACCAATAACTTTGAGAGGACTATTAGGAAAGGAGGATTTGGAACAATTTACCATGGATACTTGGATGACACTTAGGTAGCTGTGAAGATGCTCTCTCAATCATCAGTTCAAGGATATAAGTAGTTTAAAGCCGAGGTATTCAGACTAATTTACTTGAGAAAATTTCCACTGCATTATATTAGACTGACTAAAATATGTCAGTTGCTTTACAGATTGAACTTCCTATGAGAGTTCACCATAAAAATTTGACAATGCTTGTTGGATATTGCGATGATTGCACAAATATGGGATTAATCTATGAGTTCATGGTTAATGGAAACTTACAATTACATCTCCTAGGTTGGTTTTGCTCATTCGATAGAATTTTTATGAAGTTTTAGATGCTTATATTGACTTTGGAAGAAAAGTCTTCACACACTATTTTTTTATGGATACAAAAACTGATGCAGATACCTTGAGTTGGAAAGGGAGACTTCAAATAGCAACAGAGGTAGCACAAGGTTACAAATACTTCGATTTGCAATATTCTCTTTTCAACATTTTCTACTTGTCTTTTCTATCTAAGAAGTGAACTATTGTGCATTGAATTTAAAATGTAAGATTGGAGTATCTCTACTGTGGTTATAAGCCACCCATAGTTCACAGAGATGTAAAGTCTGCAAACATCTTATTAAATGAAAAATTCCAGGTCAAATTAGCTGATTTTGGTCTTTCCAGAATTTTTTTCAGTCGAAAGTAGAATTCATGTGTCCACGATTGTTGCTGGAACCCCTGGATATGTTGACCCTGAGTAAGTAGATGTGACTAATGCAGAAACTTCAACCGTTATACACATCTGCAATTTTAGAGGCATGAAATCATGTTGTAATGTCAAATTCCACAATCATTGTATGAAGGAAACCTAGTCCCATGATATAATAGAAATTAAACCAAACAGAGTCTATTTTTTCCACCTGCAGATACTATATATCAAACAGATTAATTGAAAAAAGTGATGTGTATAGTTTTGGAGTGGTTCTCTTGGAGATAATAACAAGCAAACTTGTCATTGAAAATATGCTTGAGAAGACTCCTATAAGTGGGTGAGTTTCATGCTTTCCAAGGGGGATATTGCAAATATTGTTGATCCGAGACTACGTAGAGATTTTGAGACAAACTGTGTCTTGAAAACTGTAGAAGTAGCAATGACTTGTGTTTCTCCAACTTCTGCCAAAAGGCCAACCATGAATCAGGTAGCAGTGGAGTTGAATGAGTCTTTAGCAATGGAGGTAGCTCGCAAGAAGATGGGCAAGGATGCTGAATCAAGAGATTCTATGTTATCAATGAATTTGAATGTCGATACTGAATTATCTACCATACCATGGTAGTACTTTTACAAAATGTATCCCACTTAAAAATGCATATATATTTTCGTACATGTAACAGGCTTGGACCAATGTTCTTGTGTTCTTGAAGAAACATAAAGAAATAAGGCAGCGACGTTCTACTTTGTGTAGCATACATTAGCATATGAAATAGAGCTGCTGCAGTTTTTGAAGCAGAACAGAGAAGAAAACGGCATTATTTGGTGTTTGACCTTCAATCGCTCCACAAATTAGCATTACTAGTTATCTTGGAATGCATAGGATTAAGGGCTGGTTTTTTTTTTTTTTTTTTTTAATTAAATATTCAAAACCAGGTTTGCATATATGAATATTTTCTTAAAATTCTATGCACATAAAACAAATAACTACTGGTATGTGTTTTTTCCTCTCCAAATATCTATATCTTCTAATAACTACCCAGAGGAAGAAGAAAGTTCTAAACTCTAATGAAACGAGAAATGGTTTCCAAACAATGGTATCACTGGTTTTTCTTTTACTTGACATCACTCAAGTGCACGAAAGTGGTTCAAAGAATGAAGTTTTCAGTACTGAGTAATCTGGTACACTCATCAAAATATGGAGTTATGACAATTTGCTGCTCAAGGTTTGACAAAACTACTAAACACACCCAAGGGTTTTGGTCATGCATCCAGAAAACTGATTACTTTACCATAGGACCTTTTGTTTAGTAATAAACCGAAAATTTAATTAAATTACATACAAAAAATTGAATAAAATAAAACGGGAGAGTGAACTATAATAAGATAAAGAATACTAAAGTTCTTTTGAAATAAAGTTTCAAATTCTTTTCAGTTTTTATTTCTTCAATTTTTATTTATAAGAAAAAAATTTGATGAAATAAAAACTCAAGAATATATAATTAGGTGAAGGGGATTGTAGTCTTTATATGATAAAGTAATCAATTTTTAGGTGTATTTGTTACTATCTGAAACCCTTAGGTGTGTTTGTACTTTCCCCAAACCTTGCGGAGAAAATTCTCATAAACCCATCAAAATACATAAGCTCTAAAATCTGTTATTGGCTAATCCGCGACAAGTAGTCATAATGTAAACATGTTGAAAATATGGTCTAAAATACAATTGGCTTCTCCATAATTAACAAATATGTAATGTATGGTATTCTGATGCTGACATTTTAGTTGGAATGCTTCAAATTATGCTATTTAATCAATGCAAATGAAATTAAATTATGTGCATATGAAGCAAATAAATATTGATATATGTTTTTGTTCTCCAAAAATCTAGATCTCTTACCTAGATAAAGAACAGAAGTCTAAACTCTAATTGATACTGAAACAACGAAGAGAGATGATTGAACGTAGAAAAAAAAAGGATATAAACCACCACCACCGAATGTATCAAGTTCGGATACTGGATTGGATAAAACAACTAAAAAATGTTGGATTGTTTAAGATAACCACAAAAGGTTCTCAATAATTCATTCAAATAATATAATCAACTCCTTTTTCAAGACTATAAAGACTCTTATTTATACTAGAATTATCATTAACTAACTAGAAAAGGAATAAACTATTGACTAAAATAAATCTTATTCTAATATGGAAACTACCTAAAGCAAGAATTTAATTTAAGTAGGACTACTATAATAAAATAAGAAGACCTAAGTAAAAAGAAACAATAAAATTTCTTTCCTAAAGAATTCTGTTAGATAATACAAAACTTATTGGTTCAACTGAATATATTTCAATCTGCTAACAGCAAAATAGGAACAAAATTACCGTTTCTTTTTTATGTCCAAAAGCAGAGAAGAGAACAGAGGATAGTTCTGAATTCTGATTTTTCTTCCATCTCGAGCACGAGATGCACTGCTTCCAAATGAATCTGCAGTGAAAGATATCCTTTATTGTCACGAATTTCACTATTTCAGTTCCATTCAAGCTAAACAACCTCACACAATATTATCTAACTTAAAACAGCTGAATTTGAAACTAAGAACAATCAAACAGATCAGAGCAGACCACAGTGCTCTGTTCTTAGTGCCTGATAAAATACAAACAGAAGAAAGCAGAACAGACTACTCTGTGATTACATCACTAATTAATAAATACCTATAAAGTGATTCTCTGAATAGGCTTAATTAACCTGCTTTAAATTTCCTTTTGGAAGTTCTTGATGTAACTGCTGCTTTTTCATTTAGAGTCTGATTTTTCTAAGAAAATAGAAGAAATATACCATTGCATGGGGCAAATTATCAAAAGGTAGTAGCATTCCTGCACAATTTGATTTTGTTTCCTTGTTCAAGATCCCAAAAAAAAAACAAAAAAAAACAAAAAAACAAAAAAACCAAAAACAAAAAAAAAAACATAAACTTGACTGGAGCTGATTACTTTTGACTGTATTTAATGCCAATTGTTTCTTTTTTAGCAAATAGTTACAGATGAAATTCTTTCTGTACATCAGCTTATTGCATCTCTTGGAACTGAACAAGAGTTGTTGAAGATCAAGTCATGTTCACATGATAGTGTGAGAGGTTTGATTTATATTTATAAGCAAAATAAAATAAACTCTTCGCTATACGTATGGGTTAAGGGAACCGTTTATTATATATTTTCCAACCAATGAAGCCGACCTCTAGTCAAAGTGATCAATGAATAACCGTTCTATACAAACCAAACAAGCTCACTCAGCATTAACCAACTTAAAACAACTGAAGTTAAAACTGATCAACAGAACAGGGCAGACAGAGTAGTTTGTACATAAGCTTATTAAAATATAAACAGGACAAAGCAGAACACAATACTCTTATGTTACAGAAGTACCTTCTGTAGTTGTAATGCTAATATTAACATACCTCCCCTGCAAAGTGATTCTTTAAAATAAAGGCTTTTAAAGCTGCTGAAACTTTCTTTCTGAAAGTGCTTTTTCTTTTTTGGTCCAAGCATATAAACATCAAAAATACTTTATTACTTTTGTAAATGAATTAAAACTTGTAGCTATATAAGTATTTTTTGTAGGTTATATATATATATATATATATATATATATATATATATATATATATATATATATATAAGCATATTAAAAAAGAATGAATTCATAGCAAATTAATAATTTCTTTTCGAGAACGATTTGCTGGAAAAATTAGAACAAACCAATATTATCTGCAGAGAATTGCTGCAACTGTGTAGCCTCAGAAGTTAAAGAACCAGAAGAAATGTACCATTGCATCAGGTAAACTATCAAAAGGTGGTTGCATCCCTACACAGTATGATCTTGTTTAGTTATTCAAGTTCTACCAACTTTTTTGTTTTTTTCCATTGACTTTAATGGGCAATAGCTTGTTCTGGTGTCAAATTATATTTATACTCCCTTTCACCCAGTGGCGGACCCAAGATTTTTGCCCAGGGGGGCCCTCTCGCTCCGCCACTGTTTGCCAATCAACTAATGAAAACATAAGAAAATAATATCTAATTCACAAGGAAACACAAGAAAATTGTTAGTGGAAAAACCTCTTTAATGTAAAGAGATAAAAAAACCATGAGAATCTAATGATCCACTTAAATCTAATATAATCAAAAGAGTTTACTGATGCATATTTTTGACAAACATGCAAATATAATAAGTGCATTAGTCGCAAAAAGTAGTAAAATGATTAATAGAATATCGTTCCCACGAGGATAGTGTTACTAAGTGCCGATTTCTCTAGTTTAAGTCTTAATTGAAGCAACAATAAATTTGATTGATGAAAAATTAACGAACTAAATACAATTTAAGAAAATATAAATGAATGATAATGAAATTAAAGCAAAACACAACAACTTAACTAATTAAACAAAATGCTAAAAAAAATGCTAGGGTGTTGATTTCACCTAGATACACTAACTCGAATCATAGAATCTATTACCCAAGTTCTAATTCCTTGATTGAAAATGGAATTCCCAAGTTGTAAAACATACATTCTCAAGCTATATTTTCCTACTTATCTTTATTAAGCTTCCGCACCCAACAAAATAAAGATTAATAGTTCAAAGTCTTTTAAGCTTTATGAAATTCTATCTAGATTTCATAAATTGCTAAACCTATCTCTAGTGTTTGCTTAATCTACGGTATTTATCCCAAGAGGCACAATCACAAATCACTTCTCAGTCTTATTGTGAATAACACACATTTGAATGGTCAAACATCCAAAAGTCATTAAGCAAAGAGATAAACACTCAATTATGAAATTAAAACTAAAAGTAAATCAATTCATATAAATTTGAATCATTGTATAAATGTTACATCAAACCCTAGCTAAACAACTCAGTTCATACTGAAAAACAAAACAAAATAACAAAAACAAACTGAATCAAGATTCATCATTGACAAACAACAAAAGATGGAGAAATCTTCTCTGATTTGAAGCCTAAATCTTCAATAATCTTCTCCTTCCAAGAACTGCCTTCCAAATGACGACCCAAGACCATTTTTCTTTCATTTTCATGCTAATTTATACCTCTTTCACTTAAGGACAAAGACCTAGCAAGCCAAAACGTGTCGTTTTATTTTTCACATCTGACGCAGTGAAGCTTTTTTCTTGTCGTGGCGAGAATCTTTCGGGCCAAATTTGAGCATGAAAGAGTCTGAATATGGAAAAGTGTTAAACATATGAATTGTAGCCCTTTAAATTATCTTTCTACTCGTTCAAGAATCAGAACAATATGAGGTCTACAACTCAAGTTATGATAGAAATAGTGAAGCACATCTAAAGACGTTTTTCTTTAGTTTCTAATGTACTGTTTACGACTTTAAGCCAAGTTTTCACCCTTGTCCAGTCAGAATTAGGAAAAACCCAAAACATAAAAGTTGTAGCTCTACTTCTTAGCTTTCCAAAGGTTCTAAAATCAGGTCATTCTGAGTTTCCAAGCTCAAGTTACGTAATTTACGTTCAAAACTGTAATTTATGCTCAAAATCATTGTTTAGGCCTGTAAAGACAAATTAATAGAATTAAGTAACAATTATGACCCAAATTGTATGAGAAGTATCCTAAATCTTATCGAAATTCAATGCAAAATCATAGGAAAAAATAGGATTATCATTTACAACAACCACAAATCTACTAAAAATATTCTACACAAATTGAGAGCTTAATCACAATTCTAACAAAAGTAAAATGCACGAAAGTTTATAAAAATATGGATTACAATCAGTCCAAATCTAGATCCGCATGTAAAAGGGAAGTTGGGAATTGGGGAAGAAAAACTTAATATAAATAAAGACAAAACCTAACTTTTTAATTTTTTAACTGTTTACCTTTTTTTTTTTTTTTTTTTTTTTTTTACCTTTGAAAATAACTTTTCAATTTTTTTCTTAAAGTTGAGGGCAGTCCTGGGCCTACCGTCAAGGGGCCTGGGTCCGCCCCTACTTTCACCTTAATGAATCATTTTCTTGGGTTCTTCCTCAGACAAATTATCTAGAACACTTTGTGGAAAATTCTACTTCTACCGCACTATAAAGGTTTAAAATACTGTAATTGCTTTTAAGGCCGAAGCATCCGACCTTTGAACCTTATAAACATAAAGACATAATGATTGAAGTTTAGATATAATTTCTCTTAAATATTGATTTTCTCCATTTGCGTACTTTACCCTAATTATTTAACTCAAATTCTACCTTGTAAATTTGATTAATGTGATTGTGATGTAAGCATCAATTTGTCTTCATGAGTTATTCAAACTTTCACAAACTTTTTGGCTTTTTTATTAACTTGATAGTTAAATATTTTTGTGGGTTGATAAGAGCTTGAAAATGCACATTTACTTAGTGGTTTATGGTTATTTGTGAGAAATTAGATTTAATTTGGTAAAATTGCTTGATATTTTCATAATTATCTTTTATGGGATCACAAGTGTGTTTAAGTGTTTTTTAGGTTATTAGTGGTAAATGTTACACTCGAATGAAGATTCATATCGACAACGGAATGAGTGACAAGTAGAAACAAACGGATTGAGAATTAGAGTTGAATTGAAGAAGTTATGGAGCTTTGAAGTAAAGAGGAGATTCTAGATTACGCTCCAGTTTGAGCATTCTTCGGTGTTTCGATAATATCTCGAGTTATAGACTTGGATCAAGACAATTATTTGACTGTTGGAAAGCTAATTCAAAGGACTATATTTCATATGTTTACCACTTCTCCAGATTCCATCGTTATCATGCTCAAAAATCATCTCTGGAGTACTGAGGAATGATGCGGGATTTGGACTAAAGAAGAAAAGTTATCACTATGCCGTAGCACTATGCCACAGCACACTTTGTCCAGAATCGACCACAACATAGCACAGTGCGAGGGCACAGTTACAACAGTTAGGAATTTTTCTTCTCTTTTTCATTAGGAAAATAGCGATAAGAGTACTAAACTAAATAGAACTAAGGAAAATAAAACCTTAACCCTTGTGGGATATAAATAGAAGTCTTTTAGCATTATTTTGGGGATTTCTTTGGGGGAAGAATTGGTGGAGGCTAACACAAGAGAAGATCAAGGTGACATAATTTCTGAAGCTTTTGATTGGCAATATAGAGAAGTCTTCTTATTTCTTTCTTGAACGCATGTTTCTTATTGCAATAAAGATGATTGTTTCTTTCATGTTGATTATGAACTAAATTTACTCTCTAGGGCTAAGATGTAGCCCAATCTCTTGATTATGTGTTGATTTATGCTTGTTAATTTTTATTAAGAATTTTTCCTATGTTTTACTATTATGCCTAATGCTTTTGATTTTTAAGAGCCCAAGAATTGAATGAACTAATGGACTAGGTTGAGATCGAGAGTTGATACTTAGTTGGTCTACTATAGTAAAACCAGAGGTTGAGCGAACGTTAGAGATAGGTTACCACGACTTGTGAGGTTCTGGTAAACTCCATAGAGCGTAATGATCTTCAATTGCTTAAATTTGATTAGAGATAATTCGGGCTAGTAATTAGGAGTTAATTCGATAATTGTTCGAGAGAAATTTATTGGAAATTTAGGGAGTTTGACCTTTAAGAAGAGCTTAATGAAATTAACATAAGTGATCAATACATATGGATAAGAGTTGGTGTGAAATCTATGCCTTAGGTCTAGTCATCTTGTTTTAACCCAAAGATTTATTTTAATTGTTCTCTTTTTAATTTCAATTGTTAATTTTATTTAATTTAGGTTTTCCTTGATACAATTTGGATTGATCAAATAGTAATAGGATGGTTTAAATTGGTAGTTGATAATAGTAATTCCCTTGGGTTTGATATCCGTATTTATACACTTTATTATTTGAATAATTTCATACACTTGCAAAAATCTACAACAAGTTTTTGGCGTCGTTGCTAGGGAATTGCTTTTATATTATCAATATCAATACAAGCTGTTTAGTTGCTAATTTAGTTTGTATTATATTTTTTTAATTATTTTTGTTTTTAGTGCTTTAATTTTTAGTGTTGGACTGTATAGAGGAGTTAGTTCAATGGCTAATACAAGAGTTAAAGTTGTTCAAAGAGCATTGAAGCACTACTCTAGTCCTACTGTTGAAGGGTGCTATTCTAGAATCAAGAGGCTACTAGTTCAAGCAAATACTTTTGAAATAAAGCCAAGAATTATTCAATTGATATAGCATTCGATTCAATGTATAGGATTACATAATGATGATCCCAACCTGCATATCGCAAACTTTCTGGAGCTATGCGACACATTCAGACACAATGAAGTATCCGATGACGCAATTAGGCTTAGACTTTTCCCATTCTCTCTTCGGGATAAAGCTAATGCTTGGTTGATTTCTCTACCATTAGGAAGTATTACTACATGAAATGAGTTAGCTCAAGCATTCCTTACAAAATATTTCCCCCCTGTCAAGTTTGTTAAGATGAGGAGTGACATCACTATTTTTTTCCAGCAAGATATGGAGTCACTTTATGAAGCTTGGGATAGATATAAGGATCTCTTACGGAGGTGTCCTCACCATGGGCTGCCAATATGGTTAGAAATGCAAACATTTTTCAATGGGTTGCTACTAATTATACAAGTGATGATTGATGCTGCAAGTGGGTGAGCTTTGAATAATAAAACACCAGAGGAAGCCTATAAATTTATTGAGGTGATGGCTAGCAACAATTACATGAGACCTTTGGAAAGGAATGTTCCTAGGAGAGTAGCGGGAGTGCATGAGTCGATGGCTGCACAGCTTTGGCTGCTTAACTTTTACGCATTCAAAAGCAACTGGGAGTTACCCTAAAGTAAATGCTATTAAAACTCATTCTCTAACATGTGAATTTCATGCAGGAAACCATGTATCTAGAGATTGCCAAGCAGGAAGTCTGTTTGCTCAACCCGAACAAGTGCATTATGTCAACAAAAGGGCAAGTGAATCCATACTTAAGCACATATACTCCAGCATGGGAAAATCATCCAAACTTCGCGTGGAGTAACAACAATGAGGACAAACTACCACCAAGCTTCCAACCTCAAGAGAAGAGATCTAATATGGAGAGTGCACTCACTAAATTCATGGAGGAATTAGGAAAAAGATTTGACCAGAATGAAGCTCAACTCCAAAAGTATGAAGTTTTATTGCAAAACCAATCCACTTCCATAAGAAATCTTGAAACTCAAATGGGGCAAATCCACAATATTTTAGCAGGAAGAGTTTAACGAACATTGTCGAGTGATACCGAGAAGAATCTGAGGGAGAGAGTCAATGCTATCATGCTGAGAAGTGGTAAGGAGTTGAAGGAAGCAAGTAAAGAAGGAGAAACAAGGGAAAAACTTAAAGATGAAAAAGAGGGTAGAACCAAGTGTGTTGCGGCACAATGTTGCGGCATAGGGGCAGAAATTGACGAAAAATGCCCATGTTACGACGAACGATGACATGACCCTCTCGTATCCTCACAGAGTGCAGAAACAAAGATTAGACAAGCAATTTGGTAAGTTTATGGACATGTTTAGTACTTTACACATTAACATTCCTTTTGTAGACATGTTGGAGCAAATGCCAAAGTACGTGAAGTTTCTAAAAGAGATTCTCACCAAGAAGAGAAGGTTTGAAGAACATGAGAGGGTGGTGCTTACGGAAGAGTGTAGTGCGTTACTATTGAAGAAACTACCACAAAAGCTTAGAGACCCAAGGAGTTTCACAGTTCATTGCACAATAGATAGTATTTATTTTCATAAGGTTTTATGTGATCTAGGTGCTAGTGTAAATTTGATGCCCTTTTTAATTTATAGGAAACTAGGCCTAGAGGAAGTAAAACTAGCCACTGTTCATCTTCAATTAGCAGATAGTTCTATAAAATATCCTAGGAGAGTAGTAGAGGATGTCTTAATAAAAGTAGATAAACTATTTTTCCCAGTATATTTTATTATATTAGATATGGAACAAGATCAGGAGGTGCCTTTAATTTTAGGAAGACCTTTTCTAGCTATGGGTAGAACGCTGATAGATGTCCATAAAGGAAAACTAATCTTGAGGGTTGAGGATGAACAAGTTGAATTTAATGTTTTTGATACTTTGAAATCTCCACCCAAGTTAGATACTTGCTTTGAGATTAACATCCTTGATGATAAAGTAGCTGAGACCTTAGAAGAAAAATACCCTCGTTTACTCCTAGAAAAATGTGTTGTCAATTTTAGGACTTTGGAGGAGGAAATTGAGAATAAGAGGGAAAGAGAGCAATATGTAGATGGTGGCATTAAGGATAAAAGGATTTGGATTTTCCTAGATGATCTAGATTGAAGGATCAAAGAGCTTACGACCCTAATAAAGCGCTTCTTGGGAGGCAACCCAAGCTCTCTACTTTACTTTTGAGTTTTGTTTTGAATTTATTTTAGATTTTCGTTTAATGTGTAAGTTGTGATAACTTTGGTTTGGTTTGATATTTTAGTTGTTTACGTTTCACCTATAATTTCTGTTATGCACACTAAATTGGCTAAGAAAGGCCCATAGGTTGTTTTTTTTTAATTAGATTTCTAATGACTATTGGACACGGCAAACTTATGCATGCCTTCACACGATTATCCCCACATTCATCTTGAACACGAAGGGTATTGTAGTTGTTCTCTTTGCACATTAAGGACAATGTTCATCTCTAACCATGGGGGTAAGGAATATTTTTTTATGGCCAAATTTAGTTTCATTCGATGGACATCTTTGAATATTTTTTGCTTTGAATTATCTCTTTAAAAGTTTTTGGGTGAAATTGTTTTAGGTGTGTTGTAGGGTCAAAGAGTTAATGTATTTTTTTTTGTTTTGGAATGCATACATAAGTCAATGATAAGACCATAATTTTGAATTTGTGACATTAAGATTTTATTAACTTTCGCGTAATATAAAGATGATAGCAGATGACAATTGCATTTAGTTATGACTCTCTTGGGAATGGGTTTAATTAGTTGAATAATTCAGAAACTTAGAGATGTTTTATGTGTGTTTATATGGGCAATAATTTTTTTGTGAAAATTGTGCATAAACTCTAGAACTCATTTGATAACCACTTGAGGCGAAATCCTACAATCCGCATTGCTTAAGATATGATTTAGGCAATTTTCTTTGGAACGAATGAGCCTTTCAAGCCAACATATATCATTTTATCCCTAGTTAACCCTTTGAGCCTATATATATATACACTTGGTAAGCCTCATTTTTTTTGTTTTAAACCCACTATATCTCACCTTGATGATGAAGTCCAAACACTTTCCGACCCATCTCATTGTGAGAGACTTAATTTTGGGTGACCTTAGAAGAAAACTTCATGAAAAGAAATAAAAATGATAGTAGCCTAATGTTACAACCATGATAAATACCTAATGATCAAAGGTAGTGATTGGATTCTACATTAGTGGAAAGTGGTTTGAAAAGTGGGCCTATGAAGTTTGATTGTACATTTGTTTTTTTTTTTCTCTTACTTTGCCTATGAAAGCTATTTATAAAATCATCCAAGTTGTTGGATGAATGGTTTGTGACTGATTATGAGAGAGTCAATAAAAAAAGTGCAGTTGAAATTTGCTTATTCTTTATATTTGTGTGTTATTAATTATTTTATTTGTTCACATTGACACAATTTTTGAGATGATTATATGCATGGATCCTAAAATGTTTGTTTGAGTCTTTCGTTTTGAGTCTAGGTGAGGCTAGGTTTGGATGTTTGTGGGTATCATCATTGGAAACTCGCACGAGACTACAACTCGTCCAACTAATGCCGCCTAGGGGTTTAAAGGCTTGTTGCATATGCTAAATGCAACCATGACAATCTACGGAAGTGATTTAGGATAGTTTAGATATAGATTTTATTTTGTTTTTTTTTTTTTTTTCAAGCTAAAAGACTATTCAATCACGTAGCTTGCTAGGGACTAGTAAGAAGCTGGTTGGGGGTTGTGATAAAAGCTTAAAAATACACATTTACTTAGTGGATTATTTGTGAGAAATTAGACTTAATTTGGTAAAGTTGCTTTATATTTTCATAATTGTCTTTTATGGGATCACGAGTGTGTTTGAGTGTTTTTCAGGTTATTAGTGCTAAATTTTATAGTCGAATAAAGATTCATATCGACAACGGGATGAGTGACAAGTAGAAACAAACAGATCGAAAATCAGAGTTGAATTGAAGAAGTTATGGAGCTTTCAAGTATAGAGGAGATTCTAGATTATGCTCCAGTTTGAGCATTCTTCGGTGTTTCGATAATATCTCGAGTTTTAGATGTTGGATCAAGATGATTATTTGACTGTTGGAAAGCTAATTCGAAAGCTACATTTCAGATGTTTACCACTTCTGCAGATTCCATCGTTATCATGCTCAAAAATCATCATATCTAGAGTACCGAGGAATGATGCGGAATTTGGACTAAAGAAGAAAAGTTATCACTGTGCCACAGCACTATGCCATAGCACACTTTGTCTTGAATCAACTGCACCATAGTACATTGTTGGGGCATAGTCATGACAGTTAGGAATTTTTCTTCCGTTTTTTATTAGGAATATAGCGATAAAAGTCCTAAACTAAATAGAACTAAGGAAAATAAAACCCTAACCCTTGTGGGATATAAATAGAAGTCTTTTAGCATTATTTTAAGGATTTCTTTGTGGGAAGAATTAGAGGATGCTAACGCAAGAGAAGATCAAGGTGACATAATTTCTGAAGCTTTTGATTGGCAATATAGAGAAGTATTCTTATTTCTTTCTTGAACTCATATTTCTTATTTCAATAAAGATGATTGTTTCTTTCATGTTGATTATGAACTAAATTTATTCTCTAGAGCTAAGATGTAGCCCAATCTCTTGATTATGTGTTGATTTATGCTTGTTAATTTTTATTAAAAATTTTTCCTAAGTTTTACTATTATACCTAATGCTTTTGATTTTTAAGAGCCCAAGAATTGAATGAACCAATGGACAAGGTTGAGATCGAGAGATGATACTTAGTTGGTCTACAGTAGTAAAACCATAGGTTGAGCGAACACTAGAGATAGATTACCGCGACTTGTGAGGTTCTGGTAAACTCCATAGAGCGTAATGATCTTCAATTGCTTAAATTTGATTAGAGATAATTTAGGCTAGTAATTAGGAGTTAATTCGATAATTGCTCGAGAGAAATTTATTGGAAATTTAGAGAGTTTGACCTTTAAGAAGAGCTTGATGAAATTAGCATAAGTGATCAATACATATGAATAGGAGTTGGTGTGAAATCTATGCCCCGGGACTAGTTATCTTGTTTTAACCCAAAGATTTATTTTAATTATTCTCTTTTCAATTATCTTTTTAATTTCAATTGTTAACTTTATTTAATTTAGGTTTTCCTTGATACAATTTGGATTGATCAAATAGTAATATGATAGTTTAAATTGATAGTTGATAATAGTAATTCCCTTGGGTTCGATATCCGTATTTATACACTTTATTACTTGAACGATTTCGTACACTTGCGAAAATCTACAACATGGGTCACATTATAATGGTGTCCCTTTCATCTTGATGAGCCATTTTCTTTCGCTTTTCTCTTTCGTCTTCTATTGTAGTTAATGAATGCATCTTTTCTTTTTCCTGTAAAGATGAAACTGATTGAATTGGTGTCAAAGAACTTGTATACTTTCTGTGAAATCCTAAAACTCTTACTCCGCCAATGGTATTGTTACAAATATTTTAGCTAAAACACATTGTCACTTGTTGGATGTAGTTTCTGATTTTTAATGAGTGAAAGTACAAGAAATACAAAACATGACTGAAACTCTGTAAAAAAACAGAGAGGATAACAGAGGATCAGAGGATATATGGGTCTATAACTTAATTTTTTATTTAGCTCCAAATCCAGAAATAATTTCCTATACATGTAATTTCCTTTAGTTTGAATTACTCTTAAAATATTTCTTTCGTCTTTTTGTTCTGTTTTTTGCTTGGCGTTTTTATTCCTACAATTGATGTTATCGCCTTTGACAAATTCATGGATATCATGATTATAATATCGGTAATGTTGTCCAATCAAAATAATAAAACTGACCCAGTCAATACTTTTCCTAGTATATGTGGTGAGTTGGGGACTCAAGATGGCTTCAACTCCAGAGTTTAAGTCAAATAAAATACAACCCACACAATAAATCAACGCATGTCTAGAATAGTCATCTACAAAACTAATAAAATACCTACATCCCCCAAGAGAATAATATCTAGATGGCCCCAAACATCTGAGTGAATATACTTAAGTGGTGAGCTTGAGTAATGTTGACCAGTTCTGAATTTAACTCTACTCATCTTCTCAAACACACAATGTTCATAGAAAATCAGATTCTCAATTTTGTCCCCACACAATAAATTTTGTTTACTTAGTTCTCCTAAGCCATTTTCACTAACATGTGCAAGTTTTTGATGTCATATTGAGGTTTTATCTTGAACCTCTGTTGACCCTACAACAGCCACTCCACAATCTGTTTTACCCTTTAACACATAGAACCCATTTCTCTTTTCAACCCTCATAACCACCAGGGATCCTTTCATCACACTAAGACTCCTACTTGCTGCCTTGTGACTTAGGCTGATTGAGTCTAAAGTGCCTAGAGATATTAAGTTTCTTTCTAAGGATATAACTCACATTAGTTCCAAATCTAGAATTAATTTCCTATACATGTAATTTCCTTTAGTTTGAATTACGCTTAAAATATTTCTTTCTTCATTCTGTTCTTTTTTTTTTTTTATTCATACAATTGATGTTATCCCCTTTGACAAGTTCATGGATATCATGATTATAATATCGGTAATGTTGTCCAATCAAAATAATAAAACTGACCTAGTCAATACTTTTCCTAGTATAGGTGGTGAGTTGGGGACTCAAGATGGCTTCAACTCCAGAGTTTAAGTCGATGAAAATTGAATAAAATACAACCCTCGCAATAAATCCACACGTGTCTAGAAAAGTCATCTACAAAACTAATGAAATATCTGCATCCCCCAAAAGAATAATGTCTAGATGCCCCCCAAACATCTAAGTGAACATACTCAAGTAGTGAGCTTGAGTAATGTTGACCCGTTCTAAATTTAACTCTACTCATCTTCCCAAACACACAATGTTCACAGAAAATCAGATTCCCAATTTTGTCCCCACATAGTAAATTTTGCGTGCTTAGTTCTCCTAAGCCCTTTTCACTAATATCTGCAAGCCTTTGATGCCATAAAGAGGTTTTATCTTGAACCTCTGTTGACCCTACAGCAGCCACTCCACAATCTGTTTTACCCTTTTAACACATAGAGCTCATTTCTCCTTTCAACCCTCATAACTACCAGGGATCCTTTCATCACACTAAGACTCCCATTTGCTACCTTGTAACTTAGGGCTATTGAGTATAAGTGCTTAGAGATATTCAGTTTCTTTTAAGGTCAAGGATATACCTCACATTAGCTCTAAATCCAAAAATAATTTCCTATACATGTAATTTCCTTTAGTTTGAATTACTCTTAAAATATTTATTTCTTCTTTTTGTTCTGTTTTTTGCTTCTTTTTTTTAATTCCTACAATTGATGTTATCCCCTTTGACAAGTTCATGGATATCATGATTATAATATCGGTAATGTTGTCCAATCAAAATAATAAAACTAACCCAGTCAATACTTTTCCTAGTCTACGTGGTGAGTTGGGGACCCAAGATGGAAACTCCGGAGTTTAAGTCAATGAAAATTGAGTAAAATACAACCCTCACCGTAAAAATTACGAAGAAGTCATTTTCAAGAGTAATCTCACACCTTGGTGAATAGCTTTCAACATACGCAATTGAAATTGAATGCTCTAATTATTTTTTTTTTAAAATACATTTGAAGTTGAAAATGAATTATGGTAGTGACATTCCAGTTGAATAATATCCAGAGATCTGCTAACAGACATGAACATGCTTAAGGAAATTGGACACAGATTCTATAATTAATAGTGCTCATTGTTTTAGCTTTTCAATACAAATTGATTATGCAATGATGTATAATTGCTTCTGGCAAGAAAACAGACTGGTAATCATGGAGATGATAAAGCAATATTTGGTCTCTGCATTTCTTGGCATAGTAGCTTTTACAGCTCTGGTTTATGCCCAGAATCAATCAGGTTTTTATACCTCCAATTTTAAATATTCTTAATTACCATACATGCAATAAGCTGATCTGTTAATTTATCTTTTTGTTTATCTTCTGTCAGGTTTTATTAGCATAGATTGTGGAATACCCGAAAATAATCCTGGCTATATTGATGAGATAACAGGTATAAATTACTCTTCGGATGCAGGGTTTACAGAGAGTGGTATAAGCCATAATATATCATCTGAATACAAAACTTCCACCCTCGAGAAACAATTTTTAAGTGTTAGAAGCTTCCCTGAGGAAACAAGAAATTGTTACACTCTGAAACCTGAAGGTGGCTACGATAAGTTTCTGATCAGAGCAAGATTTATGTATGGAAATTATGATGGGCAAGGCATTCTGCCAAGTTTTAATCTATTTCTTGATTCTGATGGGTGGGATTCAGTGGTATTCAAAAATGCATCTTCAATTATTACTAAGGAGATCGTCCACATCTCTCAGAGAAATTATATACATGTCTGTCTTCTAAACATTGGCTCTGGAACACCTTTCATTTCAGCATTAGAATTAAGGCCATTGATAAATTCTAGTTATGTAACGAAATCAGAATCATTACTACTCGTGGGGCGGTGGGATATCGGTTCAACATCCAATCAAGTAGTTAGGTAAATAATTTAGAATCACCTAAATTTAATCTCTAAGTTTATCTAATCTTGGTTACTAACTGAAAGTGTGTATTACATTTATATAGGTATAAAAAGGATGCTTATGATCGCAAATGGTTACCCTACAACTACATCAAATGGGAACCTGTAATTAACTTGGTCACTTTCAACCAGACTAATTATCAACTCCCATCTGAAATCATGAGGGACTGCTGTTATTCCCACAAATGAATGGCAATTCCCTGCAAGTAGTTTATGCGCTACTTAATGGTCCGAAAGTTCAATATTCAGGTGTATTGCCATTTTTTGGATGTTGAAGTCAAAGAAGGTAACCAAAGTAGAGAGATGAACATCTTTGCGAATGGAAAGCTCTGGTATGGACCTTTTATTCCCAATTCCTCCTACACAACAACAGTAGGTTATTGATGATCCCTCGGTTGAAAATCAAATCGTTGTCTCAATCAACCAAAACCGAGAATTCAACTCAACCGCCCATTCTCAACGCTCTTGAGATATATACTACAAAAGAATTTCCCACAATTGTTAGCTGATCAACAAGATGGTAAGTTTCAAACTTCATTTATTTATTTTAGATTAGTCACGTTTACTTGATCAGTTCTTACTGCAATGTAACAAATTATTAGTTGATGCAATCCTGAAGATAAAGGCAATATATGGAGTGGTAAGAAATTGGCAAGGAGATCCATGTGCCCCTAAAGCTTATTTGTGGCAAGGTCTTAATTGCAGCAACAATGAATATAAACCACCAAGGATCATATCCCTGTAAGTTTACACCTAGAAGCTAGAAGCCTACTCTTTAATGCTTGATGATCTGCTGCTGTTAAAGAAATGGCTCACATTTAGGGACTTATCACTAAGTGGAATAGCCGGGAGATAGATCCATGGATATCCAATCTCACATCAATGAAAATTTTTGTGAGCTTCTCTCTTATAACATTATCCTGAGCTATTAATGATGGGAGCTAAGGTAAGCTAAATTAATTCAATCTTCATGGCAGGGACTTATCAGACAACGGTTTGACGGGACCAGTGCCTGATTTTCTATCAGATTTACCGTTCTTGACAGTGCTGTAAGTTACTCAGAAAGTAGAGTTTCATGGTTAAAGGGCCCCAAAGATTGCTTTACTGTCCATTCACAGAAACCTGAGTAGGAAACAAACTCAAAGGTTCAGTTCCAGCCAGACTCATGGAGAAAATGGACAAAGGTTTGCTGTCACTAAGGTTAGCTTTTGGTCCAAAGATTCTACAAGGTTGTTATCATTTCAAGTCTATGTTGTTTAATCTTCTGTTGATTCTAGTGTGGACGGGAATCCAAGATCTTTCATATTCCAAGTTCACATAAAAAGAAGAACAAGTTTATTTTTCCAGTAGCAGCAGCAGTTGTTTCAATTTCTGTCCTCTCAGCTGCAATAGCTATTTTGTGGAGCTTTAAAAGAAGAAAACGAGGTACTAACACCATTTTTCTTTTTCAAGAAAAAACTATGACAATATCATTTCGTTGATAAAATATAACAAAAAGTCATCCCCTGAAAAGTTTTCTCATCTCTATCTTGATTTTCCTTTCTTTTTTCTCAATCAAATCAGAATCCTTAACATACTCTTTGCTATTAGCAATCAAATTTAAATTTTGAAAATTTTCCGATACAGAAGACAAATGGTGGTTATCATTGATTATAGTAGGAGCAGCTCTACTGGTTCCCCTGTTCTGCTACTTATGCTGTTTGATATGGAGAATACGCAAGGCAAAAGGTAATAGCTTGGAACAAATAAATATAATTGCAAATTATCAATCATGATTATTAGAATCTTATTTCTATGAATCTAATTTAGTGGAGAACATAAAGAACCAAGAGAAGCTATTGCGTGAATTTGGAGACAATTTGTCACCTTCATTAGCAGACGGCAAAGCGAATAACAGAAGACAAAAATCGGCAATATCAAGCATGAACTCAATATATTTAAGTTTCAAACCATCGCTGCTGCTACAAACAATTTCTCAACTACAAATGTGCTTGGGAAGGGCGGTTTTGGTGCAGTTTACAAGGTACGACTTTGCAGCTATTTAATTGAAAGGAGTTGTATAAATGATCAATTGTCATAGAGTTGTGATTTCAGGGGATATTACTTGACGGGCAAGAAATACCAAAAGAGACTCTCAAAAAGTTCTAACCAAGGAATAGAAGAGTTCCAAAATGAAGCAAAGCTTATTGCAAAACTCCAGCATACTAATCTTGTTAGACTTTTAGGGATGTTCTCTGCAGGCAGAAGAAAGGATTTTAATCTATGAGTACATTGCCAAACAAAAGCTTGGATTTCTTCATTTTCGGTAGGCCATTTCAGCATATGATGAATTTGCAACACGAGTTTCTCACTTATCAACTACTTAATTTTGATTTGTTGCTTTGTGGCAGATTCTCATAAAAAGAAAGTGTTAAACTGGAAGATACGATTCAACATAATTGAAGGAAATTGCTCAAGGACTTATTTATTTACACAAATACTCAAGATTAAGAGTAATTCACAGAGACTTGAAAGCTGCCAACATTTTATTAGATGATCAAATGAATCCAAAAATATATGATTTTGGTATAGGCTAGAATCTTTGGGGTGAATGAATCTATAGCAAATACAAATAGAATTGTTGGGACATAGTAAGTATATGCTAAATTTTCTACCAATAGAAATCAATTATTATATCTTTTTAACCTTTTTAAATTATTTTTTAACCGGAGTTTGATTTTTACAGTGGCTATATGTCTCCGGAGTATGCCATGAATGGCATTGTGTCAATTAAAACTGATGTATATAATTTTGGAGTTTTAGTATTGGAAATTGTGAGTGGCAAGAAGAACAATGGCTGCTATCAACAGGAACATCCACTCAATCTCAATCAAATTGTGTACTTTTCACAAAGGTATGGAAATCTAACCCTGAATATCTTATGCTTCAGGCATGGCAGCTGTGGAATGAAGGTAAAGGCTTGGAGCTAATGGATCCAAAAATGGATGAATCTTGCTCTCCTAATGAAGTATTAGATGCCTACATGTGGGTCTCCTATGCGTACAAGACCAGGCAATTGAAAGACCCACAATGGCCCAAAGTTGTTTCCATGCTCACAAATGAAGCAATTCTTCTACCTGCACCAAAACAACCAGCGTTTTATATCAATGACACTACTGAAGAGTCAGAAAAACCCTTGGAAAAAAGGTAGAAGATTGTTCCATAAACACTATAACAATCTCAGTAATGGAAGCTAGATAAACATACTAGTAATCTACTTGGTTATTGAGACCACCACAGCGAGAGAAAGGTAAAAAGAAAATTGCTTTAAACCATTTAATACTTCCATTAAATTGTGAAATGGGTAATCTGAATGTATATAATCTATTGAGTGAACTATGTAAAACTTTGCTTTTACAGGCTATAAACCTGAGATGTTAAAACAATAAAAAGTCTTTATCTTTTTATAATTTGACAAGTTCATGGCAATTATTAGATCTGTTTTGTTATCATAAGAAAAGGTTTCTACTCCAAAATTTAAAGAAGAAAAAAAGATAATTGGGCCTGCAGACATGCTTGGGCGGCTAGGAACTTGGACTACTTTAGAAGCGATCGAAGAGCTTAAGAGGATGTTTGTCTGAGCTTATAAGCTAATCAAACTCTAAAATTAAGTTGACCTATTTGTTTATAACTTTTGAGGGCTTATAAGCGAAAAGAAATAACTTGGGGGGAAGATATTATTATTTTTTTTTTTACTTTGACTAAATATATTACCATATTATCCCTATTTAATTTTAAAATTCTATCCTATACCGTTATTTTTAGATTTGTTCATTAGTTTATTTTGTATAAAGAATCTAAAAACTATTCACATAGATTTTTAATAAAATATTTGTATATAAAGCATTTGTTAATTTAATTTTAAAATTAAATTATATTGTAATATGATCAAAATATATTTTGATAATATTATAGTAAAAAATTAAGTTAATATAATTTATTATTTATTAAAATAATGTTGTATCATTTTAGTCATTTTAATAATAAAATATACTTATAAGCCACATTTTACCAGACGCGTCAATAACTTATTAGTCACTTATAAGTATTTTAACCAAACACACGTAACTGCTTAAATTTTAAATACTTATAAACTAAAATCAACTTATAAGCACTAACTGCTTATAAGCTAATTTTTATAAGCTCAGCCAAACCAACTCTCAATCTGTTTCACTGAAGTGGCGAGGCACTTCAAACTCTAAATTCATTAATTTAAATAAAAGTTCAATAATTGTGGTAGTCCTTAGTTAATTAATAAAAAATGTGAAGCTCAGTCAAACCAAAGTAGATAAATTATCTTAAGAAGTGCTTTAATCGTGCATTAAACAATCAATAACCCTTTTAGACGTCAGCATATTTTTTTTTTTTTCTATTATATATTGAGCTCAACTATTGTATAGATCGGTGGCAAAAAGAGACAAATATATGTCAACTCCCTCTAACTCTTTATACTTGTTGATACGAAAATTCACACCAACTAGAGAGATATGATTAATTTTGGCATAATCAAAACAGATGTGTGCTTGACTTAATGAAAATCAGCAATGCAATATAAAAGTGCAGTAAAATAAGAACACAAACAAATTTTTTAATTGGTTCAGCAAGTTGAGACTTAAGCCTACGCCCACTATTCTCTTATTAATTTGAGAGCTTACAAAAAAATATGTAAGTGTCTACACTAATATGCTAACCCCTCTCTCATAGTTTGAAGGGGTATTTGTACAAGTTTTTAGTAAAAGAAAGAGAGACAAATTTGGGATTGCGATCAGACTTGGTATGTAATCCCGTGATTTTAGTGATATAGCGCTAAGATCACGCTGCCAATGATGTTGAACTTATCTCTTCTGAAGTATCAAAGATTGAATGTTATCCTTGATTTTTCGAACAACTATTAAGATTGGTCACTGTGACGAGCTTTAGCGGAGCTGAGCTTCCTGTAGATCGTGCTAATTCTGGGTCAAGCCTATTCAGGGTCGCATTGATTCTGGGTCGAACTATAACTCTGCGAGCTTCTAGGATCTCCAAGCTTTTCTGCAAAATCAAACACAACATCTATCCCCCAAGTGTTCAGAGGTTGTGTCGAGCTTCGAAGATTGAAGTTGCTCGATTTGCTGCTCAGACTGAGTTCCTTTGTTGATTTAGCTCGCACATAGGTCATTGAGTTTTTTTCAAGCTTTATCATGCAACCTTAACTTCGCTCGATGTGAGTGAGACTTAGCTTCTTATGTAATGTTGTCAAATTCAAAATTTGAAATAAAAGGCACAAGGGTAATTTTTGGGCTGGCATGTCGCATTAAATGCTACCGACTTTTGCAATTACGTTTCATCATGCGTGTGCCATTATAGTTGGCCACACGTGGAACTAAAGCGACGTACTTTGCTACTGGTAGAGTTGAGGCGACATGCACCAGCGATTATGATTGCTCAATCTGACAGTTGATTGCCCTTCACTGATTGTCGCCACATGTAACCATTGGACGGCCAAGATAGCTCAGCAAATATAGGGTTGGGATTCGTCGCTAATAGATGGCATAGATTGATTCCCGCCGTTTTGGCTTCCTGCTTGACACTATAAAACAAGCTGTATGCCCTCATTTCAGCCTCACTTGCAACAATTGAGAGCACTCAGCCGTTATTTTCTTCTTCGTTTTCTCCAACACTTGGGCCTTCCTTTCATGGCGACTTTTCGATGAACCTCTCCATCACCAACATACCAGTAAGTGTTCTTACACTTGTTCTTTTTAGTTTTCTTTGAATTTTTTACTATTAGGGCAACCATTGCCATGGCCAAGTTAGTTTTTAGGGTTCAAACCCTTAACTACGGTTTTAGGAGCATTTAGACCAATAGCCGCCAGAATCCTTCACCATAAAATAACTAGAATGTTTGATTTTTATGTGAATTTAACTGGCAGTAAATGTAACATTTAATTTGTTGTTTGAAAAGTAAGAAATGTGAGGTTTACTTGGAAATAAAGTTAATGTTTTTGTTGTAAATGCTAGGAAAATTACCATCTCTGTTAGTGTTTATTTGAATGTGGTGAATTGGTGTGGCTCATTTTTATTAATGGATGAAAAGTTAGAACAAAGAATTGAAACCCTGACTATATGTTGTAAATTATCTAGGAAAAAGAAAATTCAGTTGTATTTTTTTATTTGGATAATTCTCTGAATATTTTCTTAATTAATGTGTAGTGATTATGGAAACATATGCTTCAGGAATGAAAACACTCTTATTCTCAAGCATAAATAAATACCTATTGCTTAAATTATTTTGAAATGGGTACACCTCAAAGAGATAAGTTCAAGATTCCAAAACTAGGCCTTGGTTTGGAGAGGCTCTCACTATCTATAGCCTGTGAAAATAATGTATATTAAGTTGGGCCTAATCCTAATGATAGGCTACAAGCCCAAAAATTCAAACCTTCCATAAAAGTGGGCCAAATAGTCAAGCAATAACAACTATGTTTGAGCCTTGGTATTTTTTGAATTGGGGCACGACTTTATATGAAAGCAGAAGGGTAATGGTGAGAATAGAAATATATTTGGTTTCATGAGCCCCAACACATTGTCTATAGTAGATAATAGTAATACCATGGGAACAAGAACCTAAAAGGCATAATTGCTTGCCAATCGATTGTCAATTGTTAAGAACGAGAATTTAATTATAGTTTCATACAGCCCAAGGTTAGTGTGATAACCACACGCACAAAATCAACCAACCACAATCAACACGATAAAGAATCACAAACCATACACACATAAGAATACCAAGAATTTACCGTGGTTCACTTGCTCAATCTGAGCAAGCTACATCCACGTTGAGCTTGAGAAACTATCAAGCTCGCTGCACTAAACACTATCAAGATTACAGTTTAGATTACACGCAGTGAAGAAAAACCCTTCCAATCCCTTCCACAATTTGTAACTCACCCTAGAGACTCTAACTTTCGAATCTCTAATGATCGCGTAAACAAATACACCTAGAATGACCTGAACCAGTCACTCAATCACAAAGTTACAAGATTCAACCACCAAAATCGTAAACCCTAACAGGCTCAATTTTGCTCTAAAGAAGAGAGAGTTTTTCACGAAAACACTGTAATCCTAAATCTACCCAAAAGTTCTGCTTTTATATGGTTGACCGAAGAGTTAATTTCAGCCTTCAGATCTTCTCTCCATCAACGCTTAGGATCTGTTCTTTGGGTTTGCTCAAAACTGCGTCATCTCACTTAAACCATAAAATGTCAACGTTTCAAGCCATCACACTAACAATCTCCACCTTGATGGGTTGAAGCCTCAGTACCACTATAGCTTGCGTAATATGAATCCTTCATTGCTCCTTGTTATCATTGCCTACTTAATGAACAGTAGGTTCAAGCAATGCTTGAACTTTGCAAGGGTAACAATCTTCGTGACCATGTCAGCTGGGTTATGTTCTGTAGGAACCTTATTTAGAGCTATTTCCTCTCTGGTGACGAGGTCCCTTACAAAATGGTAGTGTACATCTATGTGTTTAGTCTGTTCATGATATACCAGATTTTTGCTTAAGTGGATTGCACATTGACTATCTGAGAATATTATTGGTTTTTGGTCTGTCAGATTAGCTTCACTTAGGATCCCTTTAAGCCAGATTACCTCTTTAAATACATCAGCTACAGCCACGGATTTAGCTTCGGTTGATGACAGTGCAACAATGGGCTGCAGCTATGACTTCCAGTTGATGCAATTTCCACCGAGGGTGAAGTAGTATGCTGTAGTTGACTTTCTAGTGTCCCTATCACCTGCAAAGTCTTAATCTACAAAGCCAACCAACTCAAGTGAAGTAGTCCTTTTACAATACTCCAATCCAACATTCAATGAACCATTAACATATTTAAGCACCCATTTCAGGGTTGTCTGGTGTTCCATACCAGGATTGGACATGTATCTGCTTAGCAAAGATATCACAAATGATAAATCTGGCCTAGTACTAATCATAGCATACATCAAGGACCCAATTACACTTGCATAGGGTATGGACTCCATTTTAATCAATTTAGCATTAGTATTAGGGCATTAGACTTTACTCAATGTGAAATGACTAGCTAAAGGCATTGAAACAGTTTTAGTCCCTACCATTCCAAACTTTTCCACTAACTTATGCAGGTATGAACACTAATGGATTCTCAATTCACATTTGCTCCTATTCCTATCAATTTGCATGCCTAAGAACTTCTTTGCATCCCCTAGGTCTTTCATTTCAAATTCAGCATTAAGTTTATTCTTTAACTCGCATATTAGAGGCTTTGATTTACTTATCAGTAACATGTCATCTACGTACAACAGTAAGTAAATAGGCATGTTATTCCTAATAACAAAGTAGAAATAGTTGTCTTACCTACTCCTATTGAACCCTATACTTACAATAAAGGTTTCAAACCTCTTATACCATTGCCTAGGGGATTGCTTTAGGCCATATAGGGATTTAAGCAATAAACAGACCTTGTTGAGAGCCTTTTGATCTATGAATCCTACTGGTTGGCTCATGTAGACCTCTTCCTTAAGGTCTCCATGTAAGAAAGTAGTTATGACATCCAATTGTTTAAGCTCTAAATCCTGGTGGGCTACTATAGACAGCATTAATCTTGTAGTTTTGTACTTAACTATTGGGGAAAAGACTTCATTGAAGTCTATTCCCTCTCTTTGGGTAAAGCCCTTGGCTACTAACCTAGCCTTGTACCTAGGAGGTTCCTTTGCAGTGATACCTTCCTTTAATTTGAAAAGCCATTTACATTGTATTACCTTTTGATCCTTTGGCTTTGGTACAAGTTTCCAGGTTTTGTTTACCTCTAAGGATTTCATTTTTACTTCCATGGCAACTTTTTAGTTGTTCCTTTCCCTTGAATTCATGGCTTCCTCATAGGTTTCAAGCTTTGTTTTTTGCACTTTAGTACCTGCAAGAAGAGTAGTGTAGATTAGATCAACATATGAATACCTTGTGGGTGCCCTTACCTGTCTTTTGGTTCTATCTCTTGCAAGCTGGCAGTCTTGCAAGTTTTCAGGCTGAGTTTCAGTGTCTTCTACTGTTTTCGTCTCATCCTCATGTTCTGGATCAGATTGCCCAGTTTCTCTTCCAAGTTCAGTAACAACTTCTATTTCTTGGATGGTTTCAGTTTCTTGAGGTTGTTGGGATTGAGCAGGGGGCTCCACCTCAATTGGTGTAACCCTAGGATGAGTAAAGGCCTCTGTTAGGCTCGAAGTAGAACTTGCTTTAGTGTTAGTGTCCTTACAGGAAAAACTCCCTCATTGCATGTCACATCTCTGCTCACAATAATTCTAACTCCTGGAGATTCCCTATCCTAAAGTCTATAGCCCTTAGTCCCTTCTTGATACCCTAAAAATATGCATTTGGTTGATCTAGGTTCAAGTTTTCCTCCAGTGGTGTGTGCATAGGTTTATGGTTGTAGATGGGCTCCTGTTTAGCAAATATGCTGCAGTGGTAAGTGCTTCTCCCCAAAAGGAGGTAGGGAGTTTAGAGGTAACTAATAGGCACCTGCCCTTATCAAGGAGGGTTCTATTCATCCGTTCTGCAACTCCATTCTGTTGTGGGGTGTATTTTACTGTCCTATGTCTCAAAACTCCTTGATCATTATAGAATTTGTCAAATTCTTAGTTGCAGAATTCCAACCCATTGTCGGTTCTAAGAACCTTCACCTTTTTGTTCATTTGGTTCTCTATTAGGAGTTTCCAGTCCCTAAACCTAGCTACGACTTGATCTTTGGATTTTAGTAGATACACCCAAACCTTACGGCTATAATCATTCACCAGAGACATGAAGGAGCTATTACCCCCATGAGATTTCACTTTCCCAGGTCCCAATAGGTTAGAATGGATATATTCTAGTTGGCTAGTGGCTAGATGTGTCCCTTTAGTGAAACTGTTCCTATGTTGTTTGCCTAAGATGCAGTTCTCACATAACTTTAGTGATGAAACATTGTCCTTACCAAACTGCCCTTTATGCTTTAGGATGTCCATACCTCTTTGACTCATGTGGCCTAATATAAGGTGCCATTTCTCTATATTGGACAGGTTAAAGATACAAGCACAGAATTAAAACAGTTTTGGGAATGGTTCCTACTGAGTATATAAAAACCATTTCTTTTCTCTCCTTTCAATATCAGGTTTTTATTTTTGTAAATGTTGAAACATCCATTTTCTGCTCTATAATAGCATCCTAATTCATCTAAGGTGCCTAGAGATATCAAGTTTCTTTTTAGTTCAGGGATATACTTGACCTTGGTTAATTTTACCAATTTCCTAGTGTTAACCTTTAGTGTCACTATGCCTATCCCTCTTACCCTACATGCATTGTTATTTCCCATGTAAATAGTTTCATTATCAGTATTCTCAAACTCCTAGAAGTAGTCCCTATTTGGACTCATGTGAAATGAGCACCCAGAGTCCAGTACCCACTCTTCCCCAATGTCAGACATTGACACAGTAAGAACTTTTGGTTCCTCTAATAGGTTTTTAGTGGTGGCTAATTACTCTTTGTATTCCTCTGTTTTTACTTCTTAATCCACTCAAAACAGTTCTTTTAATGTGGCTAGTTTTATTGCAAAAGAAGCATTTTCTAGATTCTGTTTTGTTCTTGTTACTACCCTTCCATTTTTTTCTTAGTTCTAGTCCCCTGATGTGTCTGATTTCCCTTCCTGGTCTGACTAGACTAGACTCTGCTCTTAACAAACAGGTTTGTGCCATTCCATTTTTGGGTTTTTAGTTCTAGTTCTCTGGCCCTAAGCCCTGCTGTTATTAGGTCAAGATTTGGTACAGTACTAGAGTACTATAGGGTATTTTTGACTACTTGGTAGTCATCAGTCAGGGAGTTCAATAGAATCATGGCTAGACTAGTTTCTCCTAATTCTTAGTCTGTCCCTTTCAGGATCAAGGTCATTTTTAGAAATTATTCTAGGTTTTCATCTATACTCCTAGAACTGTCCATTTTGTACGAAAATAAAGCCCCATTTAAAAAGGCTAAGTTAGGGGTAGATTGCAAAGCATACAAGGGGTTGAGTTTACCCCATAGTTCAATCGATGATTTGATTTCGTCTACCTTCCAGAGGAAGCTGTCGGAAAGATTCATGACTATCAGGTTGTATGCCTCTTCATTGATCTCCTCCTTCTTCTTCCGCTTCTCCTCTGGCCACTTCTTGGAGTCCCCTTCCAGTGCAATGGCCACCTTGTTATGAGAAAGCAACGCTTTTATCTTTTTCTTCCAACTCCCGAAGTCAATCTTCCTATCATATAGGGAGATTTCCATTCGGGTGGTGGTATTTGACATGGTGAAGTGTTTGATTGATTTTTGAGATAGCAAGATTAAGAACTCAAACTCTATTCTTGAACTTTACGAAACGGGAATACCCTAGATTTATACTCTTAATGAGATCTATGCTAATTCGTTCAGAATAACACTCTTCTGATTCCCAATTTGATTTCTAAACCCTAAAATTGAGAAAGCCTCAATTTTAATGACTACCCGAAAAACCCTAGAAATCTCAGATTGGAATTGAGACCCGATATCTTCCCTAATTTCTTGTAACCTAACGCTCTGATACTATTGTTATAACGACATGATAAAAAATCACAAACCACACACACACACAAGAACACCAATAATTTACCGTGGTTCACTTGCTTAATCTGAGCAAGCTATGTCCACGTTGAGCTCAGGAAACAATCAAGCTCGCTGCACTAAACACTTTCAAGATTACAATTCAAATTACACACAGTGAAGAAAAACCCTTCCAATCCCTTCCACAATCTGTAACTCACCCTAGAGATTCTACCCTTCGAATCCCTAATGATCACGTAAACAAATACACCCAGAATGACCTAAACTAGTCACTCAATCACAAAGTTACAAGATTCAACCACCAAAATCATAAACCCTAACAGACTCGATTTTGCTCTAAAGAAGAGAGAGTTTTTCACGAAAACATTATAACCCTAAATCTGCCCAAAAGTTCTGCTTTTATATGGTTGATCGAAGAGTTAATTTCAGCCTTTGGATCTTCTCTCCATCAACGCTCAGGATCTATTCTTTGGGTCTGCTCAAAACTGCATTGTCTCACTTAAACCATAAAATGTCAGCGTTTCAAGCCATCACACTAACAGTTAGTAATTCATTGATTTCCTTACATTGGGCTCTTGTTGGGTGATTATTCTATTGCCTCTTTATGGTCGTTGTGTTGGGTACTTATCAGGTTTCTTAATAGGTTTCATTGGGTTCTTGTTGGTATTGACATGAAGACGTTAATTGTGTACTATCTTAATCCCTTGATGGGAAATATGGGCTAGGATTTACAAGAAGTAGTGCAAAAGTTAGTAGCCCTATTTATGTCATTTTTAATGCTCTATATAACATAAATTTCTATGTGTTAATTTCAGAAGTTTTTTTAACTTTCACAGTGGTATCTTCATTCATTCCGCCCGTAAGGTGTCCAAAAAAAGGGCAACTATCACATGGCAAAAAGTATTGGTGTGTAGAATTGTTATTATCAATAGCAATAAATTTTCTGTTATAATATTATTTTACCTTTTGAATAATGCTTACTTCCGAACTAATGTTGTGTAGGGACCGATTCAACCGAGAAGCGTTGAAAGTGGGTTTTATATAATGAGATACATGACAGGTATAGTTGACAATGGATTGGCAGTACTGAAATACAATGTATGTTTATTACCAATAGCAATTAATTTTCCATTATAATATTTATTTGAGTATGTTTATATTAATTTTTATTTCATTGTCATGTTCTATCAGAATTTTATGTACGATCTTTGTGTTGAGTTGGTATGGTGGTGAGGGGTCTCTTATAGATGATGACGACTTGCATTTTTACAGTTTTACACGTTTGGTGCTTCCTTTTGTTGGTGATGTCATGCCTCTTCAGACCTACATTTCTCTTATACAGATTGCATTCGCATTTTGCCTTTGCCTTCATACACTACCTCTTCATTTTAAATGATTAAGTGAAAACTAAAATTTTATTATGTAACTTGTATTTATTAACTTGTAACTTATGCATGATCTTTATAATTGTTATCTCAAATGTAGCAGACTCAATTTAAATAAAATAGCACAATTAATTAATCTTTAATGAATTGTTTTTGAGCATGTGATTTGTTTATAATATGTTTGCTTATACAATTTTTTAAGTTTTTATAAATTTTATATACTTTTTCAGTTTTGAAAATATATTTTTGTACTTGTTATCTATTTGTTCATACAATTTTTGAGTTGAAAATTTTCCATTTTTAATTCTATATGTTTGCTTTTAAAGGATTAAGATGTCTACTTCATAAGGCGAGCATCAATAAGCATCTAAACCTCCAACATGTTATGTCCTTGTATATATATTGAATTTATCTACTTTTAATATTTCATAGTTTATGGGAAAGAAATGTACACAAATGCGGAGGTTGATGAAGTTAGAAGAGAATGGGCGATATACGTATCAAACTTTTTTTAGTTATTGATATTTCAATGATGTCAAAGCGTCAATGAGAGAAAAAATATGTATCAAACTTTTGTTGAATGATATACTTTTGCTCAATTTCGTTTTCTAAATTAATTGAAAGATTGTTGAATATTTAAATTATTGTTCAATTGTGATCATTGTTGCTGGTTGAGGAATATTATAAATAATTTCATTGCACTATTCCATTATTTAATTGATAATAATCAAGAAAATAAACTAATAACAAAATAAAAATATTTACAAAAATATTCTGGACAGTTTTAAGACTATCAAGAATGGAAAATTATTATTAATAAAATTTGATTATTATTATTATTCAATTTTATTTTATTTATTTTTTTGTTAAAAACTCTTGACTGTTCAAAGACCGTCAAGAATTGGTTAAAATTAGGCCACATCCTTAATGGGTTATAACTGCCAAGAGATTCTTGACAGTTCAAACCCTATCACAACCCTTTCTTGACAGGGACTTCAATGATAGTTCGAAAACTATCAAGAAACCTCATTTTTTATAGGTAATAATTGTCAAGAAAAGGGTTTTTGTAGTAATGAATGTTTCTCAAAAACCAACTATTTCGACACATTTCTCATTTCTCATTTCAACTACTTGTCATCCACCTCAGAATTCAACTCCACCCAATGCAAACAATACTTCCCGCATTTAGTAACAATAAAACTTCTTCTAATGTGAATTCATCAACATTTTTAAGGTAACATTTAACAAATAGTCGTATTAATTCAAACATTGTCTCACGACATTTCTCCATGTATTTCCTTTCCTAACCAGTTGCCTAATAAGAAGTAAAACTTATTTATATATTTATCAAAGCACTAAACTCTCATTTAATCAATGTATTTCCACTCTTTTCAAATTTCCAGCAAAACAATGAGCAATAGGGTGTTTTTAATATAAATAAAATAATCATTTAATTAACATAGTTTGGAAAGATAATTAAATAATTTAACGCATTGAAAATTAAAATGCAAAAATCGTGCATCTCATGATAATTTCAAGTAATATATAAGTCAAGAACATATCACATATGTGCTTATAAATCATGCATATTTGACATAATATTCAAAAATCACATCCAGGGGTGAAACTGAAAATTTCCAAACATGTTTCAAAACTGATAGTTTAACCCAGATTTGCCATTCCTTCAACAACCTAAATCGGACACCACCCACAAACAATTCTCACTTCTAAATTAAGATTCACCAGCCAATTCAGAACAACTCCACCAATAACACATTAATTCTATATATTATAACACAAGTGCTAACCATTATCCACCCAAACTGACATGTGATTTAAGAGAAGAATAACCATTTCTATTGTCTTATACAACACCTATTTCTTTCTTTTATTAACTGTGCATGCAGTTAAAGTCATCATATATGCAAAATATATGAAAAATTATTCCCTTAAACTAAACTTTCTTTCAACAACTCAAACTATCTCCACTTATGAAACCAAAAATTCCAACACTCAATCACAATTAAACACTTCTCACTAAGGCTCAACTGAAGCATGGAAAAGCAATATTTAGTAAACTTTGGAATTAACTCAAAACTTACATCAAATAATAAATTGGAAAACACAACTTACACATACAGACATGAATTTTGAAAAACTCAGCACAACACCATAAAATGACATGCACAAAACTAGCCAAGCAAGAACCTTCACAAACTTCACACCCGATTTCACCACACAAGGGAATCTCAACCTCCAAACATGCACAAACACAGCACAAACAGCACAACCAGATTTCGAACAAGGCTAAAACAACCACAAAGATTTCAGCCAAGATAGAAACAAGAACACAAGACTACTTACTTGGATATAAGGATAGTGACAAGAAAAATCTTCAAGCATAAGGATCTATCCACCAAGTTGAAGTTGAATCACCACCAAATCCCTTATCAAGATTCGGATAAAGATTTCAAAGCAAAAGAAAAACCATTCCTCTCAAATGTTTTTTCGATTTCATTGTCTAACTTACAAAATGAGAGAGAGTTTGCTTATATAGTAGTATTACAAGGATGATTAACTAATTTAGTAAAGTAAAAACGCTACCTAGATAATTAACTAGAAACATACAAAGTAAACATGCCACCTAGGATGACTAATTAAACAAAACAAGTAATTGAATCATACTAATAAAAGTGCATGAATTTGGGCCTTGGGATTCATTAAAATTGACCCAAAATGAAGTAGCATGGAAACACTCTTTGGGCTTGGATAATAGGCTATCTTGGATCACTTGAATACTTGGGCCATTCTTTTGTTGGACTTGGACTTCACTTGATGACTTTGTCCTTCAATGGACTTAGGCCAAGGGTTGGGCTTGGACTTCTCTGGATGAATTGGTGCTTGAATGGACTTGGGCCGAGATGTCTCATTTTCTTTGCACAACTTCGGCTAATTCTTCTCCTTGAGCTTGGGTCAGATCTAAATTGTCTCCTTGCACAACTTGGGCTGGTTCCTTTCCTTGGGATTGGGCCGAATTGCATCATTAATGATCCACATGTCATGTGCCAAGTGTTTTAGGAGTTGGAATTGCTAGTTTTGATTCAACCAAATTCGCGCAAGTGTGTTATGACTAGCAATTCCTTTTCCACTCAAATTCACAAATGTTTTAGGACTTGTGAATGGATCACATCATATAAGCAAAATATATGAAAAATTAGAGTATAGGTTACACGGGTACTTTCAAAGTAAAAAGGAATTTTGGACGTTTCAAGTTATTCCCTTAAGCTAAACTTCCTTTCAACAACTCAAACTATCTCCACCCATGAAACCAAAAACTCCAGCACTCAATCACAATCAAACACTTCTCACTAAGGCTCAACCGAAGCATGAAAAAGCAATATTTAGTAAACTTCACTATTAACTCAAAGCTTACATCAAACAATAAATTGGAAAACACAACTTACACATACAGACATGAATTTAAGTTTTTAAAAAGAATTTTGGTTTGATTCAGTCACCAATTGAGATTTCACCCATGTAATAAACATATCGATTATTCAATTTAAATACAATTCTAAGGATTACAACCAAAATCTTAAAGAATTGACATGCAGCCCGTGATTCGAATATTTGGATGCAATGTGTCTCCATGCATTTAAAATCCTTCATATTTTCAAAACAAAACTCAACAATTAACACCTAATTTCAACACCAATTTTCAAACCCAATTAAATGTCCATCTCAATTAACACATGCAAGCTTGAATATTGAGAAAAAGGTTTTGATTTTTGCCACTCACAAATTTAGCTCAGCCGAACTAAAATTGAAGCATCAAGCACTCTGTTCTTCCACACCTGAAACCAAATGGGAGTGATCTGTTTCAAAATTTCTCCTCCTCCATTGTTGCTTCACTTTCACTTTCGCTCTCACTATACCTCTCGGCCAAACCCATTCTTCACTCTCTTCTCTTTTTCCTTTTCCTTTTCTTCTTCTTCCTTTCTTCTTTCTCCATTTTTCCTTCTTCTTTTTCACCCAATCTTGCAAAATTTAAGTGATCTCCTTTTCTCCTTCACTTGGTCGACGCTATGTCTCTCTCTCTCTTCCATTTTTCTTTTCCTCCCCTCTTTCTTTTCTTTCTTCTCCATTTTTCTTTTCTTGATCAATCACTGTTCATAAATATCTGGAAAATTTCTTTGGTCCTCCCTTGTTTCCGCTATTGCATTTTACTCCCTTAAAACTTTCAAATTCTTCCACTTTATCCCTCAAAAATCACAAAATAAAATTTAGTAAAATCTCATAAAAATACGGGGTATTACAACAAGTGTACATGGACCACTTACTCAAAAATCAAATAAGGATGATATCCTAGTAACTAATGGAGACGCAACAAGGGTACATAAATATCTGGTTGGACAAGTGATAAGAGCTTGAAAGTATACAGTTTATTAGTGATTCAATTGGATTATTTGTGAAAAAAGGTGTTTAATTGTTGGAATTTGAATTTATTATTTCATAAATACGTTTTACGGGATCACGGGTCTATTTTGAGTATTTTCAGGTTCAAACCGATATTTGAAGGAAAAAGAATGATGTCGATGGAATTCGTGACAAGTAGGAACAAACGGTGCAAGAATCGGAGTTGAAACGAGAAAGTTGTGACTCGTCAAAACTACAACGTAAAATCTAGAAATCCTTTAAGATGCGCATGCTTCGATGTTTTGATCATAACTTGAGCTGTGGTAATCGGAAATTGACGATTCTGATGGCGTTGGAAAGCTTATTCAAAGAGCTACAATGTTTATGTTGATGACTTTACAAAATTCTGAAGTTCACGGACTCTGGGGACAGAAAGAACGATCACCGCAGCAATCGTTTCTCATCGCGGCAGCGATGGGTCTCGGGCCTATTTGGGTTATTACATTCTCCTAATCCGAATTTGAGTGGGTTAAGGATTTTAATTCTTTTCCTAAGTAACTTGAAAACCCTAGACTATAAATAAGGATTTTTAATTGGTTTTAAGGGGGATTTGAAGAAGGAAAAAGGACGGCCACTATTTTGGAGATCGGAATTCTTGCGATTCTCGTTCACAAATTAGAGAAGTGTTTCTGTTTTCCGTTCTTGAACTCATGTTATTCAATATAATGGTTGTTTTCATTACTGTATTTATGAACTAATTCTCTTTCTAGGGCTAAAGATGTAGCCCAATTTATGAATATGTGTTGACTTTATTGTTGTTAATTCTTATTGAGCATTAATTCTAAGTTTTATTATTGTGTGTAATGCTTTCAATTCTTAACGATTCGAGAGTTGAATGATGTCATGGGTTGGGTTGAGATCGAGAGATGAAACCTAATTTGTCTAAGGTAATAAAACCATAGATTGAGCGAACACTAGAGATAGGTTACCGCGATCTGTGAGGCTCCGGGAAATTCTATAGATCTTAATGATCTCTTAGCTCCTAAATCCATTTTAGAGATAACTTGGGTTGTTGCTTAAGGGTTAATTTGCTAATTGCTCGAGAGAGAGTTAGTGGAATATTAGGGGATTTGGCTTTTAGAATAGGCTTAATTAGGTTAACAACAAATATCAATACATAGGATTAAATTGGTGCGAAATCTATGCCCTAGGTTTAGTCATATTGATTTTTACTTCAAAGTGTTTACAAGTTCTACTTTTATTCAGCACTTAATTTTTAGTTGTTAGTTTATTTACTTTTTCATTAAATTCATTCTTAAACTTCAGTTTAATCAAATAGCAATAGAATATAATAGTATGGTACTTGGTAGGTAGTTCCCTTGGGATTCGACACTCGTTTACTCGAGTTTTACTACTTGCACGATTTCGTACACTTGCGAATAGCCTATCAAGTTTTTGGCGCCGTTACCGGGGAACTATTTTGTTTTACCAATATCAATATGAAATATTTAATTGCTAATTTGATTTTTTTTTTTTTTTTTTTTGTCTACTGAAATTTTTATTTGTGGTTGCTTTGTTTGTTGTTTTCAGCTAGATTCTGGAGAGTTTACGTTCGAGAGGTAGGGGTGATCTTAATCCACTAGATTTTGAGATCGAGAGAACCGCAAAACAATTGAGAAGAGAAAAGAGGCAAGCTGACTCTGAACAAGCAATGGCTAACAGAGGAGTTGTCAATCCTAATATGCAAAATCAAGAGAATGAGAATAAGGATAATTTGGGAGAAAATGCAATGGGTGGAGTAGCAGTGGTTCAGAGAGCATTGAAGGACTATTCTAGTCCTACTATTGATGGTTGTTATTCAAGTATCAGGAGACCACCTGTTCAAGTGAACAATTTCGAGATTAAGCCAGCAATTATTGGAATGATTCAGAAGTCAATCCAATTCAATTGAAGGGTTACCAAACGATGATCCCAACCTGCATATCGCAAATTTCCTCGAGTTGTGCGACACATTCAAGCATAATGGGGTATCCAAGGATGCAATCAGACTAAGGCTTTTCCCATTCTCTCTATGGGATAAAGCTAAGGCTTGGTTGATTTCATTGCCATCTGGGAGCATCACGACATGGAATGAGTTGGCTCAAGCGTTCCTCACTAAGTATTTTCCACCTGCTAAGTCGGCCAAACTGAGGAGTGAGATTAACCACTTTTACCAACAAGATTTAGAGTCATTGTATGAAGCATGAGAAAGGTTTAAGGATCTTCTACGGAGGTGCCCACATCATGGTATACCAATCTGGTCACAAGTGCAAACGTTCTACCAAGGTTTGCTACCAAACATTCAAGCCATGATTGATGCTGCAAGTGGGGGAGCATTGAACACCAGAAGAAGCATACAATCTGATCGAGGTGATGGCGAACAACAACTATATGAGGACTCCAGAAAGAAATTTAGCAAGGAGATCAGCGGGAGTGCACGAAGTTGACAGTTACACCGCATTGGCTGCTCAACTTTCAAACATCCAGAAGCAATTAGGTAATGTGTTAAAAATAAATGCAATTGAATCTTCTTCTCTAACATGTGACCTTTGTGTAGGAAATCATCCATCCAAGGATTGTCAAAAAGGGAACCCGTTTGCTCAGCCTAAACAAGCCAATTACGTCGATAATTTCCAAAGGGGGCAAGGGAATCCATATTCCAACACATACAATCCAACATGGAGGAAACACCCGAACTTCTCGTGGAGCAACAATAACGAGCATAAACAACCTCCTATTTTTCATAATCAAGAGCCAACATCTAACTTAGAGAATGTGCTCACCAAGTTCATTGAAGAGACAAACAAGAGGTTTGAGAAGACTGACATCCTTGTCCAAAATCAATCAGCCTCTATTAGGAACCTTGAGACTCAAATTGGGCAGATTCATAACATATTAGCGGGAAGAGTTCGAGGGGTTTTGCCAAGTGATACAGAGAAGAATCCGAAGGAACAAGTACATGCAATCACCTTGAGGAGTGGAAGAAGTTTGAAAAATTTAGAGGGTGAAAAACCGAGGAAAGAACAAAACATGAAGGATGAGCAGAAGAACGATCATCGCGGCAATGAAGATGGTGGCCGCGGCGAGTGTGAGCAGGAAGAACTATCAGTCAGAAAGAAGGACGATCGCCGCGACGACCGTGATGCTATTCATATTTCGTCAGGATCATCCAACGATCGCCGCGACGATGAATCTGGTCGCTGCAGCGACCGTACAAATGAGCAGAATAATCCTTCAACCCAGTCAACCTTGCCGTACCCACAACAGTTGAAGAATCAGAAGCTCGACAAGCAATTCGGTAAGTTCATTGACATGTTTCGAAGTTTACATATTAATATTCCTTTTGTTGATATGCTTGAACAGATGCCGAAGTATGCAAAATTTTTGATGGAGATCCTCACGCACAAGAGGAAATTCGAGGAACATGAGAAAGTCATGCTGACAGAGGAATGCAGCGCACTGATTCAAAAGAAACTACCACCTAAACTACAAGATCCAGAGAGTTTTACTATCCCTTGCATTATTGGTAGTTGTTATTTTGATAAAGTGTTATGTGATTTAGGGGGTAGTATTAACTTAATGCCTTTTTCCATCTACAGGAAGCTTGGATTGGGAGAAGTGAAGCCGACCACTGTGTCTCTCCAATTAGCTGATCGATCGATCACATATCCTAGGGGGGTAGTCGAAGACGTCCTGATTAAGGTAGACAAACTGATTTTCCCAGTAGATTTCATAGTGCTAGACAAGGAGGAAGATCAGGAAATGCCTTTAATCCTAGGACGACCTTTTCTAGCAACGGGTAGAGCATTGATAGATGTGCATCAAGGGAAACTAATCTTAAGGGTAGAAGATGAGCAAGTAGAGTTTAATGTTTTTGATGTTAAGAAGCGTCCATCCGACTTAGACACATGCTTTGAGATTAGTGTCCTTGATAACATAGTAAATAAAAAATTAGAAGAAAACTACTCTAGTTCACCCCTAGAGCAGTGTTTAGTCAACTCTAGGACTATGGAGGTTGACTTGGAGATGGTAGATGAACAACGATCAAAGCCCTATATGAATGGTGGAATTAAGGATACGAGGGCTTGGATTCTCCTAGATGATCCGGATTGAAGAAAATGAAAAGTCAAGCTTACGACTTTAACCAAGCGCTTCTGGGAGGCAACCCAAGTTTTTTTTTTTTTTTTTTTGATTAGTGTGTTATTTTTGCGGGTGTTAATTTTCAAGTATGTTTATTTTTTTTTTTTTTTTTTTTAGTGTAAATAATTTTGATGTTGTGTTTGTTTCTCTAAATTCATAAATTTAACACGTGATGTGTGTTTCCAATGAGGTGCACCGCAAGTTTCTTTGTTTTGACAGAATTAAAAGACGACAATGGAATGAAACGAGTTGGTGATCGAATTGTCATGCGTATTCGCACTTCACGATTGCAAAAGGGGGTAACATTTCTTTTTCTCATTTTCCTATGCTTAACATTGGGGACAATGCTGATTTTATTGGTTGGGGGTAGGAATTTAAGAAACTTAAATTGAGCAGAATTTGTTTTTGTATGGATTTAGAGAGCAGTTTAATTTATTCTTTCATTCTAGGTTGTGAGTTTTATTTTTGTCCCTTGGATGAAGTCATATGTCTATGATAAGAATGTGATTGCAATAACATAGAACTAATGGAGGAAATTAATTTTTACCTTTGCTTACGGATGTGTGTGAATATTAATGACATGGAGTTGAGACCCTAGTGAACTGTGGATTGAAAGTGGTTCAGTCACCTATTTAGAGACGTGTTATGTATGAAGTTTTCATGAATTTTATTGTGATTTCAACAAACTCTAGAACTCATTTGATAATCACTCAAGGCGAAATCCTAGAATTCACATCACTTAGGAAATGATTTAGGCTGTTTTGGACCGATTGAGCCTTTCAAGCCAACCCTTGTTTTTTGTCATCGCTAGTTAGCCCTTTGAGCCTTTTTAAACACAATTTTGCCTTGTTTCTTTCGTTCCTTGAACTTAATGTTTACCCTATCCTGATTTTGAGCCTAAAACACAATCCTACCCGTTTTATCATTAAGAGACTTTATTGTTCTTCAAGCTTATTACGAGTTTTGGTAAGAAAGTGTGGTTGTCACAACCCATGCATGCGAAGAAATTGATTGGGGGTTGCGAAGTGTTTGTAAAATCAGTGGGGATGTGCATGTTTCAGCCTTCTTATTGTTATTATAGTAAAAAAAAAAAAAAAAAAACATTCTGACTAGTTTAAGGGTATTTCGACTTGGAAACAGAACCCGCCTTAAAAATTGCCTAGCAGTACTTGGCAACCTCTAGTATAACAACGCCACGTACACCTTAGACGCATCTCCCTCGCCGCATTTATGGTATCAAAAAAAAAAAAAAAAATGATACAAGTTTGAGGCGTGTAAATTAGTGGGAGTTCGATTTGATTTTAGAGTTGCATGAGGAAAATTGAGTCTCTTACTTTGTTTTTCATATCATTTCCTTGGACCCATACCCTGGCCTAAAGTTACAACCTTTACAAAGACCTATTGATCCCAGGTGATGTGAAATTCTACATTAGTGGAGAATGGTTTGAAAAGTGAGCCTATGGAGTTTGATTCCATGATTCACATATAAGTCATAACCCGAATACTGAGATCAAAATTTTGTTCATGAATGTTGTGCATAACACCATCCGAGTTTGTAGACTAATGGTTTGTGGTTGTATGGATGTTCTAGGGTCAATAACGAAAATGAAATTGATGTTTGCATTGTCTGTGAGTTTTAGGTGATTTTTAATTAATCTATTTATTTTGTGTATATGCAATTTTTGAGACGTCTTTATGAATTGATCCAAGACTTTTTGTTAGTGTGTTCTTGTTATGTTTATGTTTTTGTTACTTTTGGAGTTTAGGATGAGTTTAGTGTGGATGTTTGTGGGTATCGTCACTGGAAACTCTCACGAGACTACAACTCGTCCAACTAGGGCCACCTAGCGGTTTAAAGGCTTGTTGCATACGCTAAATGCAATCGTGTCAATCTACGAAAGTGGTTTAGGATAGTTTAGATATAGGTTTTAATTGGTTATTTTATTTTCAAGCTTAGAGACATATTTTATCGCTTAATTTGCTAGGGACTAGCAAAAAGCTGGTTGGGGGTTTGGATTATTTGTGAAAAAAGGTGTTTAATTGTTGGAATTTGAATTTATTATTTCATAAATACGTTTTACGGGATCACGGGTGTATTTTGAGTATTTTCAGGTTCAAACCGATATTTGAAGGAAAAAGAATGATGTCAATGGAATTCGTGACAAGTAGGAACAAACGGTGCAAGAATCGGAGTTGAAACGAGAATGTTGTGACTCGTCAAAACTACAACGTAAAATCTAGAAATCCTTTAAGATAAGCATGCTTCGATGTTTTGATCATAACTTGAGCTGTGGTAATTGGAAATTAATGATTCTGGTGGCGTTGGAAAGCTTATTCAAAGAGCTACAATGTTTATGTTGATGACTTTACCAAATTCTGAAGTTCACGGACTCTGGGGACAGAAAGAATGATCGCCGCAGCAATCATTTCTCATCGCCGCAGCGATGGGTCTCGGGCCTATTTGGGTTATTACATTCTCCTAATCCGAATTTGAGTCGGTTAAGGATTTTAATTCTTTTCCTAAGTAACTTGAAAACCCTAGACTATAAATAAGGATTTTTAATTGGTTTTAAGGGGGATTTGAAGAAGGAAAAAGGACGGCCACTATTTTGGAGATCGGAATTCTTGCGATTCTCGTTCACAAATTAGAGAAGTGTTTCTGTTTTCCGTTCTTGAACTCATGTTATTCAATATAATGGTTGTTTTCATTACTGTATTTATGAACTAATTCTCTTTCTAGGGCTAAAGATGTAGCCCAATTTATGAATATGTGTTGACTTTATTGTTGTTAATTCTTATTGAGCATTAATTCTAAGTTTTATTATTGTGTGTAATGCTTTCAATTCTTAAGGATCCGAGAGTTGAATGATATCATGGGTTGGGTTGAGATCGAGAGATGAAACCTAATTTGTCTAAGGTAATAAAACCATAGATTGAGCAAACGCTAGAGATAGGTTACCGCGATCTGTGAGGCTCCGGGAAATTCTATAGATCTTAATGATCTCTTAGCTCCTAAATCCATTTTAGAGATAACTTGGGTTGTTGCTTAAGGGTTAATTTGCTAATTGCTCGAGAGAGAGTTAGTAGAATATTAGGGGATTTGGCTTTTAGAATAGGCTTAATTAGGTTAACAACAAATATCAATACATAGGATTAAATTGGTGCGAAATCTATGCCTTAGGTTTAGTCATATTGATTTTTACTTCAAAGTGTTTACATGTTCTACTTTTATTCAGTACTTAATTTTTAGTTGTTAGTTTATTTACTTTTTCATTAAATTCATTCTTAAACTTCAGTTTAATCAAATAGCAATAGAATATAATAGTATGGTACTTGGTAGGTAGTTCCCTTGGGATTCGACACTCGTTTACTCGAGTTTTACTACTTGCACGATTTCGTACACTTGCGAATAGCCTGTCAACAAGTGTCATCACACGGACTTTGACGTGCCCACACGATATGCATGAAAGCAGATTTAACTGCGTATGGTCACATCAGTAGAGAGTCATGACACTAGAATAAAACAAAAATGATTGTGCATGAAACAATATGAAGTCCCCACATCAAAACTAGCGTTACCACAGTAAACTCATAAGTTGACAAAATACTTACACAGATCATAAAAATTGCGCAAACATTTATGTAAAATGTGAATCTAAAAGATGTATTTCTCATAATTCATGATGAAAATTGTCATATGTTTCTATGTTAATTAGATCAGCATGAAATCTACAAAAGTTCCTTTTCGTATGTGCAGAAGAGGTTTGTCTTTCGTTTGAATAAGACATTGAATCTAATTAATATATCAATATATACAATAGTTTAAATTTCGTGGAGACGATCAATTAATTGTAATCTATGAATGATTCCTTTCAATAGATCATTTGACTTTTGCATAGGAAACCCAATGGTCCTTCCTAGGAATAATTTCAGAATATTTTCTTAATCTAGTTATATTACATGTAACGCCGTGCTTAATTAACAATTCATGCATATCAATCATATCATCAAAGACTCTCATCTTTTTACTTTCAAAATAGATCATTTGACTTCTGCTTAGGTAACCCAATGGTCCTTCCTAGGAATAATTTCAGAATATTTTCTTAATCTAGTTATATTACATGTAACGCCGTGCTTAATTAACAGTTCATGCATATCAATCATATCATCAAAGACTCTCATCTTTTTACTTTCAAACAGCTCGAGTAATTTGTGAAAATAATTGTGGTCATCAGCTTGCCAAAACAGAAACAAAATAAATAAATAATCACTTTTGATGAAGTGCTAATCAAGCCAGGTGAATAATTTATCTTCACATGTGCTTCGATTGTCATTCTCGTGTTTTTTTTTTTTTTTAATTTTTTTTTTTTAATACAGAGTTGGAGTCCTTCTCTACAGATTTTAATCTTTTTTAAAAACAGCTCAAATAATTCATTAAAATAATTGTGTGGTACACGGTTTGCCAAAAGAACAATAAATAGATATAGATACAGATATAGATAAAGAAGCTTGGTCAAGCCAAGCGAATAAATTATTTTCTAATTCTTAGTTGTGCTGTTAATGAAATGCTTAGTCAAGTCACCTGAATAATTTCTCTCCAGTAGTGCTTTAATCGTTTATTTGGAATTCTAAATATAGACAAAGAGACAATTACATGTGAAAATTATTGTAGTTATAGACCACTTCAGCATTAATAGGTCATGCAGATGCATTCGGAGGTCTTACGAGCCCGTAAGTGGTTTGGGCCTTTTCCATAAAGAGTCATCGAAAGATTTTTTTAAGTTATTAATTCATTATTGGATTTGGGTTTAGGAATATGAATTCTTATAATATTAGGTTTTAATCTTTTAAACGTAGTATATAAGCATACATTTTTCTTGTATGAGTGATAGCAAATCATAGTACAAATTACATTAACTATAAATGAGAGATATGAGATAGTATTACAATAATATTTCTCTACTTGATGTAATCTATTGATTAGGTGAACTATGATAAAATCGCGCGTATTTGTTATTTCTCTTTACTGTTTGTGATTTCTAATTTTACTAGTATTTTGGTTTCGTATCTCTCTCTTCTTTCAAAATTTCATCCAACTGTGTATAGTTTATGATGGACTGTTAGAGATGATATAAAATAATTAGTCAACCTTTCGTGTCAGAAACAACATAAGAATATGACAGTTAATTAAGTCAACAGGGTTATTAAAGAATTAATCTATATATTTCTTTATTCAGCCTAGATTTATGTGATCTTGATCATTTGCTATTATTCTATAATGCTGGAGGTTAAATACCACCTTCACTAATTATTCGTCCTCTGAAATTTACGTGTAATCCTGTAAAGCTGGCATATCGATACAAACTCATGCCAGCAAAATTTTATTGAACATATATTGTCAATTTCATTTTTCATTTCCCGGTTCGTCGTAATTATAAAATCTGATTTACCTACCTGAGCCATGTTTTTCCATGGAAAGAATATATAAATACACTGGTTTTTTACTAATAGGATTATCTTTAATTTCAGATTTTCAGTTCTCCCTAATGAATGATCATTAACTCTTCATAGAAAGAGGTTGGAATTTCCAAATTTTTGTCTACTTAAACAATAGTTTTATAAAGACTTGAGTGCTAATACAATATTGTGATGGATGATCGATAAAGACCCTTTGAAAAACTGAAGGAACTCGAATGCAATTTATAAGATTATTTCAAGTGTTAGTCCAATGATAATAAGCATGTATACCATAATTGAAGGCTGGAATAATCCGAATTGAAGATTCATGGTCATTGGTCCCAAGAATCTAAAACTTGTCTACCACTAAAAACTTTTTCTCGTTGAAGTCTTTTTATAGAGTTTCACTAACAGATCATCAGGTTGGTGATGAACTTTTTCTTCCTGGTACAGCTGTGTAGTTGAAATTTTATAGGTAAACGCCACTATCTAACATGATCAAATTTATTTTAAGATTACAGGTTGAAGGTAAATAATGAATGATAGTAACTTATCAGTAGTTAAATAATATGCTTATCTCCGAACCGAAACAAGCTTAAATATTATAAGAATATTGTTTGACTTGTTATAAAATAATAAAATATATCAATTATTGTACTTATATAAGTTGTACCATGATAATTGATTCGACTCAATCCTGAGAAAAAAAAACCAAATAGGCAATGGGGACTATGAAGCTTTTTATTCTTGCATTTCTTGGCATGGTAGCTATGACAGTTCTTGTTCATGCACAAAATCAAACAGGTTAAACTAATTACGTATTGCATATCTACTCGTTGTTCACTAACTATATTTATTATTTCCTCTGTTAATTTCTATATTCATTTCTCTCAGGTTTTATTAGCATAGATTGTGGAATTCCGAAAAATTCAAAATATGCTGACCAGAAAATGGGTATAAATTACGATTCGGATGCAACTTTGATAGAAACTGGTGAAAGCTCCAACATTTCGCCTGAATACAAAACTAACACCCTGGAACAACAATTCTTGAATGTTAGAAGCTTCCCTGAAGTGTCAAGAAATTGTTACACCCTAAAACATGTAGGTCATGACCATGCTAAGTTTTTTATCAAAGCGAGATTCATGTATGGAAATTATGATGGGAATAATACCCTGCCAAGTTTTAATCTATTTCTGAAGCCGGATGTACGGGATTTAGTGAATTTCAAAGACGCCGCCACTTCAGTTACCAAGGAGATCATCCATATGCCCTAGAACAACTATATACATGTCTATCTTCAAAACACAGACATTGGAACACCTTTCATATCAGCGTTAGAGGTGAGGCCTTTCATAAATTCCAGTTATGGATCATCATCTGACATAATAGAATCGTTTCAAATATCAGGATCACTAGTACTCTTTGAGAGGTATAATCTTGGTTCAACAACCAACGAAACAATCAGGTAACTATTAGTAATTTTTATATTTTCTAAATTATATATGTTGATCTTTGGTTACCAAGTAAAACTGTGTCCTAAATAAATTGGTACTAGGATGATGTTTGCGATTGCATATGGTTCCCATACAACTTCAGTGACAGCGTCTCCATAAGCTCCTCGAATACTGATCTCCCCAATGATGATAGTAGTGATTACCAAATACCAATTTCAGTCATGAGTACTGCTGTCATGTTAGTAAATGCAAGTAAATCATTGCAATTTTCTTGGGAGGCTAATGAAACCAGATTGTATTATATCTTCGTGCACATTGCTGAAGTTCATGAATTACAAGGAAACCAGACTAGAGCATTTAATATCTCTACTAATGGAGATGTTTGGATGTCAGACTATAGTCCCTTCTTCCCATACTCAACTTACAACTTTTCTTCCTACATTGGAACAAGAGTTAACATTTCACTGGACAGAACTGTGAATTCAACTCTTCCGCCAATCTTAAACGCCATGGAGATATACTGGCTAAAAAAATTCTCAGAATTGATGACAAATGAACAAGATGGTAGGTTTCCTTTCCTTCTCTTTGGGTTATGATCAATTAATTTATTACTTACCAAAATTAATTGTGCTCGTAAAAATACTAGTTGACGACATCATAAATATCAAGGGAAAGTATGGAGTTAAAAGACCAAGTTGGCAAGGAGATCCATGTGTCCCTCAACTTTATTTGTGGGAAGGTCTTAATTGCCGTTGTGATTCTGGACTCCCAATGATCACATCCCTATAAGTTTGCATGTTTGAATCAAATGGCATCTTAGATCTGAAGCTTGATTTTACACTGTTAACAAAATTATTGATTGGAATACTCGCAGGAATTTGTCATCGAGTGGATTGTCTAGCGAGATAAGTCCTTTTATACTCGCTCACACCTCCTTAGAGTCTTTGTAAGCATTTCAGTTTTACTTGAATTTGTAAGTTTGTCCAACTGATGAAAACCATGTCAATTTAACTGTTAAAGGTGAAGTCAGAACGCTGCGTTTTGCTTGCACCTTTAGTGACCTTTGATTAAAGAATGATCCAATGGCTTTCAATGTGCCACCTACCCAGCTATATAAAAAAGGATCTCTCCCTCACGAAAAGCAGTTTGACTCTCTCTCATTTTTGCCTTTTTCTTCTTTGTAAGGGTTTTTGTCATGTGCTCATATTCTTCTTGATTGTTGTATTTTGAGTTGTGATCAAGTGATCACATATTGGGGGTTTTAGTTTACTCTCTGTGAAGGAGTGCCAGGTTGAGTATTTCTTTGTGATTAGTCTATAGTTGTGTATCAAGAGAGTGTTGTGAGATCTATTGAGAGGATTTGAATGTTGTTTGTATAAACTGAACAGAGGTTAAATCTAGAGCAGACAGCCCCTCAATTGTGGAGCTGAACGTGGATGTAGACTATCGATTAAAGGATAGTTGAACCACGGTAAAATTCCTGCTTTGTGGTTTGTTTGGTGATTGATTTGTGTGTTTAGATTGTTGTTGATGAGTAGATTGATTTAGACTGGGTTTCTAATAGTGGTATCAGAGCGAGATAGTTGATTTTGTTGAATCTTGGAAGTCTAGGGTTTCATGATCTTGAAAGAGTTATTTCGTTCGTAGCTTGGAAATTGTTAAAGAGTTCATGATCCATCATTTCCTAACAACCTAGGGCGTTTTTCAACCTCAGGGATTAGCAATCAGAGAGGTTCTTGAATTCTTTCGGTTTGTCAAATTTGGGGCTTTCTTGATTTGTTACAGTTTTTGGTACTCTAGATTAGTTACGTTTCCTAGCCGGGTAGTCAATTGTTAGAATATCAAACAATCTTGGGTAGAACACTAGGGTTTCTTGAATCTTTTGAAACCAGTACCAAACAAAAATTTCTCCATGTCGACTACACGCATGGAGATTACCCAATATGATGGGAAAATAGACTTCAACAGTTGGAAGAAGAAAATGAAGGCGTTACTCTCACATAATAAGGTTGCTATTGCATTGGAGAAGGATGCAATGAAGTGGCCAGAAGAGAAGCTAAAGAAGAAGGTAGAGATTGACGAGGAAGCACACAACCTCATTGTGATGAACTTGTCAGACAACGTCCTTAGAAAGTAGACGGTATGGACACACCATTGACGTTATGGGGAAAACTCGAATCTCTTTATGCTTTAAAATCTGCCCCAAACTTAGCTTTCCTAAAGGGTGCTTTATTTGCATATAAAATGGAGAGTTCTAAGTCAATAGAGGATAACTTGGATGAATTTTTAAAAATGATCATAATATTGAAAGGGACTGACCAAGAACTAAGAGATACTAGTTTGGCCATGATTTTGCTTAATTCTTTGACTAAGGATTATCAGGTAGTTAAAAATGCCCTGCAATATAGTGGAACTGTTCCCAGTCTTGATTTAATCATTGCTGGGTTAAAAGTTGGGGAGTTATAACTGAAAGTCCAGAAATGTAATAGGAGTAATCTGTTTGTGAAGGGTAGATCAGATTTAGGTCAGTCAGGAAGTAGTGCTCAAAAAATTACTAATGCTAAGAATAGAAAGAAAGGGAAGGGTTTTAATAAGAACAAGTTTGAAACTAGGAAGTGTTTTCACTGTAACAAGCTAGGACACCTAAAGAAGAACTGTTATGATTGGATTAGAAAACAGAAGCAAGTTAACACTGAAAGTGACCTAGCTTCTAATAGTGGTAGCATAAATGAAACTGAAGTTCTCACTATATCCAAAACTAATCAAGTTCATGAGTGGGTTCTAGACTCAAGATGTTCATTCCATATGAGCCCTAATAAAGAGTGGTTCCAAAATTTTGAAACCGATGAACATGAAACAATATATATGGGGAATGATAATGCATGTAGAGTTCAGGGGGTGGGCAGTATAACTCTAAAATTGAATGATGGTAGGTTGGTAATGCTAACTAGGGTTAGATACATCCCTAAACTCAAAAGAAACATGATCTCCCTAAGTACCCTAGATGAATATGGCTATTGCTATAGGGCTGAAAATGGTTGTTTGAATGTTTATAGAAATAACAGTATAGTCTTAAAGGGTATAAAAAGGAATGGCCTGTATATACTCTGTGGACAGCACTGCATTGAGAACCCTAACACTGCACTTGTTTCTACAAAACTGAATGTAACTGAAAAGTGGCATCTAAGGATGGGCCACATGAGCCAAAAGGGAATGAACATCCTTTGGCAACATGGGCTATTTGGTAAAGATAACATAACCAGCCTTGACTTTTGTGAAAACTGTGTTTTGGGTAAACAACATAGGGTGAACTTCACCAAAGGGACTCACCTAGCTGCCAATTGCTTAGAATATCTACACGCTGATCTATGGGGACCTGAAAAGGTCAAATCACATGGAGGAAATAACTATTTTCTTTCAATTGTAGATGATTACAGTAGAAAGGTTTAGGGTTTATCTACTTAAAACCAAGAATGACGCCCTCGTTAAGTTCAAGAGCTAGAAATTATTAGTAGAAAACCAAACAGATAGGAAGGTCAAAGTCCTTAGGACTGACAATTGCCTGGAATGTAACATTGAGTTTGATCAATTTTGCACTGATCAGGGTATTTTGAGGCATAGAACTGTAAGAAAAACCCCTCAACAAAATGGAGTTGTTGAGAGGATGAATAGAACTGCACTAGAGAAGGTGAGGTGCCTTTTGTTCACTTTAGGGTTGCCAAAAACATCTTGGGGAGAAGCTTTAGCCACAGTAGCTTACCTAGTAAATCAAAGCCCTTCTAGTGCCATAGAGTTCATGTTTCCTAAGGAGAAATGGTCAGGAAGGAAGCCAAACTTGGATCACTTAAGAATATTTTGGTGTGTAGCATATGCACACACAGTTGAAGGGAAGTTAGAACCTAGATCAATTAGGTGTGTCTTCCTAGGATACCAATAGGGGACAAAGGGCTATAGGTTGTGTGATAGAGAATCCCCAGGGGTAAAAGTAATTGTGAGCAGGGATGTGGTGTTCAATGAAATGGTATTCCCTTGTAGATCCATTAACACTGATGCAGGTACAATAAGTAATATCAATCAGCATCCCACTCAACCAGGGACTACAGAGATTGAGGTGGAGTCATCAAGACAATACCCTGAGCTGTTCCACCATGATGAAGAACTTGATCAAGCCACTGCCCAACCTGCCCAGCTTGTTCAACCTGGTAAATCAACTGAAGAAGAAGAAGAAGGGGAGGTTGAAGAACCCCAACCAGGAGACCTATCCCAATATCAGTTGGCAAGGGACAGGACCAGGAGAGAGGTAAGGCCACCTGTTAGGTACTCTTATATAGATTTAATTTACACTACTCTTCTTGCAGGTACAGAAGTACAGAGGATAGAACCAGAGACTTACGAAGAGGCAATGAGGTCTAAAGAGAAAGAAAAGTGGTTGGCAGCAATGAATAAGGAAATGGAATCCTTAAAGATGAATGGTACGTGGTCTTTGGTCCCCAAACCCAAAGATAAAAAATTAGTAGAGTGCAAATGGCTCTTCAAAGTGAAAAAAGGTATGACTTAGTCTGAACCCTTAAGATATAAGGCCCGTTTAGTTGCTAAAGGGTATACACAAAAGGAAGGGGTAGATTTCAATGAGATTTTTTCAGCCGTGGTTAAGTTTAAAACCATCAAGATATTGTTATCCGTAGTAGCTCACCAAGACCTAGAACTAGAACAACTAGATGTGAAAACTGCATTCTTACATGGTGAGTTAGAAGAAAAAATATTCATGAGACAGCCCACTAGTTTCATAGATAAACAACTACCTAATCATGTTTGTCTATTGCATAAGTCTTTCTATGGCCTCAAACAATCACCTAGGCAGTGGTACAAGAGGTTTAACTCCTTTGTGTTGAGTATTGGGTTCTCTAGGAGCAAATACGATAGTTGTTTTTATTTTGCCTCTATTGATAAAATGCCTATATACCTGCTGCTATATGTAGATGATATGCTTTTAATAAGTAAATTTGCATCAAAGATAACTGAGTTGAAATCAAAACTAAATTAAGATTTTGCTATGAAAGGTTTAGGGCGTGCTAGGAAGATCCTAGGGATGGTTATTGAAAGGAATAGAAAAAACCATGAATTAAGGATCCGGCAGTGTTCTTACCTATAAAAACTAGTCCTGAAATTTGGAATGTCAAATTCTAAACCTTTGAACCTGCCACTAGCAAGCCACTTCACCCTAAGCAAATTACAATGTACCAAATCTGACTCTGAGCTAATTAAAATGGAAAATGTACCTTACTCTAACACAATAGGGTCTATAATGTATGCTCTGATAAGCATAAGACCAGATCTTTCTTTTGCTATTTCATTACTTAGTCATTTTATGGCTAACCCTGGAATGGAACATTGGAATGCAATGAAATGGTTGCTTAGATATATTAATGGCTCTTTGCATGTGGGATTGAATTATTGTAAAAGAAACTCTACACTTGATCTAGTTGGCTTTGTAGATTCTGATTTTGCAGGGGATAGGGACACAAGGAAGTCTACAACTTCCTACTATTTTACCTTGGGAGGTAATTGTCTCAGTTGGAAGTCACAACTGCAACCATTGGTAGCCTTGTCAACCACGGAGGCAGAATATGTGGCTATTACAGATGTGTTCAAGGAAGCTGTATGGCTGTAAGGAATTTTGAAGGAGGCAAGTCTACAGGATAGTATGGCAGTCATTTATTCAGATAGTCAAAGTGCCATACACTTAAGCAAAAATCCAGTCTACCATGAGAGAACCAAACATGTTGATGTTAGGTTACATTTCATCAGAGACTTAATTGCAAAGGGCATGATAGAACTAAGGAAGATTTCAACTAAAGACAACCCTGCAGACATGGGAACAAAAGTGGTTTCTATAGCAAAATTCAAGCATTGCTTGAATTTCCCACACATTGGGTGAAAGGGTTGGAAGAGCTAAGAAGCAATTGAAGGAAGGTTCTTTGCATTGGAATGGGTTGATGTGTTACTGTTGAAGACTGACTTAAAGGTGGAGATTGTTAAAGGTGAAGTCATAATGCTGCGTTTCGCTTGCACCTTTAGTGACCTTTGATTAAAGAATGATCCAATGGCTCTTAATGTGCCACCTACCCAGTTATATAAAAAAGGATCTCTCCCTCACGAAAAACAGTCTGACTTTCTCTCATTTTTGTGTTTTTCTTCTCTGTAAGTGTTTTTGTCGTGTGCTCATATTCTCTTTGATTGCTGTATTTTGAGTTGTGATCAAGTGATCACATATTAGGGGTTTTAGTTTACTCTTTGTGAAGAAGTGCCAAGTTGAGCATTTCTTTGTGATTAGTGTACAGTTGTGTATCAAGAGAGTGTTATGAGATCTATTGAGAGGAGTTGAATGTTGTTTGTATAAACTGAACAGAGGTTAAATCTAGTGCAGACAGCCCCTTAATTGTGGAGCTCAACGTGGATGTAGACTATCCTTTAAAGGATAGTTGAACCACGATAAAATTCTTTCTTTGTGGTTTGTTTGGTGATTGATTTATGTGTTTAGATTGTTGTTGATGAGTAGATTGATTTAGGCTAGGTTTCTTACATTAACATTTGCTATCACCATTCCAGGAACTTTTCAAACAATAATCTGACAGGATCAATTCCAGACTTTTTAGCATAGCTACAAAACTTGAAATTGCTGTAAGTTACTTTTGATTAGTAAGACAGGCTAGCTTATTTCTCGTAACTAAATATAAAAGCAAAGGATCAAATGTATACTGTTCTCTTGCAGAAACTTGAAAGGAAACAATCTCGAATGCCTTATTCCAGCTGCACTCCAAGAAAAAGCAGAGAAGGGTTCGCTGATATTAAGGTTTACTTTTCGTTAGGATGAAATCATGTTAAAGACTTGTGCCCTCTAATTTGTGAGCAACTAAGAGTTAAGAATTTACTGTGTCAGGAATTGTTAAATCTTAGGAAGAACACTTGACTGAATTAAATACAATTGCTTGTGTTTGTGTTGTTCAGCTTCATTGATCTCTCTAGTTCTTAAGGCTGCCACTAGATTAAAACTTTAGCGCTTGTCTAGGGTTGTTTAGTAGTAAGATTAATTAGATCGATTGTTTCCTAATTAACTACAACTAAGGAGAGATAGGAAAATAGTTCCAACAGTGAATACTCAAAGTAACAATTGATAGAGACTTGCATCGATGATCAGTTGCAAAATTCCAATGTAGATGTTGACTTAGACCAAGGTTTGTTATTTTGATTGATTTTGATAATTTAATTTGAATTGTTATTCCTGAAATTGTTTCCATTTTACTCAAACCCCCCAAAAGAGCTTTGTTCACGTAACATAAAACTAGGCTACACACTCTCCATGGGAATGATCCTTACTCACACTACTACATGTGCTTTTAGGTTTTAATCTTGGTTTCCTACGATAGCACACCAGATTTTGGCATCATCATTGGGGATCGAACCTGGGTCGCCCGCGTGATAGGCAGGAATACTCACCACTAATCCACAAGTGAATCAATCTGTGACTCAAAACTACCCAAGTTACTAGCAATATAAGCAGCCATATCCCCCTAGACAACAACCTGGCCAAACTTCTAATTCTGGTATGTCTTTAGAAGATATTGTTAAGTCTCTTGCCATAATACTTTGCAATTTCAACAGGAGACGAGGGCCAGTGTTCAAAGTTTGGAGAGAGATTAGACCAGATCACACACGCCTCTCCTTCTCCTCTTCTTGAACTTCTTTTGAATTTTCATGATGGCCATGAGCGGCTAATTTTTATAACTTGGTCGAAGGAAACAGAGGCCTCGGAATCAATAAAACTATGAGATCTAATCTAATTTTAGTGTTCGATATATGCTTTGAGTATTGGATGTTCTTCTATGCTTATTTTCATGATTGTTTCATTTAATTACTAGGAGGCCTACTAGTTTATTATTTGTTGCAATCCATCGCTAACTTAGATATCAAATCCGTAATTGTTTGATCCTTCTAATTTGTGAGCAACTAAGAGTTAAGAATTTGCTGCATCAGGAATTGTTAAATCTTAAGAAGAACACACGACTGAATTAAATACAACCACTTGTGTTTGTGATTTATATATATTTTCGTCTACCCAAGTACTAACTAGTCATTGCTATTGTTTCAAGTTTTGATTCTAGAGTGAATGAAAATTCAAATCCTTGTTCCCCTGGCTCATGCAAAGAGAAAAACAAGTCTAATATTATTCCTGTGGTAGCACCAGATTGTTCTTTATTCTTTGTGATTTTATCTATGACATTGGTAATTTTATTGAGCCAGATAATGAAGAAAGGTACGAATCGATGTAAACACATGTACATTTATTTAATGTTTCAGTCCATACATTCAAATTATTTTAAATTTGAGGATAAATAGTCATTAACAAATTTTTTAAGCAAGGAAGAAGGGGTCATTGGAATTGAAAAATTGAAGGTTCTCATACTCTGATGTTGTCAGAAAGACTAATAACTTTGAGATAGTTCTAGGGAAAGAAGGATTCAGAACTGTTTACCATGGTTACTTAGACGACACTATTGAAATTTAAGAATAAAATTGGCAGCAAAACAACAGCAGCAAACCAGTGAAAGAACAGTAAGAAAACAAGAGAAGAACAGCAGGAAAATAGCAAGAGAATCGCAAGAAAAATAGCAGAGAGACAGCAGCAAAACAGCAAAAGAATAGCAGTGAAACAACATGAAAATAGTAAGAGGACAGTAGTAAAACAGCAAGAAGAATAGTAGAGAGATAGCAACAATATAGCAGTGAAACAGCAACGTAGACAGTAGCAAAATGGCAGCAAGACAATAGCATCAAGGCGTGCAAAAGCACTGTCCTTAAGATCGGAATTCTGCCCTTGCTAGAAGAATCTTTGTGGTGCAAAAAGGCTCAATAGCGGATTGACCTCCAGGATACACTGACAAATCTCCTTTTAGAGTGCACACTCTAATAGAGATTTAGAACAATAATAGGGAAGTAATCGAGTAGTGATGATATGATATCAACAATGAGAACTGAAAAGTGTTTTGACACAATATGAAAATGGGAGCAAAAGCAATTGGAGTATGTCTCAAATGAAAAGGAATCGGTCCTTTTATACACAAAATATTTGAATGTTACTCTCCCAATTATTAATATAGTAACAGCCAAATTACTCCAATTTATTAATATTATAATAGCTGAAATCATAATAGCCACCTATAAAACTGCCACTCACCTATTAAAAGTCAAAAAACTGTCATTATACTAATTTCATAACAACCATTTTTAAATTAAAAATTGAAACTGTTATTGCTTTAATTACATAACAGTCCAAAAAGCAATCAACACTTGGTATTTTGAAATACCATAATGGCAGCTATTATCACATACACTCAAGTAGTTGTGAATATGCTCTCTCCATCATTAGCTCAAGGATACAAGGAATTTCAAGCCAAGGTACATTTTCAAATTAATTAATTAACTTGTGCGGAATTTGTGAGTTCTCTTGTATTTAACCATGTGAGGATATGGACGCTTCTTCACAGGTTGAACTTATAATAAGAATTCATCATAAAAACTTGACAGCCCTTGTTGGCTACTATGACGAGGGCACCAATATGGGACTGATCTATGGGTTCATGGCCAACAGAAACATAGAAACCAATCTTTCAGGTTTCTGTATTAATTCATTCTCTACTATGTAAGAATCTGTTCATCCAAATTTTAGCCGATTCAATTTGAGGGAAGTTATTCAGTTATCCAAAGAAAATAGACTGATGTTCTCTGCATTGCATATGCAGAATACCAAGCACACATGTTGATGTGGGAAGGGAGACTTCGAATAGCAACAAAGGCTGCACAAGGTAAAGAAGTATATTTATGATTCGCAATTTGCTATTCACATTTTACAAAAAAAATTTCATTTTTTGTCTACAACTATTAATAATCAAAATTTATATGGATTGCATTTGAAATGCAGGATTAGAGTATCTCCACAGTGGTTGTAAGCCACCAATTGTCCACAGAGACATTAAATCAACAAACATCTTATTGAATGAAAATTTCTAGACCAAATTAGCTGATTTTGGCCTTTCCAGAAGTTTTCCTAGGGTTTAGGGTAGAATCCATGGTTTCAAAGGCGAATATTAGGAAAATTGTTGATCCAAGATTATCCTCAGACTTCGACATAAACTATGCCTGGAAAGCTGTAGAATTAGCAATGGCTTGTGCTTCTTTAACTGCTAGCAGAAGCCCAACCATGAATAAGGTGGTGACAGAATTGAATGAGTGTTTGGCAATTGAGAGAGCTTCTGGAAAAGTGGGTGATGAATCTGAATCAACACTTTCTATAAGCATGGTCAACTTGGATATTCACACTGAATTATCTCCCTTGGCAAGATAACAAATTAAAATTCTCAGTATATGTCCTACTTCAGTTTCTATGTTTTGTATTTTCATATGTGAAGTTTTAAAACTTCTTTGACTTCGTCAATTGTTTTTCATTTCATTTGGTAAAGGGAAAGCAACTATGCTTCTACTGTACTTCTTTAATTTTCTGGGAATAAAAAGTTGAATTTGTGTGTATAATTTGTTTATTTTCTGTGATGTTGATGTATGGCTTTAAACTAGGAAATTAGTAAAATGAATTTGGGGGGAGAAAAAAAAGAAAAGAAAATTCCATGAACTCAATCACGAGCCAAAAAATTTAGAGGAAGCAAAATAAAACTTTTCCCTTTTTTGTGCAATAAAATATACCTACAAAACCAAGCCGATAAACAAATGAAACAAAGCAATCATAACCAAATTAGGATGCCCAAATTTCAAAGTGTAAACAAAAAGAAAATCCACGAGATGATGGTAAACTACCAACATAGGTACCTCCACTAATCATATGATTGGTTTCAAACAATTATCTTTTCTAGAGAAAACTAGAGGCATATATACAATCAACAAATTATTCACTCAAAGTGGATGATAATAAATTGAAGCAAACTAAAAAGTTTTGGTACTCTTAACAATGGAAATAAAATTAAAGATGAAATGACGATGATGTCGAAGCAATTAAAAAGATGATTGAAATCTCAGGAAACAAATGATACAAAAAACCATCACTGAATTGTATCAAAACTTGGATACTGGATTGGATAAAAAAACCACACATAATATTTTATTCAATAATAAGAATTAAAAAACCGCCCCTATTATGACTGAACCAAACTTTAAATAGTTCACCTAAAAAAACCTTAATCCGAAAATCCAAGGAAAAAAGGAAACTTAAACATTAGCGACAAAATTCTAAAAAGTTCTGAAACTTCATAAACTTGCAAAAACACCCCTAAAATGAAAAAAAAAAAGGTCCAAAAACCCATGCAAATGATTCCAAAAGGCTAAAAAATGACAAAACTCGTTTCTTCGCAACAAGCCTAACTTGTTTGGCCTTTTTAGAGTACTTGGCCAAATTTCATAGCATTTTGACACTGTTGATACTATTCATCGTCTGGGGCCCCTACATCAAACTATTTAAACCATTAAATCACAATCAACAATATACTGAAATTCTATTTAAGTCAACAAACTGTTTCCTACTGACCATTGCAATGAAACCAATTCAAAATTTTGTATGTAATTTTTCACTCTCCGATCAATTAACATTCTCCTAACTCTTAACAACCTAATCAGTTAATGACATTTTAATTTGTCTATTAATGTTTTTCCTTGTTTTACGCTATAACTTACAAAGAAAATTGATCAAACATTAAAGAGAGTAGTTCAATATCAACTCTACAAATATAATAATGTCGGATTCATGATGGGTGTGACCATCATGAAATATTTTTGTTTCGAAACGTTCAATTTTATAAACTTGTCTTATCAACAGGGTTGAACCCTTAAGTCAATTTTAGAGGGGGCAAATTCAAAATTATATAATATAAAATAGATGAAAAGTAAATGACTATGGTCAAATTTAGAAATTCCTTAAAATTTAGATGCTATATTTATATGTAGAAGTTTTTGACGTGAGGAAACTTGATCCATTTTAACAAAAAAGTTGATATCGTATGAATATTGAAGTTTGAACCAATTTATAATTTTTTTTTTCTTTCGCAGCATCGGTTGTTACTTCAATTACTACCCTTGGGAACTGTTAGAATGATACTGAATAAAGATAATTGTTATGCCTAAAAAATCAGGGTTGAGGTAAGCTTAAATCGACCAACACCAATCAGAGTTTAGGAAGGCTTTGCACCACCCAGAATATGTCACGTCGCCCCAAGATAGAGAAAATACGGTTATTACCAACCTAGCAGGTTCAAGTTTTGTCTGTGAATTAATGTGGTCTGCATACCTATCCAAGCCCCATATAATTTAGGGATATTCCCTAAGTTATTAGCCAATGGGACGCAAGGAAGGACTTGCACAGCACCTACCCACTTGCAAACTTGTAATCATTATCTTGAACTTAGCGGCAATAAATAGAGGATTCCACCTTACAAAATCAGGATGAATGAATGATTAGACTCTTTGACTTCAACAAAAACAAATAGCAAAGACAACTTACGGGAAAGAGACTGACTTAATATTCTCTTTGAATACCAAGCTCCTGTATTTATGTTCGTAGTTCACGACCACTTGTAACTTGGCTAATAACCAAGAGCACATATAAGAAAATAGTGGATGTAGGAATCGCTTTAAGCATCCGAACCAATATAAAAATTCTCACTGTCTCATTTATTATTCAATCTTTATAGGCAACTGTGACCTTAACCCAAATCTCATATTAATCACGTGTAATTTCTAAGAACCTTTTAGCACTTTGCAGTGCAAGGTCATCAGTGTCAAAATCCAGCATCAACAAGATCTTACTGAAGATGGATATCCAATGGTCTGTGCGATCTACAGTCCTTGCCAACAAAAATTTAATTATTTTTCTTGATGAAGTTGAAGAGTACTTTCCCAATATGTAAGGTTGGTGATTAACTTTCTACCTAATACACTTTGAAGATGAGATTTTATCAACTATGATCCTTATTTAACAAGGTAGCAATATTTTATAAATCATAATTTGAATTTGAAAATTCTACAAGAAATGCTTCCAAATAATTCCAAATGATAGTAACATTGTAACGCCCCACCTGAGGTACGTTGTTATCGTTTCCTCTTTCGCCCTTAATCGAGTTGGTTTTTGTTATATTTGTTTGTTTGAGTGTTATGTTGAATGTTGCCCTGAAATTGGTTGAAAATAGAAGAATCTTAGTGAACCAAGCTTCGCCGGGGCGAAGAAGAGTCTTCGCCGCGGCGAAGATGAGTTGAGACCAAGGGCGAAACTCTCTGGACAGTTTCGCCGCGGCGACAAAGGTTTCTTCGCCGCGGCAACGGGCCGATTTTCATGTTGGTTGAGTTTTAGACATTTTCTTCCCTAAGGGCAATTTGACCTTTCTACCCCTAATTAGCAGGAAAAGTGGGGAGTTAATTGTAAGGATTTTTCATGGAGAAGGTGTTGATATGGGGGTGAGTTAGTAATGAATCAAAGGATTTGGATGGAATTTCCAAAGAAGAATAAGGGCAAAATGGGAATGAGTGTGTTTATATTTCATTAAAAGGAATAAAGAGTTAGCAAACCCTCATTCTTCTTCTCCAAAAACGTAACCCTTCATTCTTCTCCTCTCAACTTCTCTTTTCTTTTGATCAAGGATTTCCAAGGGATTTTGAAGTGATTTGGGGTAGAGAAAACAACCTAAGGCTTCCTAAGGTAAGGATTTCTCCTTAAGTTGTGTGATTTGAAGATTTTAATTCATTTTTTGGTTTTTGAGGGTTTTCATTCTTTTGGTTAAGAATAGAGAGAATAGTCAAGAAAACCAAGTGAAAAGAAGATTTGGTGAAGTCTCTCCATAACAAGTAAGTAAAACCCAACCCAAGTTGAGATTTATGAAATTTCTTGATTAGGGTTTTGATAGACTTGATGTATGTATGTGATATACATGTAATATAGCATGTATGAAGGATTAAATAGAGATTTCTATGCTTTGTGATTGTTTATACCTTGCAAATTTGAGAAATGGGTGTTGGTTTGGCAAGGTAGTTGAGATGGAATTTAAGGGGTATTATGGAACCCTTTTTGGAAGTGTTTTGTTTGACAGGTTATTATGGCTTTGTGAAGGGGTTTTTCCCCATTTTGGATGGTTAGGAAAAGTTTTAGATTCATGGCTATGATAGAGTTTTATAGTGCACATGAGTTGTTTGATGAAATGCCTAATAGAGGTTTGAGTGTGAGTAATGAACCTTAATTCTTGCAACATTGCATGTTGGCATTTCACAAGTGCATTAGTAGAGATGAATCATCCATGTGCATTGTTATATGCATTGAAAAGTGACCTAAGAAAGAGTAGGAAACTTTGTGTATAGAAATACCCTATGAGTAGAGAGCTTAGTGGGTAAAATTACTCTAAGGGTAGAGAGCATTGAAAAATGCTACAATAGAATGAGTTAGAAGAGTAGTATAGTTGGGATGATGCTTTGTGATCATCATCCGAATAGCCTTAGAGAGATGGGTCGATGCTTAGTGATCGTCACCCAATGAGTAATAGAAATGGGTAGATGCTTTGTGACCACTACCCGATTAGTTAAGAGATATGTAGGTTGATGCTTTGTGATCATCATCCAACGGCTAGTAGAAGCGGGTTGATGCTTCGTGATCATCACCCGATAGTGACTAGAGACGGGTAAATGCTTGGTGATCGTTACCCAAAATTCATGAGGAACGGGTAGGCGCTAGGTGATCTCCACCTGATAGTTAGAAAGAACCGAGTTGATGCTTTGTGATCCTCACTCGGTAGTCACTAAGAACGGGTTGGTACTGTGTGAATTCCACCCGATAGCCATAGAGAGTGAAATGGTGCTGTGTGAACGCCATTCGGCCGTACCTCCGGTAAGATGAGGCCATGATGTTAATAGAAACAGAATTAGAAAAGGAAAGAATTAAGAGTCACACGCGGGGACAGACAGTTAGAGAGTTTTACTTACTGAGCATTAATTGTGCTCACCCCGTTATTTTCCTTTGTGGATGCAGGTTCTAGGTGATGATTCGGTTGGAGGGACGTCGGCGAGCGAGGAGCAATAGCTACTCTGTTCCCTTGTTTTGTCTTTTAAAATACATTTTTGTAAACAGTACCCTTTATGTATAAAAGACACATGTTTTGTAATGAAACGAAACATTTTGGGCCCAATTTTCCATTGTTAATTGCATGCATTGTACTAGTTTTCAGTAGGTGTTACAAACATTTAAGTTAAATAATGTGCTGCTCTACTAACAAAACTAAGCTTAAAAGTTAAAAGAAATAGCTAGGTTGACTTGTAATATGATACATTAATAATTGTTGTTTATAAATTTATACTACCATTTATAATATCTACTGCATTTTTATATCAAAATGAGGGAGATTAGAGATTCTAAAGCTTTTGATCCGTAAATGCTAAAATTTACAATTGAATTGAGGACAGGAACTTGTGGGGTGAGTCACTAACAACCTTGATGGACCTGCGAGGGATATTCCAGCGACTAGTGGGGAGCTTTAGCAATTTAGAATGTTGAAGTAGGTGGTGGATTTGATAATACAGGAACTGAAACTTAGGGGTGATTTTTCTACATGAACAATGAAAGGGTTAGCCTCTGTTTATATAGTGAACCAAAGACATTCGAATCCTAATAGGACTCTAAGTCTTACTTGGTAGGAGAGTTCTCTTTTTCGAAAAGAGATTGGATTTTCTGCCTTTATCAGTTTAGGCTTTCCTCTTTGAGTCGATACTAAATCTTGTTAAAAGAGGAATTTGTTTAGGATTCTGATCCTAGTTATAGACTATTATAGTTGAATGGGCCAGACCCAATTCAACTTAACTCGGGGGATGGCTTAACTTATAGAGCAGGGAGTTCCCAAGGTATTCTAAGTGTGGGCTCAATCAGGATTGGGCCAAGACTTTGGGTCGTCACATATTAATGATGCTATTGGACCTTAATAAGTCCAATACAATTTTTTGCCCATACAGTTTGTCCCCCACTCTATTTAGCTTATAGAGCAAACTTGATTACTCGCATTCGAGATGTGGATAAGCTGTTGCCCTAGGGTAGAGACTTAGGCCATCAAAGATGTCCAAGGACAAGTCTAGATTGGCTCGATATCAATGGCTGAGCTGAACAAAAAAGAAATCGCAAGGATTTTGTGTGGAGTTTCTAAGTAAAGACATACTTGCCTGGTTCAGCGGTGGTTAGTGTGGAGTGCTTTATCAGAATTGATCGAGATGCTAGTCGTCTGGATCTTTTATGTGCGATTATTCGGTGCTAGCTTAGCCTATTCTATTTTGGGTATTGTTGGCTAGTTGGATGGGGATCGACAATCCTAGTAGAGCCGATCAAAGTAATTGCCAAGTTCTTGAAGAGGTGAGGGCATGAAGGTATGGATTCTCGACGTTTAATGAGGTATCCTATTGAGAACATCCGAGCCATTCTGGTTTGGTAAGATTGAAGGATTCTAGGCCGGTGTGGTCAAAACGCTCGTGTGTCTAGCCTCGTATGGATCATGTGCGAGATAGAAGAGGCAGGAAACAAAATGTTTTTGCCTTTTGGCAACCAATAGATTTCTACCACCCCTCACTTGGTGGAATCGAGTCTTTTAAAGGCGGTGATGCTTCATTTCTTCAACCCATTTTTGAATTAAGACTTGTTTTAGGAGAGAGAAAGCACATACATCATTTTTTGCTCTCGGATTTTTTTTGTTTTCAGCCATTCAACTCGATAAATCCTTGCTCTTTTGCTTCTTTTCTTGGTTTTTTCTTGTTTTTGAATCAAAAAAAGTGGGGAGTGAAGTGTTTGGGGGCTTGTTTTGAGGGATTTCAGTTTATTTTTGAGTTTGGGTTCTGTGTTTTTGGAAAAAGGGTGGTTTTGTGGAGTTTTAGGATTTTTTTTCAAGGTGAAGTGGTTTTCCAATCCATTCTAGGAGAGGGACGAAGATAAAGAGTTTACTTTGGTTTTGGAGAAGACGAAGTCAAATTGGGTTGGTCTGAGCCGAATAAGATTTAGCTCTGAGTAACTGTTAGCATCGAGCTAGTTGGGGGTTGAAACTAACAGAACCGGGTAGTGATGCCTGGAAGGAACAAATATGAGGATGCGTCGACCATGGCAGTGATCCCAGAAGGCGAAGGGGCAGCTCTATTGATAATCCGAGAATTATACTGTTTTTATTAGGCTTTTTGGCCGGATTTTAGATACTTCTTAGTCCATTTTTGCCTGAATTGCTACTTAATTCTTTACATTTTGTGTTTCAGGCCAAAATGGATATTTTGAGCAAATAATGAGTGAATTGGAGTTTATGGACCCGGAAGTAAGCGAATCTCGGCATTTGGAAGAGTTCTAAAGTAGATTGAACCATTATGAAGCTTGTTCCCATGGGAAAGCATCGGAGATCGAAGATTCAAGCAAAGAAAAAAGCGGAGGGCAATTCTATAATTTCAGAATTCTTCATGAAGGTTCACCGCGGCGAAGGAAGTGAAACACGAGATTCCAACTTACCTCATCACCGCGGCGAAGTCTGTGAATTTTTAGTTTCTTCAAAATGCACAGTTTTATTTTAGGAAAGTTTTAGGTTTTGGGGCGAACTATAAAAGAAACACTTTGCCATTTTGAGAGGCAGTCTAGAAGTTTGCCTTGTTTTTAGTTTTCCTGGATTAGACTGACATATTTGTAGAGAAAAGTGAGAAGATTTGAGATTCAACCTTGTGGATTCTTCAACTAGGGGAGATTCTTTTCTCTTTATTTCAATATATCTACTGCTATGTTTACTATTTTTCTTGTTGTTTATGTTGATTCAGTTATGAACTAACCCATTTTGGGTTAGGGTTTTGATGTAATTTGGATTTCTATGGGTTAATGAATTGATTATTGTTATTTCCATATTCTATTGCATAGATTGTGTGGTTATTTTGTTTTTATTGATTTTATTTGATGAATATGATGAGATTGAGAAATGAATCATGTTGAGCTTCTTGGGTAATCACCATTGTAGTATTGAATGCTAGAGATAGATTTGAGAATCAATGAAATCAATCTAGGATTCCATTAGCTTAATGAACTTGGTTCTATTATTCTTCAATTTGTTGGGTGCGGAAGTTTAATAGGGAAATGTAGGTATTCATATCCTAAGAAGGTATGTTTGACAACTTAGAGAATTCGATTTACAATCTGTGCATGTGAGTGTGGAATTAGCATAGTCCGTGAATTCATCCATAGAGTCCGAATGAAGTCAAAACCCTAACCATTTGTTAAAATGATATTATCCTTGTGTTTAAATTCTTGCTTTCATTAATTAGTTTTTAATATTTAGCAAGTTTTGTTTTTAGTTTAATTTTTAATCTCCCATTAATCCAAACAATTTCGGTTTCTCCAACTTGAAAAACACTTAGGAAAGTTAATCAATCCTCGTGGGAACGATACTCACTCATCACTTTATTGCTTTGTGTGACTAGTGCACTTGCTATCATTACATATTGTAGTAACAACGCAACAATCCAAGGGAGTGAGCGTTGCCTTTCATCTTGGAGACACGTCGGGTGGTCGTGCTGTAGTGTTGAGTGATGACAAGTCAAGTAGTGGAGGTTCTAATAACAAGTCTGAGTAGGAAGATGTTGCCGACGTGGGTTGGGCTGGTTGTGGTAAAGTTCCCTCAACTAATGGTAGTGACAGGGATGAGCAGAGCTATCATGAAGTAGGGATATTGGTAGAGAACCCGTCATGCTAGATTGAACCGATGGAGCTTACAAAGCTCAGGTATCTATACAAGATACCAACTTCCATCGAGATGAGGGTGCCAACTAGGCATGAGAGGTTGGAATAGTCCATACTGGGTTGGATCAGTCTCTATAAGTAAACCTTGGTAGAGGGGATGTGTTTCCCCATTCCCCGGTTGGTGCTCGAGGTATTGAGCCACTATGGTATCATCGCAAGCCAATTAATGCCGAACGTGTGGTACCTGCTTATGTTTATTGAATGCCTATGTGCATGGCTCTATATTAGAATTTAGGGCTATGGATCTACTCTATTCATATTATCTGATAGAGCATGATAAGGAGAGAGGCCGATACCGCTTTATGCTTTGGCATGGCAGGAGGAGCCTGGTAACCGAACTGAAGACCTATGACAAAAAATGGAAGGGTGGTTACTTTTTTGTTAAGGACGAGTTGGTTTTCGGGGAAGATGGGTCCAAGGGCGTTCCTTTCTTTAGGCAAACGATAGGTGAGGAGATTTAATTTTAGTTAAGTGCTAGAGTACTGTCTTATTGTTTCTTCTTTTGTAGATTTGAACTAAAACAAATCATTATCAAGACTATGAGCCAAAGAGAAGAGCCAAGCAATCCTCACTTTGTCAGAAGAGGAAAGAAATTATCGCTAAGTGTTGGATAAGGTGAACCTGTGCAAGAGTCCCTTGTCGAGCCACGTCTCTAAGGTGCAACAAGGTATCTTGGTTTCACTCAAAAACCTATTGTTGTAAGTCTTACTAGTTCGGTACAACAACTTCGTCGTCTTTGGTAGATTTGTATATCATCCATTAACCATTGAGGAATTATGCCTTGTAGAAGAGAGGATGTTGAGCAAATTCAAGGTTTCAATAGTTAAGGAGATAAGGGAGAAGCGCTGAACCAAATCGGCAAAGAAGCAGAAGAGGACCGAGCCAGGTGGAAGCTCTTCTGCACCAATTGAGATGAATCTAGGCCGTGTCTCTCCACTTGCTTAAAAGGTGATGCCAACCGCTACCGTGTGGTGTTAAATAATGATAGTGTGAAGATCATCATCCCGTCTGATGCCTCAGCCTACTCTGATACATCCTTTATCAGGGCCGTCCTGGAGTCTTTTCCTCTTTCAGAGGATGAGCGCCAACTAGGGCTGCTTGACGTAGCGTAGGCAACAGAGTGGATGATGGCTTGGTTTTTTCAGGTAATTGATCTTGTTTTCTCCCTTGTTGCTTACCCTTTCACTTAGCTTGTAATTTTTTTGCTTTTTTGTGATTGCGGGCTTTTTCCGGAAGCGCCCATCTTTAGAAGCTAGTTGCTTCAAAGGAGAGAACGAAAAAGGAATTGGAGTGGCGTAACAAAAAACTGACTGATACCACCTCTGAGCTGGAGAGTAGGCTTAGAGTTGGGCAAGAAAAAGAGAAGGAGCTGGAGAAGGACCGTGCGGACCTTATTCGGTAGTTGTAGAAAGCTCAAGCTGAATGGGAGATTGAGATAGCTTCCCTCCTTGACAGGCTGGAGATCATTGAAGTGATCTTAAAGACTCGCTCGGAGCTCATGGAGGAGTATAACGCGAGGAAGCAAGGCGAATGGAGTTGGATGAGGCTATCGCAAAGTGTAAAACTTTCCTTGCGGAGCAGGGGCTTGGACCTGAGCTGGATAGTCACAAAGGTTGACTTGGTGCATCTGAAACTTGGGTTGGGGAGTCCGGCGATGGATTGAAGGAGCTGACTGAAGGAATAGTCATGTTAAAATTAGCCCCTAACAATTTACTTAGTTTTTTGTAAGTGTTGAGTGCACACTCCATTTGTAAGTGTTGAGGGCACTGAACCTTATGAAATTAGCCCTTCTAGCTTTTTATGATAGAAGTTTGGCTCCCTTTGTTTGCTTTATTTTGATAAAATTTACTAAGTGCTGTAGATCTTTGAATGTTTGAATGATTTTGAGAAGGGAATGTCCTTTATGGCCCTTGGGGCATTTATATCAAATGCATTTAAAACATCTTTCATGATGTAATGATACTTCTATTAACTGAATGGTGAGCGACATAACTAAACTGAAGAAAAATCGTCTACTTAAATATGGGGGGAGTGAACAGGCCCACCTTGTCCCCTGTTGTAAAGAATCATTAGATGTTGATGGTGGCCAAGCTGAGTTGATTAGTTTCAGAAGTGGTAGGCTTTTGGATGAGTGGTGTTCCAACTCTTGGTAATGTTCTTGCCCTCTGGTGTTTGTAGCTGGTATGCTCCTTTCCCAACAACCTTGATGATTTTGTATGAGCCTTCCCATGTGGGGCTAAGCTTGCCAGCTCCCAAAACTCTTGTGTTTTGGAACACTTGGTGGAAGACCCAATTGCCAACTTTGAAGACTCTGGCTTGGATATTGTTGTTGTTGTGCCATCTTTTGTTGATATATGGCATTGCAAATTAATGTTTGATCTCTTAGTTCGTCGGCGGTGTCAAGATTGTGGCAAGGTTGTTGCCCGTTGATGTCTTTATTCATCCATTGGAGCTGAGTCAAGTGAATCACTACTGCTGCTGGGATGATAGCTTCTAAGCCATAAGCCAAGGAAAATGGGGTTTCTCCTATCGATGGCTGTGTCGTGGTGTGATAAGACCATAGTACCCTAGGGAGCTCGTCCGCCCAAGCACCCTTTGCTTTTTGTAATCTTTTCTTCAATGTCTGAAGAATGGTTTTATTTTAGGACTCAGCTTGTCTATTTGCTCGGGGGTAGCATTGCATGGAGAAGCTTAACTTGATCCCCCACATTTTGTAGAAGTCTTAGAAGCCCGAACTGATAAATTGAGAGCCACTGTCTGTGATATTTCCTTTGGCAGGCTAAACTGATAGATCACATTCTTCCATGCAAATCTCTTTACTTCGCAATCTCTGACTTGAGCAAAGGCTTCTACTTTTATCCATTTGGTGAAGTAGTCGATGATTGCGAGCATGTACACCCTTTGACCGATGCGGTTGGTAGCTTTCCAATGATATCCATTCCCTACTTTACGAATGGCTAAGGTATAAGGATGGAGCTGAGTCATTCTGGAGGTAGATGTGACACTTTGGTGAAACGTTGGCAACTGTCACACTTTTTGGCGTACTTGGCTACGTTGGTGCGCATGGTGGGCCAATAGTAGTTGGCTGTCAATGCTCTATTGGTGAGGCTCCGTCCCCCAGCATGATTGCCATATTCGCCTTTTTGGAGTTCTATGAGCATGTACTTAGCTTCCTTGGGGGTGATACACTTGAGGTATGGTCCGAGAATGATCTCCTGAGTAGGTGGCTTTCATGTATTGTGAACCATGCTAGGTGGCCTTCATGTATGGTGAACTGTCCTACTTTAGCTTTGAGCTATCGTGCCTCATTCTTGTCTATGGGGCGTTCATTTTTCTCCAAGTAATGTATGATAGGGGTCATCTATGACTCGTCTGAGCTAACTAGAGCAACTTTGGCCGAGCCAGAGGCAATTACTGATGTTTATAGGTGTACCAATGGGATTGTTGTTGGCTGCTCGGTCTTCAGAGCCGAATTGAGGTTCACGAGGGTGTCTATATGGGAGTTTTTGGTCCTTGGAACATGGGTGATTGTGAATTCTTCAAAAGGTGATTGGAGCTCTTTGGCTAAGTTTAGATGTGAGGTTATCTAGGCGTCTTGTGCCTGATAAGAGCCTTAGAGTTGGTTCACAACCAGCTATGAGTCAGATTACACTTTTATCTTTTTAATCATCATTCCTTTGTCAAGTGAGAGCCTAATGATTAGCACTTCGTATGCGGCCTTAATGTTGGTTGCTTTAAAGCCGCATCAGATAGCTTGTTGCAAAGTGTCTCCCCCTAAAGAGATAAGTACCATACCCAATCCACTACCATTGACATTGTTTGAGCCATCCATTTCTCTAGGATCCACTTGGAAGGTGCATGATCAGTTAGACATAGAAGCTCTCTCTTTGCCTGAACTAAAGTGGTAGGTGTGAAAGCGGCAATGAAATCAGCTAGCACTTGAGATTTTATCATAAAACAGGGTTGGAAGGAGATATTGAACTCACTCAGTTCCACAGCCCATTAGATAAGCCAATTCGAGAGATTTGAATTTTGGAGTATCTTTTTCAATAGGTAGGAGGTCAAGCTTGTGATCGGGTGGCATTGAAAGTATGGTCGTAGCTTTCGGGCAGCTGTGATTAAGGCAAGAGCCAATTTCTCAAGTTGGTTGTTTCGAGTCTTGACGTCGAGTAAGGACTTGCTAGTGTAGTAGACTGGTAGTTGCTTTTTTTCTTCCTCTCGGATCAACATGGTCGATGTGGCAAATTCTAACACTACTAGATAAGTGAAGAGTCGTTCCTCAGTCTTCAGCTTGCAGAGCAGCAGAGGCAATGTTAAGTATAATTTCAATTAAACCAATGCCTCTTTGCATGCATCCATTCAAACTTCTTTTACTTCATGAGGGCGATGAAGAAGAGATGACATTTTTCCATTGACTTAGAGATTAATCGACTCAGGGCAGCTATCCTTCCTATGAGATGCTATACGTCTTTTATGCTGGTTGGAGATGGGATGCCTAGGACACCCTTGATTTGATTTGGATTGGCCTCCATGACATGTTGTGTCACCATATACCCTAGAAACTTGCCTGAAGATACATTGAAGAAGCACTTGGCCATATTTAACTTCATATTGGATTACCACAGCATCTCGAAGGCTTGTCGAAGGTGGTCGAGGTGCTGCTTGGTGATTAGTGACTTTACTAGCATATCATTGATGTCAACCTCCATAAAATATCCTAATAGGTTAGAGAACAGTTTGTTCACCAGTCGTTGGTAGATGGCTCCAGCATTTTTCAGGTTGAACGACATCACTTTGTAATAGTAGATTCCTCGTTTGGTGATGAAGGCAGTCTTTTCCTGGTCGTCCGAGTGCATCAATGTCTGGTTGTAGCCAGAGAAGGCATCCATAAAGTTTGAGTAGTTCATGTTTGGTGGTGGCATCCACTAGCATGTCTATGTGGGGGAGTATGAAGGAATCCTTGGGATAAGCCTTGTTCAGGTTGGTGAAATCAATACAAACTCTCCATTTCTTGTTCTTCTTCTTTACTACCACTACATTTGCCAACCAGTCTAGGTAATAGACCTCCCGAATCGAGCCGTTGCTAAGTAGTTTCTCCACCTCCTCATTAATCACCTTGTTTCTCTTTGGGGTGAACCTTTTTCTCTTCTGTTTCACGGGAAGGTAGTCTAGGTCAGCATTTAGTCTATGTATGATAGCTTCAGGGTTGATCCCGATCATGTCAAAGTGAGACCAATCGAAGCAATCTTGGTTCTCCTTCAGAAAGTCGATGAGTTTTCTTTAGATATCAGGTGAGAGCTAAGCTCCTACTTGTGTCTTTCGGTCCAAAAACTCTGGGTAAATTATCCAACTCCTCCATAGCTAATTGGTTCGGCTCTACTCTTCCAGCTAGAGGTGACTATAATTACTACATGGTGCCACAGTTTATCTTGAAGGCATTTTGATAACAATCTCTGGAAGCCTTCTAATCTCCCTTAATCTCTTTGATGTCCCACTTGGTAGGGAACCTAATAGTCTGGTAGAAAGTTGAAGGAACAGTTTGCATGCTGAGAATCCATGATCGACTAAGGATCACATTGTAAAGGGAAAGGGCATCTAATATGATGAAGGTGGTTTGATGGTTGATCCCTTCAGCATAGACTGATAGGGCAATCTCCCCGATGGTGTACGTTTGCTCCAAGCTTAATCCTATGAGGAGAGTTGGGCGACGGTTGATGCTAGACTCTTCTAATCCCATCACCTTGAATGCTTCAAGGAACATGATGTTTACTGAGGAGCCAGGGTTTATTAGGATTCTTCTGACGCTATTGACAATCTGGATGGTGATTATGAGTGCATCATGGTGGGGATTTAGAAGTGTGGTTGCCTTATTATCCATGAATTTTGTGGTTAGGTTTGTGCCTCTCAACTATGTCGACCTTGAGCGTTGGAACTGTGGGTTAGCTACAGCTCGGGCATGAAACTTTGCTGAGGAGCAGCTTACTTTACTAACTTCTTATCTGTCCCAAAGATAACTCTGCACATTCCATCTGCTGGGAAGGCTTTTGGTGGATGAGTGATTTGGCGGTCTCTGTTCATCACCGTGCTCTTCCCTTTGTTTGTCAAGAATTTACAGAGATGTCCTCTTTTCAGCAGCTTAGCTACTTCGAGGCGAAGTGCAATACAATCAATGATATTGTGGCTGTGGTCTCTAAGAAATTCACACCATTTGGTGGTGTCTCGCTTTGCTTCAGGGTGTTTCAATTTGGTTGGCCACTTGATCATGTTTCCCATTTCCTTTATCATGGCTACCACCACCACCAGCTTGATGTTAAGGTTGTAATTGGGTAGCTGATACTTGGGTGGTGTGTTGGGCTCGTCATGCCAAGCCGGAGGGCGATCTAGTTGGCATCTGTTGTCTCGTATAAAAACTCTCCTTACCAGATAGAGCTTTGCTGGTCTAGTGTCACAGCATCTGTAGGGGCACCAAGAGCGGTGATCATCATAGGCGCTTTGCTTGGCTCTATGAGCTTCATCTTCCTCCCACCTTATCTCAATCCAAGCACGGGCCAATACATCTTCTATGGTATTGCAAGTAAACTTGGTGAGTTCTTTGTACAGCTCCCCATCTAGGAGTAGACCTTTCCTGAAGGCATCAACTGCAGTCTCTTGGTTGCAGTATAGGATTGAAACCTTTTCACAGTTGAAGCATCCCCTAGTGCTATTGGATCCGGTAAAGTTTGGTGGATAATTTCGCTAGTTTTTTGCTACTAGCAAATTGCTTCACAAAGGTAGCTGTGAGCTGAGTGAATAAGGCAATGGAGTGATTGGGGAGGTTGGTGTACCACTAGAGTGCAGGTCCTATTAGGTTGGAGCCAAAGCTTTTGCACATGCATGCCTCTCGGAGATCTCTTGGTATGGCAGTAGCAAACATTCTTTGCTTGTAGAAGGCTATATGGTCATCTAGGTCGGTGGTATCATCGTACATCTTTATGTTAGAGAAGGTGAATTTGTGGGGCATATCTGAAAGGGCTATGGCATCCACGAATGGCAACTCCGCATAGCTCTGGGGCTGGCTCTTTTTTAGGGGTGCTGGTTGTCGAATCGGTCGTCACAGCCAAAAATTAAACCTAAATACTGTAGTTAGCGATAAGCATGGTTGAATCCACAGAGAGCAAGACTAACAACCTAATGTATATTTGAGCAACATAAATGAAATTGGCAATTTTGATTAATTAAACTAAACAAACTAAATGCGAATAATACTTTATAATAAAAATGTTGCCGCTACAATTTTGGTTCGACACGAGACCAACTCACACAATTCTCCTCCACCCTCTACGATCCGCTAAACCTACAAGGCAAGGTAAATCAACGAAATGGCTTTCCGGCACTCTAGGTATAATCTATCCTATCTCACCCAATCACTCAAGTTCGATTGGTTAAAGAATATCATTGAACGCCGATAAATGCTACAAGACAATACCACTAGTTAGTATGCGATTAACAAATACAATTTGTCAACACGTATCTTCCAATCAACCAACTACACAATAAACGCAACAACAGTAGAAATGAAATTAAATCCGAACACAACTCAATTACAATCGATGCGAAGTAATGAAAAGCAATATTCATCATTTAATTATCTTAAACCAATGTTTATCATTCTGTGAGTTCTATGAAAACATTAAATCACAATGGACAACAATATTCATCACAAATTATGCTCAAACCATATTAAAGTATCGAAATCAAACATGAAATGAAAATAAATATAATTCAAAAAATAGTACTACCAAATGTCCTACAATCGAGCTCATCCAACTAGTCGAGAGCTGATGAGCAAAGCAGTGGAGTCAATCTCGATCTCGCCTATGTCGTAACAGACAACCGAAAACTCAACTACTCATGGTGGTGTTGATGGAGGCTGAAGCGGTGGAAAAGAAGCTTATCATGGCAGAGAGGAAGAAACCGACTGCGATATGATGTGAAGAAGGAGCGAAAATGACCAACAGATAGCCCGAAATATGAATAGTCACACTCATCGGAATACCTTAGTTTTCCGACGGGTCTTCTGGCAAATGGTGGCAGAAATGAGATCCGAAGATACCAATAGAAAGCTCAGGTGATGGGAAGTTCAGATCAAGTCTTAGGGAGATGAAAGGTCATTGGAAATGGCAGAGATCGTGGCTGGACGGTGAAGAGACGCGGTGGCGGTGATAGTGGATTCCAACATTTTTTGCGACAATTGAAACTTGGAATGGATAGATCCAAGTGTAGGGAAGGAAGATCGACCACCAGGGAGGTGAAACATCACCGAAGGTCACCCAAAATTGGCCCAACGATGGTTGGAATGCGAAGAGTCACCAGAAAATGGCATGATTTGCAGTGGTGAGTGCGGAATGATAATGATCGGTTCAAGGGGAAGCCGAAAGGTCGTCAGAGGTCATCGAAAAAGGAGATGAAGAGTCGTCGGAGGTCACCAGAAAAATTGGGTGAACAGCCTCCTAGATTTGCAACCCTTCGCTTTCTTTTTATAGTGAGGATGGCAAATATATTCTAGTCCCTACATAAATAAAATGTGACAAAATCAACCCCAAGTTTTATGACAATTTGACCCCTGAATAGCATAAATCAGACAAAAACCAACTCTAATTAACAAATCATACTCTAATATTAATTTACACAATCTCAAAATTCATCTCGAACATGCACAAATTGTAAAGAAAAATTAAAATGTGACTTTTCATAAGTAATTTCACAAATTCTTTAAGTGCCTCACTATGATTTCATTATTGAGCACAGATGGGTCTTTTTATCACCAAAATGAGTCACTTTCATGTCTCTAACACTGGCATTCCTGGGATGCTTAAATCATGGCTTCCATTTCGGCTAGCCATTTGGTTAATGTTGGTTCAAGGGCAGTTGGTGCACGGGTGTTGAGGTTCTGGAGGAACTGAGGGAATACCCTTAGGCTGATGTGAATGGTCGTGCTGAGCAATATGGTTTGGGGAGTTCTGCCGGCTAGTGATTGCATAGGGTGTGTTTGATGGAGTGTAAATGGAGTGTTTAATTGTTGGGATGGCACGGTTTGGGTGTGTGTTTCGACGGCTGGATTGGAGAGGTGGACATTTTCTTCTTAGCTCGGCTCGGCCACGACTGTGGTAGTGTTTGTGTAATACAATCCCTAGCTAGAAATTCTAAGGGGATTTATGATAAAAGCCAATAAATATTTACCTAATTTCTAATATATATGGACCAAAAACACTAACTTTAGTTTATATATATACACAAAATAACTAATATGCATCAATAAGCACAAAATATCCTTAGACAGTGCTGCCTATGACACGACCCGCCTCGACCCTCCCTATCGCATAAGCTTCGGGTGCACCTATGAGACTTGGGTAGCCGAGACGTGCCCTGTGGGTATCTAAAAACTTGTATTCTGAATACGATTTTCATAAAAACATTCGCTTGGATTCGTTTTGAAAGCATAAACTATAAGATATATATACATACATTTGAAAATCTAAAAGCTAACTCGTACGTTCATAAAATACAAAAACGGATGGTATCAAATCTTCATATCTTTTATAATCAACACAGGAGATAAACATAGGGATAAAACATAATTCTATAGCGGGAACAAGCATGACATTTTTACACGCATGATGAGTCGATGACGTATGGGCCCAACCTCAAGAGGAATCACTCATCAGCATGACTCTTCCTGTGAACCTGGGAAAAGGGTCTAAAAAGGGGTGAGCTGAAATACTTAATGAGTGGGGGATTGGGGAGATTTTGCAAAACATTCTTCATGCAATAGTCATGGCATGCAATAGTTCTTATGAAATCCTGAAAAACAACATGATTCTATGAACGTGTTATGGAAGTAACTAAATCATTCTTGCATGCATGTATAACTCATTTCTAATATTGTTCTAAGTACTGTAATCTCATCATTTAAGCTGAAAACAAATTCTGAATTATAGCTCAGCATTGAATGCTTAAAATTCTTTTTCTAGAAACTTAAAACATAACTGTAAATGCTTATGCTTCTGGGAACAATGTTTCCTGTAAGTCATGTTTCAACCATCTATGTCATCACTCAAGAGTGCATATGATTATGAAAATAATAACTCTACTAATCATGCTACAAACATCCAAACCATCATTCAATGAACACTTATGATTCATAAAACAAAATCTAGCAACTAAATTTATAACTATTGTGATGATATAAAATTGAAAACTGATTTTGGAATACTGTAAACTTTATGCTGATAACTGAACTTTACACTGAATACTGTAGATTTTACTAGTACTAAAACCTATAAGTTGATATCTTATTTCGAAACTATGGCTAATACTGAAAGCTCTCTTAATATTCTAAAAACTCATACTGAGACTATCACTCATAGCTGATACTAAAAACTAAATGTGATTTTGAACATTCTAAAACTGATTATGATATTAATAACAGAAAACTCTCACCACAACTAGTACCCTTGGGGAAATCTATCTTACCTGGTGGGCATCTCGCACGCAGGCAAAGCAAGGGATGTACCTGTCATACCTAGCAAGATATGTCATCGTGCGGGCAGAGCCACTGAAACTGTCATACTTGGCGGACCACTCAACGCCCTGGTAGAGCCAATAAAATCTGTCATACGCATGCACAGAGCCAAAGTCTAAACTGTCATATCTGACAGGATCTTGCATCGCTCGGGCAGAGCCAAAAATCTGTATCTCTGGGGAATGGGTACTTTACAAGGTGGTTTGTAAGCCATTACTATACTTATTCTTAACCAAATACATTATATTTCTTCAATGCATAGGCCTTTACAAAATTATTAAAACATTATGAAATAATTGAAATAATTTATGGTAGTGTATTCTGGGCTAAAATGTAAGTGAAGACAAGTAATGAAATAAACATGAGGGAGTCAAAAGAAACTGTACACAATTATTAAATAAATCTACAATTCACGTGACAGGCACTTCCACAAAACCCGATGCACCATAGTTTCGAATACACCCTCAATACTCTTAAGCTTAACACTTAAACCTCGACAAAATTGTAACATGTAATTATTCATTAAGGTTTGCACTCCATGTGAGTCTCTTAGACATGAAAAGTACTGGCTTGCATTTAATGCTTCAGACTCAATGCAACGCACAAAAAGAATATCAATTTTCTATAGTCGTAATATTTGACTACTTTAACTTGTAGAAAATTATCAGATTATCCAGTCTTCTATTGAATCCCATATGTTCTTAAACTTTCAAAGCATCCCAACTTTACAAATATTTTTAGATCATGATTCCCAGTCCATTCTCACACGTTCATCCCACTAAGTAATTATTGTAAGGCAATTTCTTTAAAGTAAATGAAATTTAGAACTTTGTCTCATATGAAGAAAATCTAATAAAAACATCATCTCGCTATTTTACATTAACGTTCAAACAACTTTTAGAAAAGAGAATAATATGTTAATGGAAATATTCAATGCATTCTCTTTCAACTATTATACCAAACAAAGCAATTAATAAATTGTTTATAACCTTTAATCATTAACACCCAATTGAAAATACACGGCTTGCATTTAACTAATAAGACATTTTGATAAAACCTTTGAATCAACTTGATCAATATCAGGACACTTCCAACAGCAACATGCAGGTTCCATAAATGCTTGAAATAAGGTTTTAAGAGTTCATCACATAAGGACTTATATCACAGTAAAGGCATCCAAAAATCTTTTTCAAACAATAACAAACAACTTATCTTTACCAAATGAACAACATTTCCAATTATTCAATTCAACATGATTTTTCAAGTAAGCTTAAGGTGACATGCAAGCTTTGAAACTCAATTTTTTTTATAAAGAATACTTTTATGCATTTTCCGCTCATGTAAAAACAATGCCGAGCATTCAATTTAAAGACAACTTCCATGAATTTCAAACCAATAAACTAAAATATAACATGCAATTCTTGATACAACACATTCAAAAGCAATATAACTTCATGCATGTAACTTTCATCACATTTTTTTTTTTTTTAAGCCAAACTCAACAATCAACACCTCAATTCAACACAAGCTGTCAAACCCATTAAAATGATCATCTCAATCAAAACATGCAAGCTGGAATTTTGAAGAAAGTTTTAGTTTTTGCCACTCACAAGTTTAAGCTCAACTCAAATTGGTGTGATCTCCTCAAAGTTACCTTCTTTTCCCCCTATTGAACCAAAATCAAGGAAATTAGCTTAGGAATCTCAAATTTGGAGAAATGTAAGGAAAATTAGAGAGAAGACTACATGCATGTTACCCACGGATGAAAATTTAATTGGAACTAATGTTCTTAAACTCTTTTAATTGGCACATATCCACTCTCTCTATCTCACTTCGTTTCCTTCTCACCTTTCTTCTTCTTTCTTTCTCTTTGACCAAACCCCCTTCTTTTTCTTTTCTCTTCTCTTCTTCTTCTCTCTCTTCTTTTCTTTCTTTTCTTCTCTCACAGTCTCCTTCTTCCTTCATCTGGGCGAAAATCAGCCCCCCCTTTTTTTTATATTTTTAATCTTTCTAGAATTATGCTTATGCCCCTAGGTTACGGATAATCCTGCTAAACCCTTGCCACATCAGCTTTTCCTTAAAAAACCTCCAGATTTTGCCCCTTGTTACATGCAAACCCAGCAGCTTCCTTTTCTTGCAATTTCATTCCAAATAGAACTTTAAAAAACTAATAGAAATCCCCTTCCATAAAAATAAAATCACAAGGAAAATGTAATATATATTAGGATTAAAAAAAAAAAGGGGGTTTCACAGCCTAACTCCTTTGCCTATTGATGTCCCATCCGATCATGTATAACCTAGTACCTGCAAAAATGGTAAAAATAGTGGACTGAGCACTAATTGCTCAGTAAGTAAACCAAACTATATTGTTGTCTTTCTCCGTCATCCACATCCTAAACTTTCTTTTCTTACTTCTTTCTTTTCTATTAATCTCCATTTTTATTCTCATTTTGCTACTTTTCAATTTTCTCTTCTGTCATTTCACATACATGCAAGATCAAATAATATAAATGAATATAAGAGTGCACATGTAAAATTCTAATTAATGTAAGTAGCATAGTACGTAAGCAACATAAATAAACATTTTCTATAAGGCAAGTATCTTTATCTTTTTTTTTTTTTCTATTTTCTTTCTTTTTCTCTTTCTGTACTTTGTTCTGGTTTGCCGTTCGAACTAGGCTAAGGCATGGATTTGGAACCCTGGCTGTGTGAGTGTATTCTGTAATTCTTTCTGGGTACCAAAGCAATAAACTATAAGACTGCAAACACCACTGTACTCACAAAAAACTACCCCACTACAATTTGCACCACATAAAACTTCACCACTACAATCTGTACGACTACCAGAAAACTACACTACTACAATCTGCGCAACAGACAACTTCACCACTACAATCTGCACTACTACAAGTCAAAGCACATTCAGCAGTACTCACTATACAAGACAGAGCACACTCAGCAGTACTCCACTGTTAATACAGTCCAAAAAGATGTAAACTGTAAAACTGCGCAGTCCACAAAGATGTAAATTGTAAAACTGCAAACACCATTTCACCACCAATACACAAACTACAACACTACAAGACTGCAGAAGATACAAAACTTCCGACAGATTTCACCACCAACAATACACTTTACCAGCTCATTATTTCACAAACAAATCATCACAAACCAAGTTGCATTTTACACAACAATCTCCAGAATCATAAAACTTGATGCCACAATCAACCTGCAGTTTACACAGTAACCTCCAGCATATACTAATTCACCATTTTCCAAATGAATCAACACACGCAGCAACCTTTAGCTCACACAACAACTTTCAAAATTAGTATTCCCACACACACAGTCCATAATCCATAAAACTACATGGCAGTCACCATTAAAGCAGAACACTTCTACTCATAAGAATTGCAGTTTATTAATAAAACAAAAAGCACCATATCAGAGCATTGCAGATTGCCATCAAACTGAAGCATAAATGAGCATTGTAGATTGTCATCAACCTGGAGCAGAAAAGAACAGAACTTTTGACATTACAGCTACCACCACATCTGAACACTTTAGATAACCTTTTAATTGGAAGAGTGCAGATCAACAACATTCAGTTTAGCCTTTAACTCAAGAAACTGAGTAGTGGAGAGAGCTTTTGTTAAGACATCTGCAATTTGCAGCTTAGTAGGAACATATTGAACAAGAAGCTGCTTGGCTAAAACTTAATCTCTTATGTAATGGACATCTATTTCAATATGTTTAGTTTTAGCATGAAATACAGGATTAGATGCTAGGGCTCCTGCACTAAGATTGTCACACCATATGATAGGGGACTTTGGAAAACTTAAGCCTAATTCTGAGAAAATACTTTTTAACCAGGAAACTTCAGTTGTTGTATTGGCTAGAGCTCTATATTCAGCTTTAGTTGATGACAAAGCAACAACCCTTTGCTTTCTAGAACTCCATTGAATCAGATTTGGACCCAAGAAAATGCAAAATCCACCAGTTGACCTCCTATCATCAATGTTACTGCCCCAATCTGCATCAGCATAGCATTCAACACTCATTGATGCTGCTGGTCTAAATTGAATACCATGATTTGAAGTCCCTTTGAGATATCGAAGGACTCTTTTACAAGTTCGCCATTGAATTTCTATGGGAACTTGCAAATATTGACTAAGCTTGTTAACAACAAAGCTTATATCAGGTCTAGTGAGTGTAAGATACTGTAAGGCACCAATTGTGCTCCTATACAAAGTAAGATCTTGAAAGCATGCACTGTCTCTAGAAAACAGTTTGGTACCAACAGCAAGAGGTGTTGGACAAGGGTGTGCATCAGCCATTCTTGTTTTAGCAAGTAAGTCAAGAATAAATTTGGTTTGTTTGAGATTCAAACCTTGATCTGTTTAAGTGACCTCTATGCCAAGAAAGTAGTGAACTGATCCTAAAACTTTTAAAGAGAATTGATCATCAAGATCTCTAACCAAAGTATGAATAAACTCTTTGTTACCTCCAGTAATCAGAATATCATCTACATAAATGAGAAGATAAGTCATTTGGCTTCCTTCTTGAAAAATAAATAGGCTAGAGTCTGCCACTGAGTTTCTAAATCCTTTATCAACCAAGGCAGCCTTTAATTTGTCAAACCATGCCCTAGGAGCTTGTTTGAGCCCATACAAAGCCTTCTCCAATTTACGAACATGTCCAGAAAATTCAGGATGCTCAAAACCCTCTGGTTGTTTCATAAACACTGTCTCATTTAGAGTACCATTCAAAAAAAGCATTGTTTATGTCAATTTGCTGAATATCCCACCCATTAGTGATAGCCAAAGTAATAATTATGCGAATGGTGGATGGCTTAACTACTGGGCGAAAGGTCTCAAAGTAGTCAAGACCTGGAGTTTGCTGAAAACCCTTTGCCACCAGCCTAGCTTTGTACTTTTGGAGGGAGCCATCTGGTTTATATTTAATCCTAAAAACCCATTTATTTCCCACTATGTTCATATCATCAGTAGGGGATACAAGAGACCAGGTTTTATTCTTAAGCAGAGTAGTAAATTCACTCTCCATTGCAGCCTGCCATTCAGCAGTACTTAATGCTTCTTTAATAGACCTTGGTTCAGCAACAACTAAAGAGATGGATGGGTTGACAAGTGAACTAGAGTTAAGAATGGTTTTAGGCTGAGGAAGACAATTAGACTTAGTTCTAGTCACCATTGGGTAAGAGGTAAAATCAACAACTAAGGGACAAGATGGTGCTGATTTCTGTAATGTGGCTTATGAATCAGTGTATTGAGGTGAAATTCTGGTTTCTGAGGATGCGGAATTGAGGTCAAATGATTCTGACCAATTGTTGAGCAAGGCATATTATTACCACAGGAAACTGCAGCAGGTACACTTCCATCAGTAGTATTCGTATCAGAAGACCTTGATGATTTGATAGACACAAAGGGAGAACTCTAGTGAGGTTGGTAGATGTAAAGAGTCTGAATTTTTTTGAGTAGAACTAGAGACATTAAACTGATGAGCAAAAGGGAATTCTAACTCATTGAATTTGACATTAGGAGTTATGTAAACTTTACCTATTGAACTTAAACATTTAAAACCTTTGTGAACTAAACTATAGCCTATGAAAACACATTTTTCAGAATGAAAACTAAACTTATGTTGATTATAATCTCTTAGATATGGATAACAAGTGCATCCAAACACTTTCAAAGTTGAATAGAGAGGAAGACTGTGAAACAGGATTTGATAGGGTGAAATGAAATTAAGAAAAGAAGAAGGCATCCTATTAATCAAAAATACTGCTGTATCAAAAGCATTCCACCAAAACTGTAAAGGCATAAAGGCATGTGCAAGTAGAGTCAAACCAGTTTCAACTGCATGTCTATGTTTTCTCTCACTCCTACCATTTTGTTGGTGAAAACAAGCACAAGAGCGCCTAAACTGAATTCCAGCACCGGTGAGATAAGAAATTAGACCCTTATATTCACCCCCTTGATCCGATTGTAAACACTTGAGCTTTAAACTGAATTGCCTTTCAACTAAGTGATGAAACCTAATGAAAACGGACCTAACTTCACTCTTGGTTCTTAAAGGAAATAACCAAGTGAATCTACTGTAGTCATCAATAAATTGGACATAATACCAAAAAACTTCAAAAGAAACTTGAGGGGCAAGTCCCCAAACATCACTATGGACTAACTCTAAAGGTAAGGTGGCTCTTGAGTGAGAAATGGGAAAGTTGTTCCTATGCATCTTTCCTAATTGACAAGCGTCACAAAATGTTGGTGTTGGTATTGATGAATTAGCTTTAGGCAAAGTGGTCATAATTTTCTTAAATACCTCATTATGAGGATGACCTAATCGTTTATGCCATGTTGAAGCAAAAGTGTTGTCATTAGCGGTCTTAGAAACAAAGGTGTCATCAGCAGTCCTGGTGGTTGTTATGTGTATAGCAGGTTGTATCAAATAATTAGAGTGCTAATCAAGAACAGAACACATATTATCAGACATAGTTTCAGATATAAAATCAGTGTGTGTTTTGTCAATATCAGAACAGCAATCAGAGGAAACATCATGCATATTTGCAGTAGCATACTTAGTAATAGAATCAGATTTAGAATGCATATTCACAGAACTAGAATTACCAGTGGAAAGTAAATTCAACATAGTAGGCTCAATGAAAATTAAATCTATTTTATTATTACTAGTCAAATCTTTACAACTATTAGAAACTAATTCAACAGGATGCTCATCACTGTTCTTATTACATGAAGGAAATGTAGAATTATCAACTTTATTGCATGAGGAAAGTATGGGCTGACTAGAATGTGTATTTTCAGCACACCTAGATTTAGAAGAAACACTATTATTCTCAATAGGAGTCCTAGTAAATGTTGATTTGCCTAAATGACATTGTTTTGTGAATGAACTATCAGAGGCTAATGAAGTGTTAGCAGACTTGGATTGTAAAGGAAAGGTTGACAGGTTCAACTGATACAATCCAGCCTTAAGGTCTCCCTATAGCACTACCTGTTGGGTAGCATTGTCCTTAACCACACAACAAGTAGCAAAAAATTCAACCACAACATTATTATCCTTAGTAAATTTTGAAATGCTAAGTAAATTCTTGGTTATACGAGGAACACAAAGAACATTCTTCAAATATAAGGATTTGGATTGTAAAGAACTAGGCAATAGTGAAAAACCAACATGAGATATATTGAGGAACTCACCACTGCCAACCTGAAGTTGTTCAGGACCATCATAGTGTCTACTTGCACTCAATTGATTCAAATCAGAGGTGACATGATCGGTTGCTCCAGAATCCATGTACCAGGCTGGATCTTGAATTGGTGTTGATGAGATATGAGCAGGAAGGGTAGGATTGGGAAAAGATTGGGGAGCAGCAAAATATGCTTGACTTGGTATAGTGTTAGATGTTTGTTGACTAGGTAGTGTATAGGCTGAGTGTGAATGAGTAGTGTTTGGTAGGGGCTGTTGTTGTAGGGGAAGGTTTGGTACAGGCTGATTGTGATGTTGTAGGTAAAGGTTTGGTACAAGCTGATTGTGATTCATTGTGGATTGTTGTTGTTGCTGTGTATGTTGATAACCACCATGTTGATTAACTGGATTACCACCAAGTTTTTGACCTTCAAAGGGTGGAGGTATACCATTATACATGGAGTTGTACCTATGATAACATTGCACAGCAGTGTGCCCCATTTTGTTACAAACTTGGCAGATAGGTTTTCCTTTAGGATTTCCTCTACCTCTACCTCATCCATAAGGAATAAAACCAGGTGACCTATAGGCGGTAAAAGTGACTCCATACTGTCCAATGTTGGCTGAGGAACTATCCTGTTCACTTATCAAAGGCACATTCAGGTGTTGGTAATTGACAGGGGTAGGATATTGATATCTAATATGGGGATTGGTGGTGTGTTGAGCAGTAGGATTGGAGGTAAATACTGGTGATAAATTGAAGGCACCAGTAGGTTGGTTGGAAAGCATTGATGTTGGTGTTGATGTAAGTAAAACATTGACAGCTGATGAATGGATTCCTGGATTGCTAATAGTAGCCATATTAACAGAACTGTTAATAGAACTATTAAGAAACTCACTTGAATTAAATCTTTCAATCCTCATCTCATACTTTTGAAGCAAGTATTGAGCTTCTTGTAAAGTCACTGAATCAAACTTAGACTCTATTCTTGATGTGAGATTAACAATTACAGCATCAAATTCTGGACCTAGTCTATCTAGTATAAACTGTAATAAATCCTCATCAGAAATTACTTGGCCACTAGCTGACAAACTTTCGGCTATCTCTTTCATCTTTTTGACATAATCACTAATGCTCAGATGACCTTTCTGAGTAGTTTGAAGTAAGGTTTTCAACTGAAGAGCTCTAGACTTAGAATCATTAACGAACTCACTTTCTAGGGTTAGCCAAATTGCTGTAGATGATTGACATTTGGAAACTGAGGCAAACATACACTCAGATATTGACGCTAATAGCCATGTGACTAAGAACTTATCAGTCCTTTTCCAAGAAATATAGGCAGGATTAATTTTTTCAATAACTTTTTCTTTTGACCTAACTTCTCCTGATTCATGTGATATGTCATTATCGCCAGTAATTAAAGGCTCAAGACAGGATACAAAACCTGTGAGATGATCCTCAAGCTCATGAGCTCCCACAGCTGAGAGCACTTGCGATTTCCAGAAGCGATAGTTGTCGCGATAGTTGTCTCTAGTCAACTTTGGAGTAACGACCTGAAGACTTGTTGGAAAAGCTGAGCTAACTGAGCTTGAAGCGCTGTGAATCATCCTTTCGAAGCTAGTTTCAGAGTGACTAGTGTCTGAGATCTTTGCCATTGACGTTAGTCTTTGGCTCTGATACCATGAGAGATTCGTAAATTGAAAGAAAAAGAGAAACAAATTTTGCTTCAAGTACTATATTCAATTGAGTAAATGAGTGAATAATTACAATGAGGGTGTTAGGAAACGACCCGGTTGTGCAGCAGAAAACAAAAAATTACAACCATGGATCGTTCCTTAGAACCCAAAAACAGGGCATAGAAAATTATAGTTTATATTTTATAAGAATTTGCAGAAAAATAAATCCAAAGGTTTAGATTCATACCCACGTTTGGAGGCTCCACCAATGTTGTCTCTGAACGTGTTTGCTATCGATCCAAGTATAGGATCGAACCAAGAAGTCCACATGAAGACAACCACCAAGAACCAAGGAGGGATTTGCTAGATCCTCCTTGGCCTTAAGAAAATCAAGAAGAAAAGGAGTATTTGATTTTTTTCAATTGAACAGTAAAAGTGGCGTGGGAGAGTGTATGGGGTGTTGTGTTTTCTTTTGTTTTTCAAAAAGGCAAAATGAATTAAAAATTATAAAACACACAAACACTATTCTTTTTATAGGCAAACCAAGTTGCCCTATTCCCACATGGAATGGGCTTGGGCTCCAACCCAAACAGCCCATGTTGCCAAACACTCCCAATTAGATATATTTTTTTTAATTTAATTCATCATTATTTCAATTAAAATCAATTAATATTTAATTAACATTTAACAATAATGATGATTCAATTAAATATGTGCGAACACACATTTAACCGTAATTCACTTATTTAATTTTTTTAACAAATTAAATAAAAGGCTACGACCTCAGCAAATTTAATTGCACTGTGAAATTACCAAAATACCCTTTCGCCTAAAAAGACGAAAACACCCTTCTTTCTTCTTGGCTCTTAAATTATCTTCTATGTGTGTGACCCATAGGCTCCTCATCATACCAGTAGTGTATAATATCGCGATTAACACCAATTAATCGTCTCACTAATAGACAGACCAAGATTGGCCCCTAGCAAGGCATCATGGCCACTGATAGATTCGATTCAACAAAGTAGCTACCACAACGATATGGTTACCGTACAATACGATCCTTTCATCATACATTATCTCGACGAGACGAAGGCATAGAAATAGTGTCAACCTTCGGTTACTCTCGATATTATATATTCGGAGGCCTGGACCAATGACCCGTATTATAACTGGATAGAGCAACAACTCAATCCCATGCTACATTTCAGTGTCATTGCCATATACTGAATTGCGCCGTGAGATAACTTCTCCCGTACCTGGGAGTGATGAATCCTCTGTCAATCCACCATAGTCTTGATACACTCCTTGATATAGCCAATCACCACCGTCATCGACCTTAAATAGAATCGCGTTAGGCTGTCGGGTCGATCCCAGTTGAACTTGCTGCGGTATATCCGCCTACAACAAGCACCCATGTGTTGCACCAAGTTGTCACCAAACAACCTTGACAAGTGAGATCAGTCATTGCCTTTTGACAGGGTCGTTCAACACTATGATAGCCTTACCGTATTCTTTGTGCCCTTACTTCAGAATAATACTGGGGCTACGGAAGTTTCTAGAATGGCCACTATATGTGCTCATAGGGTTCTCACTATCAAGATTTGAAACACTTGATACCCTCGTCACGGTTCTACCATTCTAAGGACATATATCAATACATATTGCAATAATAATGATTTACGCGATATAGAATAAAATGCCTTTTATTATTGATTAATGAACATTATTCCAAAGAGTCAATTCTACAATAATTGATTGGCTCTAGTGCATCTACTCTAACAGAGGGTTTGCAGCTACTTTTAAGTAACGATAGCAACTGAATGAAGTAAAGAGAAAAAGGGGAAAGTGGAGTGGAGAAGAAAGCTCACGTGTTTTGTTTAAGAGAGACACAAAACGACTGTGTTTTGTTGTTACTTAGCTAAATATCAACTAAGTCCTCATCTTCTGAATTCTAACACTTTAATCCACAAAGTCTAACACAACCTCTCAACATCAATTCTTTCCTTTCTCAAATAATATCTTTAACAATATTTGATAAATTCATGCATGAATTTCTTTCTGAAATTTCACCAAGCACTTTACATTCACATATAAGTACATGGCTGGCCACATCTCCACATCTCTCCAAATACCTTAAAGTTGGAAGAAAATTCAACAAAAATTCAGCCCTTATTCTAGCCGAATCAACACTTACAAATTCCAACATTAATTTTTCAAGATTTCATCCAAGGTTTAACCAAAACATCACATGTACAGAACTACTAATCTTGGCTGAACTTCTACACATTATTCTCTATCAAACAGACATCTAAATAGCTAATACTTCTTATCATACATTATACTCAAACACTCAAGAATCAACTTACACAAATACTACTCAAATTAAAGCTTAAATTGGGTTTACTTACCTTGAATTTGTACAACACTAGTGATTCAACCTTCCTTTGCTAAAATTCTTTTCCTCTTGGACCTAAATCATATAAAAACATAAGAATTCAAAACTTTAAAGCTTAAATGCATATTTGTGCTAGAATCTTACCTTTGGATGCTTTAAGAGTGAAAATCTAAAAAATTTAAGCTAAAACCCTATGAATTCTCTTTGAAATTTTGTGAAAAATCTTGAGAAGAATTGGGTGAAAGGTGGCGAGTTCTATAGGTGAGAATGGCTAGGGTTTTATCTCATGAAATCATATAACTAAATAATTATAAATACATTCCCATTTTGCCCTTACACTTTTTAGCAAATTTCATCTATTCTTTTAGTCATTTACCTAATTACCCTCATTTCTATTATCTTCTTCACATTATTTTGCTTCCTTTCACTCACCACTTTTTCATCTAATTATGAGTGGAAATACCATTTTACCCCTAATGAAGTCTGAGATAAACTTCAAAGAAATTCAAATAAGGGTATTGAGGCATGAATAAAATTACATACTTTGATGTGGGTGTTACAGTTGGGTCTCTGTTGGCGTAGGTACCAGTGAATGCACCATTATTTGGGCTCAGGAACAATTGTCTGGGTTGAATGGAGAGTCTGGAGGTGGATGCATGATGCTAATTGAATGACCAATCCAAAGAGTAGAATTGACTTACCTTATCCTAGAGAGCCTGATTTTCGGCGTGGATGGCGGCATTCTAGGCTTCCAGGGCTTGGTACTTATTGTTGCTCTCTTGCACCAATGCGATAAGTGCTTCAATCTATGTCGCTACTAATACGTTTACAAGTCCTAAAACACTTGTAATCATGAGTGGACAAGGAATTACAAGTCTTGAAATACTTGCTAATTTGGTTGAATTAAAGAGTTTCATTCCAAGTCATAAAACACTTGGATTGTGGAATGTGGAGAGCAACGGAGGAAATTCGACCCAAGCAAGTTCCAAGGAGGGAGAGAGACCAAGCATTTCGGCCCAAATCATTCCAAGTCCAAGCCCAACAAAGGAAGCTCAAGCCCACCAAGAAAGAAGCCCAAGTGTTGAAGTGGTCCAATCTGACCCAAGTCTCATTACAAAGGGGAAGATCCACATGAACCCTTATTGGATCCATTTGCAAGATTCTCAAAGCCCAAATCTTAAATCTTATTAGTAGACTTGATTAGGATCATTTATCAAATTTTGATCTAATAAAGTGAGTTTATTTGAACTAATGGGGTGGTTAAAGGCATAGATCCAGAATTAAGGAATCATGTCTCTTTTGCATTAAATAGGCATGGCCTTGCTTTTAAAATGAATGGCTTGTAATATTTGCTAATTTTATTTCTTTTTATTGTATTTCTCAATTACTTATTTAACTTTGTAATTGCCTATATAAGGGCAACCATTCTCCTTTTAACATTGAGCTTATGAAATATTGAAAATTGCTTTATCCATTTAAGAGAACTTTGTATTCTTGTTGTGCATTCTTTATCCAAGTCTTGGCAACGAGATTTGGTAGTAAATCAATTCAAGTTGGTGGATCAATCCTTTATGCTTAAAGTGTTTCTACTTGTCTTGGTCCGAAATTGCAAGTAAGCATGACATTGTTCTTGTATTGCATTTGGCCGAATTTTAACTTGGGTTTAGGCATGGTGTGTTGTGTTGTGTTGTTGAAATTGGTTGGAAATGGATCATTTGGTATCAGAGCATATGTTGTGAAGTGGAATAAAATTGTTTTAGGGTTGAATTTTTGTAGTTTGGTCAAGATTTGAGTTGGAGTTGCCGCATTTTTGGAAGTTTTTTTGGCTTGAAATTGTTTTCCTCCAATTAGCATTTCATCGAACCTTTTCTCTTTCCTTAAACACTATTCCCCTAACCAGCTCCCTTACATCTTGTTCCTTTCTAACCTAGTCCATTGGCACCTCACCCAACCTAACCAATTCCCTCCAAAGTCAACTAAACCCATTCCTTCCCAACCAAACCAACTTTAACCCTAAACCAAACCCTAAACACAATTAATTAGCCTAATCCCATCTACATAAACACCATTCCTTAACCTAATCACATATTACTATTCACTTCAACCAAAATCACCAAAACTTATTCACTTGACCTTTTCCTCCCACTTTTCATTTTTCCAATATTAAAAAAAAGCTACTGTTCACCTGAAGTTACTGTTCATAATAGCTAAAATTCACCCAATACTCATGGCAAACAAGACCACTTACTCCCTAACTTTACCCCTAACACCATGGGAGTGTGCTAACCTAAAAATTCAAGAGGAACTTGATGAAATAAAGAAGAATATGTCCAGCATGATGGAATTAATGGTTAACATGTTTAAGGATATTGCTAACTTATCCCAACCCAAGTCCACCCTTGAAGAAACCCCACAACTGCCCCAACGAGAAGGTCGACTACACTACCACAAAAGAACCATCATTAGGACACCATTATGTATGGAAGACTTATGAGGTAGTATTGATTCATCTAGTGAATTCGAGGCACCTAGGAGGAGAAGATTTGATGATGATAGGGGTATTAAGGTAGACTTACCTGAATTCAATGGAAGTCTTGACCCAAATGACTTCATTGATTGGTTGCATGAGATTGAATGAGTATTTGAGTTTAAGGACTACAATGATGAGAAGAGATGTAAAGTAGCCATATTAAAGTTCAAGGAGGATGTCTCCTTGTGGTCCAAAAATACAAGGAAGAAGAGAGAAAGAGAAGGGAAGACTAGAATTAGGTCATGGGAGAAGTTGAAGAGAGTGTTGAAGAAAAGGTTCTTGCCCGGCAATCACAAGCAAGACCTTTATCTTAAGCTCCATGATTTAAAGCAAGAGATATAAAAGTTGAAGAGTATATTCAGGAGTTTGAAGGGTTGATGTTAAGAAGTGATATTCCCGAAGAGAAAGATCATGCAATTGCAAGATTCATTGGCGGTTTGAGTAAGGACATTGCATATAAGCTTGAGTTGAAAACTTACAATTCTTTTGGGGATGTTTGCAAGCTGTCCACAAAGATTGAAAAGCAACTGAAGAGCACGAAGTTCTTGGCCCCCAAGAAGCTCTTTAAGGAGAATAACTACCAAAGGGATTCACCTTCCTACACCAAACCATATGTGGCACCTACAGCTTATGATAAGAACAAAGCCAATGGAGCACTAAAGGAGAAAACTGGTTTTGTGAAGAATGATGCTTCAAGGCTAGATTTGAAGAATAAGAAGTTTTTCAAATGTCAAGGTTATGGACACTTCCAAGCAAATTGTGCAAACCAAAGGTTAATGACTCTTAGAGAGATTAATGAGATTGATGATGCATGTCAAAGGGATTCTAGTGGAGAAGAGGAACTAGATGAGAGTGAGAATGAGGTTATTAAGGAAACCGATAGTGGAGAGATGCTTATGCTCAAGAAGTATCTGCATACTCAAGTAAACCCTCAAGAAAACCAAAGGGAGAATTTGCTCCATACAAGGTGCACTATCAAAGGGAAAGTTTGCTTAATGATCATTGATAGTGGGAGTTGTACCAATATTGCTTCTACCAAACTTATGGAGAAATTGGGGTTGTCGATTGTGAATCATTCTTATCCATACAAGCTACAATGGTTGAGCAATGGAGACACCATCCAAGTGGTCAAGCAAGTAGTAGTGCCATTCTCTATTGGCAAAAACTAATCGGATAAGGTGTTTTGTGACATCATTCCCATGGATGCTTGCAATCTTCTACTTGGAAGACCATGGCAATATGACTGAGAGGTGATCCATGATGGTCGCAAGAACACCTACTCATTCAAGCTCAACAAGAAGACCATTACCCTTGCACCATTAGCCCCCACCCAAGCCATTGTCCAGGCTCCGACACAAACAACTTCCCAAACACCATCCAAGGAACCAGCCCGTAAAATAATTTTCCAAAATAGCAACCAATTAGAGAAAGCCTTTCTCAAACACAAATCTATCATTGCACTCCTTATAGCCGAGCAAACCAAGGGAGAACACAACCTGAATTTCACCCGAAAATTCACCATCTCTTGGATGAATTTGCGAATGTTTTTCCTGGTGAGTTACCAAGGGGTTTGCCACCACTTAAGGGGATAGAACACCACATTTATTTAGATCCCGGTACCCCATTTCCAATCGGCCAGCATATAGGTGTAATCCCAAGGAATCAAAAGAGCTTTAGAGACAAGTTAAGGAGTTAATTTCCATGGGATTTGTGAGGGAGAGCATGAGTCCTTGTTTGGTTCCAACCTTGCTTGTGCCCAAGAAGGATGGCACTTACCGAATGTGTATTGATAGTTGGGCCATCAACTGGATAACTATCAAATATAGGTATCCCATACCTCGATTGGATAACATGTTAGATGAGCTTCATGCTGCAACCACCTTCTCAAAGATTGATCTAAGAAGTGGTTACTATCAAATTAGAATGAGAGAGGGAGATGAGTGGAAAATGGCATTCAAGACTAAGGGAGGATTGTATGAATGGATAGTGATGCCCTTCGGCCTTTCCAATGCACCAATCACCTTCATGAGGTTAATGAATGAGGTACTCATGCCTTTCATTGGAAAATTTGTGGTTGTATATTTTGATGACATACTGATATATTGTACATGTGAGGATAGTCAAGTAGAAAACCTTAGCTTAGTGCTTGAATTGTTGAGGTAGAAAAAGTTGTACGCTAAGCTTGAAAAATATGAACTATTTATGAAGCAATTGGTGTTCTTAGGTTATGTGGTTTCGGGAGAAGGCATTAAGGTAGATCAATCCAAGGCAGAATCCATTCATAGTTGGCCTAAACCTGGTTTTGAAGATTATATTATGCATGATGGGTACTTGTTCAAGGGTAGAAGATTATGTGTCCCTAAGGGTAGTTTTAAAGAATTAATCATGAGGGAAGCACATAGTGATGGGTTGGAAGGTCACTTTGGGGTTACTAAGACTTTAGAAACCATCAAAGAGTATTTTTATTGGCCTAAGAAGTTAGAGGATGTCCAAGCTCTCATTAGAAGGTGTGGATCATGTCAAAGAGCTAAGAGACAATTCAAGGTTGGCCCATACCTACCATTATCCATAGTCGAGCACCCTTGGGAGGACCTTAGCATGGATTTTGTGGTTGCATTGCCTAAGACCCAAAGGGGGAAAGATTCCATCATGGTAGTGGTTGATAGGTTCTCAAAAATGGCCCATTTCATATCATGTCATACCACACATGATGCCTCCAAAATTGCCAAATTATTCTTTAGAGAAGTGCTGAGACTTCATGGCATTCCAAGAACCATTGTCTCGGATAGGGATACAAAATTCTTGAGTCATTTTTGGAGAAGTTTATGGGGTAAATTAGGGAAAAAAATCGATGTTTAGTACCTCACACCACCTTCAAACTGATGGTAAAACCGAAGTGATGAATAAGGTGTTTGATGCAATGATTTTACAACATGCAATGTGTAGCAAGGGCACTAGTTGCAAAAAGTAATAAAATGATAAGTAGAGTATCGTTCCCATGAGGATAGTGTTACTAAGTACCGATTTCTCTAGTTTAAGTCCTAATTGAAGCAACATGCTAGGGTGTTGATTTCACCTAGATACGCTAACCCAAATCATAGAATCTATTACCCAAGTTCTAATTCCTTGATTGACAATCGAATTCCCTAAGTTGTAAAACATACCTTCTCAGGCTATATTTTCCTACTTATCCCTATTAAGCTTCCGCATCCAACAAATTGAAAATTAATAGTTCAAAGTCTTTTAAGCTTTATGAAATTCTATCTAGATTTCATAGATCGCGTTTATCTATCTCTAGCTTTCGCTCAATCTATGGTATTTATCCCAAGAGGTACAATCACAAATCACTTCTCACTCATTGTGAACAACATACATTTGAATGGTGATCAAGCATCCAAAAGTCATTAAGATAACACTTAATCATGAAATTAAAACTCAAAGTAAATCAATTCATATAAATTTGAATCATTATATCAAGGTTACATCAAACCCTAGCCAAACAACTCAGGTCATACTAAAAAACAAATAAAATAACAAAAACAAACTCAAACAAGATACATTATTGAAAAACAAGCAAAAGATGGAGAAATCTTCTCTAATTTGAAGCCCAAATCTTCAATAATCTTCTCCTTCCAAGAGTTGCCTTCCAAACCAAGACCCTTTTCCCTTCCTTTTCGTACTAATTTATACATCTTTCACTTAAGGACCAAGCCCTAGCAAGCCAAAACGCGTCGTTTTATTTTTCACATTTGACGCCCAGTTTCGCTGCTACGAATATTTTTCCTTGTTGCGGCGAGGATCTTTCGGGCCAAATTTGAGCATGCAAGATTCTGAATCTAGAAACGTGGTATACATATGAATTTTAGCCCTTTCAATTATCTTTCTATTCGTTCAAGAATTAGCCAGATCCGAGTCTAAACAGCTCAAGTTACCGCCAAACATACTTGAAGCACGTCCAAAGACGTTTTTCTTCAGTTCCCAACATACTGTTCACAAATTCAAGCCAAGTTTTCACCCTTGTCCAATCTGAATTAGGAAAAACCCAAAACATGTAAGTTGTAACTCTGCTTCTTAGCTTTCCAAAGCTTTTAAATTCAGGTCATTCAGAGTTTCCAATCTCAAGTTATGCAATTTACGCTCAAAACTGTCATTTATGCTCAAAATCATTGTTTAGGCCAACCAAAAAAAAAAAAAAAAATTAATATAATTAGGTAGCAATTATGACCCAAATTGTATGAAAAATATCCTAAATTCCTATCGAAATTCAATGCAAAATCATAAGAAAAAATAGGATTATCAAATACCCCAAACTTAAGATTTGCTCGTCCTCGAGCAAAAAGGAATAAAAATCAAAACAAAAAGAAAGATAAATACCTAGATTGAATCACAATGCAAATCTCAAAAATTGTTAGTACATTATTACAAAAAAATGTTCAACACTCCAAGAAGTCATAAATTGAATTGACTATCTTTCTCTATCGGTCCCCGTAGTAGGTAATCCCCACTTCAGTCCACCTTCCGACTTCCCAAATTATTTTATGCAGAAATGTAAAGTTTATCAAATGGTGGTAGACTCCATAAGTCCAAGTATCGAACTACTCTCCACTAATGTGGACTAGATATTGCTAAAGATCAAAAGGTCTTTGCAAGCTTATAACATTAGGCTCGGGTAGTGGGCTCCAAAGGAAAAGGATAGGATAAACAAAGTAAGAGAACTCGATTTTCCTCATGCAAAGAGTGCATCAATCTCCGCTTTCTTTCTCAACCACCAATCAAAGTGTCAACCAATTTTACAACCCTCAAACTTATGCATTTCTTATTTTTTATTTTGAATTGAACTAAAGAATTTTTTTTTTCTTCTTTATTTATTTATTTTTTTGCACTAACAAATATTTACAACACCATTGAGGTCTATTGCCCATTCTTCCTACCCTTTTTGCAACCCCCAAACTTAAAATTTTGGTCCATCACTTATTCACACACCTCTCAAAGCTCTTTTATGTCATACATTAGGTTCATAATTCTCCTAAAGGGTATGATAAAGTGTTTAGGGTATAGGGATTGGACAATTTTTGGTTTGCAAGAAAAATAAGGCAATGATAATCTCATAAGGCACAAATGGGTGACTAGGGAAAGATTTATTCATGGGTCGGTTGGAAAGGCTCAAACGTTTCAAAAAATGCCTAAATCATTTCCTCAACAATGCCTAATCCTAGAATTTCTTCTCAAACACTTCTTAACTAGGTTCTAGAGTCCACCAACATTATCAAGACTTCACCTAACCACATAAAATGAATCTAAGCATGCCGAAAGAATGAAAATGGTGGTTGAACCACTCAACAAACCTCTAAAAAAAATTTTTAATCAACCAACATAAACTTGAAGCAATGCTTAGCATTTTCCATAAATAATATCCCAACAATCCTAGTCTCATCATAGACTTATGCAATTCATCTAGGCAACAACAACATAACACACACAAAACAAATAACAATCAAAGAACTTAAAACAAAAAGAAACACAATTTCGAGCCAAAACACACAAACAAACTAAACACAAAAATTTTCAAAATTTTCTTACCCCCAAACTTAAAATGACATTGTCCCCAATGTCATATCATGCATATCCAAGGAATAGAAAAACAAAAGTAAAGGTTACAAGATACTCCCCTGATTAATCCGTAAAGGCCGATTTTTGTGCAAAATCCTGGCATCCATTCCTTGGCTTCCTCATCATCATCATCTCAAAATCTACCAAATGTGTTAGATACCCCCACCGATTAATATGAAAGAATTACATCATGATCTCAACCTTATTGAACTAAACCTAAAATCTAAACAAAAACAAATAAAGAGCTACTTCCAAAACATAAAGAAATAAAAACAAAAACTAAAAAGAAAAGTGCTTTAGGCTTCAATCTTCTTCTACTTCTTCCTCTTCACACAACTCCCAAATTTGCTAAAAACACTTCAACACAACAAACCCAACTTCCTCAATAGCAAATTAAATCAAAATCAACAATTTCTAACACCTCCACAATTCCCAACTTAATCCTCAAATTCCCACAATCCAACAAATTCAAGCAAATTTTCAACAAAAAAAATCCACAATTGAAAGTGAACAAATAAATTGCACAAAAACTCTTAACCTTATCAAGCCCAAGCTTTCCAACCTTCAATTGCTCCAATTTCATTCAAAATCACAAAAATAAAGCTCCAAATTTTCAAAACCTAGGGGTTGCTAAAAATTTCTTCAAAATGGTTTAAATCGGGGCAATTGAAAGGTGCATGATTGTTTAAAGAGGTAAGGGGGTGGAATGGTGCAATAATTTTGAGGGAAAATTGTGAGAAATTGAAGAAGAGAAAAAGAAATTCTTTGGAGGCTCGAGCTTGAAATCGCAAAAATGGAGAAAATGAAGGTGCGTTTATAAAGATTCTCACGTTCGTCGCGGCGAAGAGACTTTTTTCCGCAGCGAAACCTAGGTAATTTTTGGCAACGATTTTCCCGAGAGTTTTATGCCGTGGCGAACTTCACTTTCGCCACGGCGAAACCTGGGAAATTATGTTTTCTCTCCAAAACTTCAGATTGCACCTGAAACAACAAAAATAAAAGCAAACTTAGTTAATTTCTAACTCAAACAAAACAAAATCAACATGAAAAATAACATAAAATCACACAAAATGAAAAACACTTGGGTTGCCTCCCAAGAAGCGTTGTTTATAGTCGAAAGCTCGACTTTCTCATTCTTTCATTGATGTGGATCCTTGTGGGGTGCTTCACTTCCCTTTGCCATCTCTTGGTCTTTCTTTTGGATTTTCGGGCATTCTCATAAGCATCTTTTCGGAACTTCAAATTAGTATATGCGTACTTGAGATGAGATGGTGATTGGTTGAGTCCAATATTTGGAGTCTCTTCCAACACCAATTTTGACTCGTGCACATTTACACCAAAATCCTTAAATTGTTCCTTGTGAGGCGAGTTGCTTGGTTGAAATTCCCCTAAGTATCTTGCACACCTTTGCGCTTTGAGATTTTCCTCTTCATTAGTCTTGTCTTCATGTTCTTCCCACTTTTCTTCATTGTGGGGTTGCTTCAACACTATACCTCTCCTCAATGTTATGACATTTAATTGTTCTTTAGGATTTGTGACCGTTGTGCTTGGAAAAAGAACCTTGAGATCTCTTTGTCAATTGTTCAACCAATTGCCCCACTTGAACCTCCAAATTTGAATGGACACTCCTTGATTTTTTGAAGTTTGAGCATGTCTTATTCATAAATCTTGTGGTTTCTTGCATGAATTTCCCGAACATATCCTCCAATTTCGACATTCTTTGCTCACATGGTCGATGATTCACCACTGGTTGATGGTTTGACACTGTCCTTTGATTTAATTGATTGCTTTGATTGCTCTAGGACAAATTTGGGTGATTCCCCCAACCAGGATTGTAGGTGTTGGAGAAGGGGTCATTTCGCAGCCTTTGTGAACTAACCATGTAATTCACTTGCTCGGTTGTTGAGAAGACTAATTGGTTTCCATCTTGGAATTCCACACTCCCATAGTTTCCTGCACAAAATTCACAAGTTATAAAAGGTGAGTGAACGAATTTACATTTATACCTCCCAATTGGCTTTGAAGTGATGCAATTTGTGCATATAATATGGCGAACACATTGACTTCATGTAGATCCATTGTTCTCTTCGACATTGCTCTCTCATTAGGTCTTTGGTAGTTATTGTTGGCCATCACCTGAAGAAATTCATAAGCATCTTCTAGGGTCTTGTTATTTAAGGCTCCGCCTGCTACCACATCTACCATAAGTTGAATATTTGGTAAGCAACCCATTGTAAAATGTTTGGACTTGTATCCAAGACGGTAGACCATGATGTGGACATTTCCTTAACAACTCTGTGTACCTCTCCCAAGCTTCATAAAGTGATTCATCATTGCCTTGGATGAAAGAGATAATGTCGTTTCTCATTTTTGCCATCTTCTGGTGGGAAGTATTTTGCAAGAAACTTTTGAGCTAATCTGTCCCATGTGGTGATTGTCCCAACTGGGTTTGACATAAGCCAACCTTTTGCATGCCTTATCTCTCAGTGAAAATGAGAACAATCTCAGCCTAATTGCATCATCAGTCATTCCATTAACCTTGAATGTGTCACATATCTCTAGAAAGCTAGTGATATGCAAAATTGGATCCTCATATGAATTTCCACCAAATTGGACTGACTGTTGGATAATCTGAATTATTGTCGGCTTAATCTCAAAGTTCACTGCAGCAGGTGGCCTTGTAACACCATAATTGCATTCTTGCCCCGCTAACGTTCTATGTACTTCTACCATGATCTCCACATGCACTACAAGAAACAGTTAATTAACCTTAACTACAAAATAAAAATAAAAACTACAAACAAAAGAACTCAAGCTTAAGACTATACAATATTTACGATTAACTACAAAAATGAAATAAAAGCTTCAATTTAGCACTACACTAGATACTATCAATATTAATAATCAACTATCCCCTCGACAACGGCATCAAAAACTTGATGCGTTGTTTTGATAAACATTCATATGTAGCAAGTGCACTAGTCGCAAAAAGTAATAAAGTGATAAGTAGAGTATCGTTCCCCACGAGGATAGTCTTACTAAGTACCAATTTCTCTAGTTTAAGTCCTAATTGAAGCAACAATAAATTGGATTGATGGAAAATTAACAAAATATAAATGAATGATAATGAAATTAAAGCAAAACCCAACAACTTAACTAATTAAACAATGCTAAAAAATGCTAGGGTGTTGATTTCATCTAGATACGCTAACCCAAATCATAGAATCTATTACCCAAGTTCTAATTCCTTGATTGAAAATCAAATTCCCTAAGTTGTAAAACATACCTTCTCAAGCTATATTTTCCTACTTATCCCTATTAAGCTTCCGCATCCAATAAAATGAAAATTAATAGTTTAAAGTCTTTTAAGCTTTATGAAATTCTATCTAGATTTCATAGATCGCGTTTATCTATCTCTAGCTTTCGCTCAATCTATGGTATTTATCCCAAGAGGCACAATCACAAATCACTTCTCAATCTCATTGTGAACAACATGTCACGCTCATTTGGTGCACTACTTTCAGTGACTGTAGCATTACTCATATTTGAATGGTGATCAAGTATCCAAAAGTCATTAAGCAAAGAGATAACACTCAATCATGAAATTAAAACTGAAAGTAAATCAGTTCATATAAATTTGAATCATTGTATCAAGGTTACATCAAACCCTAGCTTAACAATTCAGTTCATACTCAAAAACAAATAAAATAACAAAAACAAACTGAATCAAGATTCATCATTGAAAAACAAGCAAAAGATGGAGAAATCTTCTCTAATTTGAAGCCCAAATCTTCAATAATCTTCTTCTTCCAAGAGTTGCCTTCCAAATGACAAACCAAGACCCTTTTCCCTTCCTTTTCATGCTAATTTATACCTCTTTCACTTAAGGACCAAGCCCTTACAAGCCAAAACGCGTCGTTTTATTTTTCACATCTGATGTAGTTTCGTGGCGAATATATTTTTCCTTGCCGCGGCGAGGATCTTTTGGGCCAAATTTGAGCATGCTAGATTCTGAATCTAGAAACGTGGTAAAATATAAATTTTATCCCTTTCAATTATCTTTCTACTCGTTCAAGAATTAGCCAGATGCGACGTCTAAATCGCAAGTTATGGCCAAACTACTGAAGCACATCCAAAGACGTTTTTCTTCAGTTCCCAAGTCGTCTGTTCACGAACTTTAAGCCAAGTTTTCACCCTCGTCCAGTCTGAATTAGGAAAAACCCAAAACATGAAAGTTGTAACTCTACTTCTTAGCTTTCTAAAACTTCTAAATTCAGTTCATTCCGAGTTTCCAAGCTCAAATTACGCAATTTACGCTCAAAATTGTCATTTGTGCTCAAAATCATCGTTTAGACATGCAAAGAAAAATTAATACAATTAGGTAGCAATTATGGCCCAAATTGTATGAAAAGTATCCTAAATCCTATCGAAATTCAATGCAAAATCATAGGGAAAAAGGAAATAGGATTATCAGTGTTGGGTAATGTCCTAAGGAGTTTCATGAGTAAGCATTTAAAGGATTGAGATTTGCAATTGGCACATGCTGAAGTTACCTACAATAGGAATCCTAGTTCTACTACGGGTCACTCTCCTTTTGAGGTATTGTATGGAGTAAACCCCATTTATCCCTTTTGATCTCACTTCCATGCCCCTTGATTTTGAGCCAAGTGTGAATGTTAATGAGAAATTGAAGCAAATGAAGAAACTCCATGAAACCGTGAGAGCTCAAATTGAAAAATCAAATGAAAAGATCAAGAAGAAGGCAAATAAGCATAGAAAGCCTAAGCTTTTCCAACCGGAGGATTTAGTATGGATTCACTTGAGAAAGGAGAGGTTTCCAAGTAAGAGAAAGAGTAAATTAGCTCCTAAGGTAGATGGACCTTTTGAGGTTGTTGAGAGGGTAAATGATAATGCATATAAGGTGGAGTTGCCTAGTGAATATGGGGGAGTCTCGGCCACCTTCAATGTGGGGGATCTAAGCCCATACTTGGAGGACGATTTGGATTTAAGGGCAAATCCTTCTCAACCCGGGGAGGATGATAAATTCACAAGTCCTTAAACACTTGTAAACATGAGTGGACAAGGAATTACAAGTCCTAAAACACTTGCTAATTCGGTTGAATTGAAGAGTTTCATTCCAAGTCCTAAAACACTTGGATTGTGGAATGTGGAGTGCAATAGAGGAAATTCGGCCCAAGCGAGTTCCAAGGAGGGAGAGAGCCCAAGCATTTCAGCCCAAACTATTCCAAGTCCAAGCCCAACAAAGGAAGCTCAAGTCCACCAAGAAATAAGCCTGGGTGTTGAAATGGTCCAATCCGGCCCAAGTCTCATTCCAAAGGGGAAGATCCACATGAACCCTTATCAGATCCATTTGCAAGATTCTCAAGGCCCAAACTCTTATACCTTATTAGTAGACTTGATTAGGATCATTGATCAAGTTTTGATCTAATAAAATGAGTTTATTTCAACTAATGGGGTGGTTAAAGACATAGATCCTAGAATTAGGGAATCATGTCTCTTTTGCATTAAATAGACATGGTCTTGCTTTTTGAATGAATGGCTTATAATATTTGTTAATTTTATTTCTTTTTATTGTATTTGTCAATTACTTATTTAACCTTATAATTGCCTATATAAGGGCAACCATTCTCCTTTTAACATTTAGCTTATGAAATATTGAAAATTGGTTTATCCATTTGAGAGAACTTTGTGTTCTTGTTGTGCATTCTTTATCCAAGTCTTTGCAAGGGGATTTGGTGGTGAATCAATTCAAGTTGGTGGAGCAATCCTTTATGCTTGAAGTGTTTCTACTTGTCTTAGTCCGAAATTGCAAGCAAGTGTGACATTGTTCTTGTATTGCATTTGGCCGAATTTTAACTTGGGTTTATGGCATGTTGTGTTGTGTTGTGTTGTTGAAATTGGTTGGAAACAGATCAGCTATGTCCAGCATTGCACTTTTCATGTGGTTGGCCATGAGAGCTGAATGGAAGGGAAAAAGTCAAACAGCAGTTCGCTTTGGATAGTTTGATTGACATGGCCCCATGGTGGGCACCAAATTGTAAATGCTAAAATTTACAATTGAATTAAGGACAAGAACTTGAGGGGCGAGTCATTGACAACCTTGATGGACATATGGGGGATATTCCGACGATTAGGGGGGAGCTTTAGCAATGTAAGGATGTTGAAGTAGGTGGTGGATTTGATAATACGGGTACTAGAACTTAGGCGTGATTTTTCTGCATGAATAATGAGAGGGTCAAACTCTGTTTATGTAGTGAACCCAAGGGGTTTGAATCCTAATAGGACTCGGAGTCCTACTTTGTAGAAAAGTTCTTTTTTTCTGAAAGAGATTGGATTTTCTGCCTTTATCAATTTAGGCTTTCCATTTTTAGTGAGATATGGGATCTTATTAAAAGAGGAATTTGGTTCGGATTCTGATCCTTGTTAAGGACTGTTGTGGGCGAATGGGTCGAACCTAATTCAACTTAACTCGAGGGATGGCATAACTCATAGAGTAGGCAATTCCCAAGGTATTCTAAACGTGTGCTCAATCGGGATTAGGCCAAGACTATGGGTCGTCACATATTAATGATGCTATTGGACCTCATCTAGTCCAATATAATTTTTGGCCCATATATGATCTTTGCAATTTTTTTTATTTTTTATTTTTTATATGTTTTGATAACATGCTCTCCTAACTGAAACAAGCTTAAGAAAAAAACAATAGTCATGTTACAAAATATACTAATCATTCTTGTATTTGTTGGAGTTGTCGACCACTTCAACAATAAGGGGAGAGGCAAACACATTCGCGAGTCCCCCGGGCCCATAAGCGGTTTGAGCCTATTCCATGAAGAGCCGCTATAGGATTTCTCTAAGTAATTAAATTAGATCCTAATAATATTAGGTTTTTCTCATTAAACCTAGTATATAAACTTATTATTCTCTTGTATGAGTGTGACAGCAATTATAGGCAAATACATTCATTGTAATGAGAGAGGTGAGACAATATTATGATAATATTGACTTTGTTGGACGTAGTTGAGATTTGGATAAACTAGGATAAATCGCTCATATTTTCTTTACCTTTACTAGTTTGATATTTATGATTGTTTACTTGTTTGATTTCGTGTTACTCTCTAGATTGTTTCAGTACTCAATGTTGCACGTGGGATCTTATTTCCACAAGAAACCACAGCAAACTACTCCTATGATACTTTGTGGTGTCGTTGATGAGATGGGAGTATTTGAAGTTTGGTGCGACTTAAATTCCGATGCCAATTTCATAAAAAAGGCTCAAAAAATTGCCAAGTAGATGTTATGATGTATATAAATGAAACGCCGACCTTGCACCCTACGCGTCATTTTCAAATAATTTATAATTGAATAATTGTTTGTGGAAAGGCTTGGACCATACTCTTGCATCCTCTAATGGAGATTTTAAGTGATATATAATTTAACATGTTAATTCCCCATCTATCTGCAAACTGATTTTCAAAGGATAAAATATTTATTTATATTGTTACAGCAATACCATCCACAAGGAAACAGAAAGTACATATGGAACAGAACTGAAACTCTCTGTAGAGAAACAGGAAGATAACAGAGGATGGTTCTCAAATCTGATTTTTCTTCCAAACACCCGAATCAGTGTTTATAAATGGTATTGCAGCCAAGGAGAGATTTCTTGCTCGATATTTTCGGTTCCAAACAATCTAAAAAGCCTAACACAACATTATCTAACCTAAAACAACTGAAACTGAGACTGAAACTTATAAAAGACTTCGTACTTACAGCCTGATAAAATACAAACAGGACAAAGCAAAACAGAGTACTCTGTTCAGGAAAACTATAAAAAATAGTTACCTCTCTTCTTTAGTTATTAAAAATTCCATCAAATTTTTTTTGTTTTTTTACATTGACTAGATAGTCAAAAGTTTGTAGTGAGTAACATTATACTGGCGTTCCTTTCACCTTAATGAGTCATTTTCTCGAGTTTTTCCTGAGAATAATTCATTTATAACACTTTGTGGGAACTTCAACTTCCATATATTGTACTATAAGGTTGAATGTAATGCAATTAGCTTATAAATTGTATATCTTTGCAAGTGGGTATGAGTTGAATTAGTGATCAAAAGGACTAATTAACTGGACGTTAAGAAACTATTGACATCTGATTTTCCTCATATTGGTATGAATTTCATACAAGAAGTTGCTCACAGTATGCCTAGTGGTGTCTCTGGGCCTTCAATCAGTCCCCTGATACGGAATTTATATTCTTCAAGTAACACTTAGTTTGTTACTTCAATATAACCAATTGTTATTACTTATCAATAAAAGTTATATTTAAAAAAAAAAAAAAAAAAAAAACTTGACTGGAGCTAATTACTTTGATTGTATTTAATGCCAATTGTTTTTTTATCAAATTGTTACTGACGAAATTCTTTCTGTACATCAGCTTATTGCATCTCTTGGAACTGAACAAGAGTTGTTGAAGATCAAGTCATGTTCTGACACAACCCGTCCCGACCCTCCCTATCCTATAGGCTCCGGGTACACCCATAAGACTTCGGTGACCGAGACGTGCTATGTGAGAAAACTATGAAACCTGTTTATGAATTAAAACATCATAAAACTCTTCTAGCTAAAACATTTACAAGCACTTTTTTTTTTTTTGGTTTCTCACAAGTAAATATAACATCATTTGCAAATAAACAAATGCAACTGAAATTTTTTACAAAATGAATATATGGTATCAGATTTTTTCATATCTTTAACAATCCAGAACATGAAATAAATACATGACGAAGAAACATAAACTTTGTAGCGGAAAATAAAAGACAACTATGGAATATATGATAAAATGAAGTCATGTGGCCCAACCTTAAATGGGATTCGCTCCTCTGAACAATCTCCTTCTTGACCTGGTGGGGGGACAGAAAAACATTTGAAAACGAGAGGTGAGCTAAAAATGCTCAATGAGTGGGGAATGGGTCAGCATGCAATATAACATTTCAATATACAATAAAACATTCATGCTTATAAAAATTCATTTTCATAAACACATTTTATAATATAAGCCATCTTTCATGACAAATGCTAAAGTCTCTCATTGCAAAACTTCTTTCTGAAAACTATTATAGCAAACAAATCAATACTCATGTTTCTCTAAAAATATCATTTTTAAAAACATTTCATATACTGATAACATTTGTATTTATAAATTTCAATTTCAAATAAATGATATACATATATATATCCAAATCATCTCTCAATCACATGTGAAAACTCTCACCCAACTAGTACCCTAGGGTAAATCTGTCCAACCTGACAAGATCTAACATCGCACAGGTTGAACCACTAAATCCATCTTGCTAGGCGGAATCGGTCACCGCTCAAGGCTTCAACCCAGTGAGACAAAATATCACTTGGGCCGGCACAATCATATCCTGTCTAGCGATATCTGCCTCGCTTGGGCCTTCGCCGCATTTGGGTTGGCAAATCAAATCATGTGTAGCGATATCTGCCTTGCTCGGGCCTTCGACCTACTAGGGCCAGCAATATCAAATTCTATATAGCGATATCTGCATCGCTCAGGCCTTTGACCCACTTGGGCCAGTTATATCAAATCCTGCATAGCGATATCTGCCTCGCTCGGGCCTTCGACCCATTTGGACCAGCAAATGATCAATCATACGCACGCGTAAATCAAATCAATATCATGAGGGGCATGGGTACTACATAGGATGGTTTGAAAACTACTAACATCTCATACATATTCTCAAGACATTTTTCTCATAAAATATAATAATTTCATAACATTTCATGTAACTTAAAAAAATATAAATGAAAGTTCTCAAATGTTTCAAATCTAACAATTTCAACCCATTTTCATTTCCTTTCAAATTATTGCCCACAAGCATCAAAATTTCATCTTTCTCATGTCAATCAGCAATTTCCAACAATAACATTGCAATAAAGCTCATTTCTATAAGGAAATCAAACATCTTACGCAATTTTAAAACAATAAACAAGTATAAATAAAAATTTAGGGTAACTTTTATTAAAATGAAAATTAGGATTTTAGATTTTTTTTTTTTTTTCCACTCACCATTTTGGAGCTCGACCCGTAAGCCAAAAAAAGATTGAAATTCTTTAACAATGCCCCCGCTTGCCTCCCTATATACAAAATCCAATAAATCCTCCATACATAAGTCCCCCTAAGGTAACACCTCAATATTAAAATCATTGGACACTTCACACACCAAAAGATTAACATAACTTTTTCTTTAACAAAACTATCTCATAACCGAACATCGGTCACTCTCGGATTTTTTATAAACATTCCATTCATCAATTTAAGCCATAATTTAATTGGCGCTTTCTAGAGACAATAAGTTGTTCCTATAATTTTCTCAAGTCATTCTAGAATCAATAACTATTTAAAACACAATTTTCTTTCAACTCATTCAAATCTGCCAACTGTTTCCAGAATTGAGATTACTCAATTGTAAAATTCATAACAATTCAGCCCTTAAACTAAACCTTATGAAACTATCCAGAATTAAACTAGACATATATAGGATTCACCAGAATTTAAAATCACTCAATTTAGATAAGAATAGATGTATCAAATCATTTTCCAAATATACATGTTCTGCAGAAAACGAAAATTCTAGAATTCACAAGGCAACTTCAAAATCCATATAAAATTCAATTCTTCGAGTTTTTGAGTGAAATAAATTTATAAACACTCCCAAAGAAGTCTACAACAATATATCCAAAATTCAGGTTCAAAAAAAAAACCATAACATACAAACAATTTTCGGAATTTTATACCGTGAACCCTTATATCAAAATCACATCTTTAACCAACTTTTATTAAGGAAACACATGCGTTCTATCCACATAACATTATTGAACTCAATCTTCCCATTTTACTGTAATCTCATGTCATTATACTCAATTATAACCAACACAAATCTAATGAACTAAAACTCATCAAATAGGGAAATTTCAAGCTTTACTCGCCTCCCATATGCTTGATCTTCCTCCACTCTTCCATCAACTGAGTTTTGCTCGCCGGCAGCCACTTTTCCAGCCACCCCTGCCGCCCTCTTCTCTCCTCTCTCTCTCTCTCTCTATTCTCGGTTTCATCTTTCTCTCCCTTCTTTCTCTTCTTCTTCCTCTCCTTCTCTTCTTCTTCTCTCTCCTTTCTCTCTTTTCTTTTTCTCCTTTTTTCTTCTCTCTTTTTCCTCTGTTTTCCTTCTTCTTCTCCGTTTTTCTTTTATTTGAGTGGTCACTGTTCATAAAAATATCTGAAAACTTTTCGTTTAGCCCCACTTGTTTCGGCTATAAATACTTCCCTAAAACTTTTAAATTCTTACACTTTACCCCCAGAATCACAAAATAAAATTTAATAAAATTCCATTAAAAAAACAACGGGGTATTACATGTTCACATGATAGTGTGAGAGGTTTGATTTATATTTATAAGCAAAATAAAATAAACTTTTCCCTAACATATGGGTTAAAGGAATCGTTTATTATATACTTTCCAACAAATGAAGCCGACCTCTAGTCAAAGTGATCGATGAAAAACCGTGGACTTAAAAGTCTTCTGTAAGACTCTTCCATGCAACACTAGGTGGCAATTGACTTTTCTTTCATATGAGCCATGCTCTTTTTCCACATCTATGCTACACGAAAAATTGACGGTCTTGTAAAATATACTATTCATTTATGGTTGTTCACATGCATGGCACTATAAATTTTATGATTATATTTGCTTTCTTCAACTTAAAGAAATCAAAGTAACAGGGGCGATGTTCAACACAACAGTTCAGAAGTAGACATGACTGATACCGATGAATTAAAAAAAAAGCAGCACAAGCCTTTTCTCTTTGTTTATGTGTAAAAGTAATGAACTTAATTGCATTGAATTTGAAACCTAGGATTGGCGTATCTCCATGGCCATCAACTAGGAAACAGAAAGTACAATATGGAACAAAAACTAAAAACTTTCTGTAGAGAAACAGATAAGACAACAGAGATGGTTCTCAAATATTAATTTTCCTTTTTCTTCGAACACCGCAATCTATTTTTATAATGCATCTAATGAGATAATTCTCTCATCAGTTCCATACAAACCAAATAAGCTCACTCACCTAGTTAGTAAATACGGGTACGGCAAAAAAACGGTACGGGAATTTTACGGGTATGATACGGCAAATGGTGAAAAATACGTTTGTAAAAATTCGGTCATAAAATTCGGATACGGAAAAAATACGATTCGGATATATACGGGTTTAATACGACACATTGTCAATAATACGTTTTGAAAAATACGGCAATAACAATCTTGGTTTTAGCACTTTTCAAAACATCCCCATTTAAATAATCCATTGTGGTCGACCCTACAATTTATTTTCCTTTTAATTTAAAGTATATTTGAACAATAACTAAGACTAGTATTTTTTATCCTTAATTTTATAGCTACGCATACAAAGTTTGGATTCCAATTAGTATAGTTGTTTTATTTTCTGAATTTAATTGGACAGTACATTCAAAGGTCAAATAATAATAGTGTTATGAAATCTAAAAACATGACAAAGTGCACATGGGTTTACAATTTGCAGTTGGCGTTGGTTGTAAACTGATGGTTTGTTGCTTTTTTCTTATTCTTTAAGTATCTGCCAATTCCAAATCCAAGCCCGACAATATTATTTTTATGAATTCATGCTTTTCTTTTGCAGTTTTGCCTTTACCTTTTGCTTTCATAGATGATCTTTAGTCTTTTTATTTTGACCCATACAACACAAAACAACAGAACTAAATGAAATATTATGTTAAAACATATACCAAATATAACTCTCACAAGCATTTCATCAAACATGTTTCAAACAAATCTATCAATCCACCAACATAACAAATCCATCAATCCACCAGCCCCTATTACTATTACTCACACCAACCACAAACACAAACAAATCACCAACATACAAGATTCAAAGAGAGTTAAAAAGAGAAGAGAAGAAGTGTGTAGCTTGAGGCTTGAAGAGTTGAAGTCTTGGACTTAAAGCTTGGAGAAGAGAGTTAAATTTTAAAAAGAGAAGAGAAGAAGAGATCAAGACTCAGAGTCAAGAGATGAAGAAAAAAGAGTTGAATTGTTGAAGATTTGAAGAAGAGATGAAGACTGGAAGAAGAGAACCGAGAAAGAGGAGAAGGAGATTTTTTTTATTTTAGTCAAACCCCACCAAAACGACGCCGTTTTGCCTTATCATGTAATTATTTTTTTGTCGAAAAATTCGCAAAAATTCGGCAATAATTCGGGTATAATTCGCGAATTATACGGATAGGGTATATAATTCACGAATTATACGGCAGCCCTAATAAAATACGTGAATTCGCGTTTTATACGGGAATTATATGGCTAGCCGTATAATTCGCGTATAAAACGCGAATTTACTAACTAGGCTCACTCAACATTATCCAACTTAAAACAACTGAAGTTAAAAATGATCAACATAATAGGGCAGACAGGGTAGTCTGTACTTAAGCTTATTAAAATACAAACAGGACATAGAAGAACCCAATACTCTATGTTACAGAAGTCCTTCTATAGTTGGAATGTTGATATTAACATTCCTCCCCTCTAAAGTGCTTCTTTAAAATAAAGGCTTTTAAAGCTGTTGGAAGTTTCTTTTTGAAAGTGTTATTTTTTTATTTTATTTTATTTTTTTATTTTTTTATTGTCTAAGCTTGTGAATATTAAAAATACCTTTTTAAATGAATTAAATAGTATATGAATATTTTTTTGTAAGTTCTATTATATATATTTATTTATTTATTTATAAGCATATTAAAAAGAATCAAGTCATAGTGAATAAATCATTTCTTTTTTACAACGATTTGCTGGTAAAATTAGAACAAACCAATATTATCTGCAGAGAATTGCTGTTGTTGAAGATGGTGATAATTTGCTAGAAATGTAGAAAAATTCAGCTAAAGTTTAAAACTGTTTTTTGGCGCCAAGTGTTAAAGTTGCTGTTAAAAGTGCAGTGGTTGAAGTTACTGTTTTGATGGATTATTGTGATGTTTTTGTGACATATTTAGTTGGGTTTAGTTGTGATTAAGACATGCTTTAGTTGTAAGTTTTATTTCAAATTCAAATCGGTAAAAACATGCACGATATTAGGTGTAATAGTGGATTGCTTTGTATATATTATCCCTGTTTTATGAATGGAAAACAGAGCATATATTTGCTGTCGGCCGTCTCTTTCTCTTTTGCCTAATCTCTCTTCTTCATCACTCACCAGTAGGACCAACAATTGGTATCAGAGCATTAATTGATCTTAAAGGGCTTAATACACTCATCACCTTTTATCCAACTTCTCAACCTCTACTACGGTAAAATTTTATATCAAGCTCCAAATAACTTGATTCAATGGCACAACACAGGGCTTCCCTTACTCCTCTAGTCTTTAATGGTGAACAATACCACATGTGGATTGTCAAAATGAAGACCTTCCTAAGGGGACAAGGTTTGTGGCAATATGTTGAAGAGAACAAGCACCACCTGCATTGGGGCCAAAACCCACGTTGAATCAGATCAAGCTTCATGAGGAGGAAACTACTAAAGCTCCTAGAGCTTTGTCTCATATTCATGTAGGTGTAACTAAACTTGTTTTTACAAGAATCATGGCATATGAAACAGCTAAGGAAGCATGAGACAAGCTCAAGGAGGAGTTTGGTGGTAGTGATATGACTAGGAATATGCATGTATTGAACTTAAGGAGGGAGTTTGAGATGCTGAAGATGTAAGAATCAAAATCAATAAAGGAGTATGTGGATAGGTTGATTAATGTGGTGAAGAAAATTAGATTGTTGGGTGAGGAAATGACAGACAAAAGAATTATGGAGAAAGTATTGGTGAGCTTACTCGAGAGGTTTGAGTCCAAGATCTCATCACTTGATGACTCTAATGATCTATCATAGATCACACTCACTGAATTGGTTCATGCTTTGCAAGCTCAAGAGTAAAGGAGGTTGCTGAGATAAGAGGATTCAAGTGAGGATGCAATGGTGGCAGGCTTTAAAAGCAAAGCTATTTAGGGAGGAAACAAGGGGTTTGCTGGAGATAAGAAAGGGAAGGAGAAAACCAGTAATTAGTGGAACAAATCAGGTTGAATGAAGGAGTTTCCACCGTGTTCTCACTGCAAGAGGAAGGGCCACTTTGAGAAGAGGTGTTGTTTTAAACCAAACCTTCAATGTAGAGCATGTAAACAATTTGACCACATTGAAAAAGTTTCCAAAAACAAGTCAAACCAGCCACCACAATAAGCCCAGATTGTTGAAGATCAGTAGCCAAATTCAAAATTTGAGAAACTATTTGTGGCGTCTTGCTGCACAACCTAGGTTTGCAATGATGCTTGGCTGATAGATAGTGGCTACACCAACCACATTACAGCACACTTGCAAGATCTTGTCAACTTGGCCAGAGCATATCACTCTAGAGTTAAAGTTGGGAATGGAAAGTTTGTGGACGTCAAAGGGAAAAGAGACATTGTTGTGCAAACAAGGTCAGTTATTGAATTGATTTCGAATGTCTTGTATGTGCTAGAAATAAATCACAATTTACTTAGTGTAGGACAAATATTAGAAAAGAATTATGTCCTACATTTCCAAGACCAGACTGTACAATTCTGGATAGTGGAGCTAGTGAACTAATGGAGGTTATGATGATGGGAAAAAGCTTCCCTATTAGGCTAAAAAAACTAGAACCTAAAGCCTATACTGCTAAAGTAAATGAGTCTAAGTTATGGCACAAGATATTTGGCCATTTCCACTATTATGGTCTTAGAGAAATTCAGACCAAAAATCTTGTCCAAAATCTACCCGAGATTGAAGAAGCTAAGGCTGTCTATGCTACTTGGCAAGTTGAGTAAGCAACCCTTTCTTGTAAACCAAGCTTGGAGAGTTGTTGAGAAATTCTAATCATCCACACAGATGTGTGTGGACCTATGCAAACACCTTCATTGAATGGGAGCAAGTACTTTGTCTTGTTCATTGATGATTGGTCCAAGATGTGCTGGGTCTATTTTCTAAAACAAAAGAATGAAATTGCCATTATGTTTGGAAGATTTAAGCTGCAAGTTGAAAACCAAACAGGCCTTAGTATCAAAACAGTGATAAGTGATAATAAGAGTAAGTGCACCTCAAATGAGTTTGAATCAATTTGCAAGCAGGGTAGAATTAAACACCAATTTAGAAGTCCTTATACTCCACAACAAAATGGAGTCAGCGAGAGGAAAAATATGACTGTTATGGAGATGGCTACGTGCATGGTTGCTGAGAAGAAATTACCCAAGTCTTTTTGGGTAGAGGCAGTGAACACCAGTGTCTATTTGGTCAATAGACTTCCTACTAAGGCCTTAGTTAATCAAACTCCATATGAGGTTTGGTATGGGGTGACGCCTGCGGTGGAGAATCTGGGAATTTTTGGAAGTATATGTTATTCTCTTATCCCAGTAATTAAGAGAAGTAAGTTGGATGACAAAGTCGTGATAGGAATCTTCACTGGCTATAGTGGTCAATCCAAGGCTTACAGAGTTTATGTTCTAGAAACTAAGAAAATTCACATCACTAGAGATGTGAAAGTAGATGAAAATGGTGTATGGAACTAGGAGAAAACAAACTTGATGAAGACTCAAGGGGACAGTTGATAAATCCAACAGTGAACCGAAATGATGAACAAGAGGGGACAAATTCAGATGAAGATGTTCCAATTAGAGGTACTAGACCTCTGACAAAGGTTTATGAAAGGTGTAATGCAGCCTTACTAGAACCTATAGACTATAATAAAGCTGCTAAGTCAGATACTTGGAGAAGTGTAATGAAGGAGGAGTTAAGCATGATTGAGAAGAATGGCACATGGAAATTTGTAGACAGACAAGTAAACATAAAAGTGATCCAAGTTAAATAGATTTATAAGAGAAAATTAAATCCAAATGGATCAATTCATAGACACAAAGTAAGGTTGGTTGTTAAGGGGTTTGCTCAGCAATTTGGAGTAGACTTCTCAGATACATTTGCACCCATGGCCAAGAATGATACAATCAGGCTTCTCCTTGGCAACCCAATTTCAATGGAGGATTTACCAGCTAGATTTCAAATCTTCATTTTTGAATGGTTGGCTCAACAAAGAAATCTATGTGGAGCAGCCGAAGGGATATGAAGTTGAAAGGCAGGAGAACAAAGTTTATCTGTTGAGGAAGGCATTATATGGCCTAAAGCAAGCCCTAGAGCCTGCTATAGTAGAATCAATTATTACTTCATTAGTTTGGGATATATGAGGAGCCCAAATGAGCACACATTGTATGTGAGAGAGCTGGAAGGGGAGTTCATTATTGTATCACTATATGTAGATGATTTGCTCATCACGGGAAGTAGTCCAATTCAACTGGAAGAATTTAAGAAAGCAATGCATAATGAGTTCGAAATGACTAATCTAGGGGAAATGTCTTATTTCCTTGGAATGGAGATTAGTCAAACTCAACATGAGATATTTGTTAGCTAAAGAAAATATGCTAATGAAGTCCTAAACAAGTTCAACATGGATAGATGGAAACCAGTGGACTTTCCATTGGTTATAAACTTGAAGTTGAGCAAAGATGATGGGGCTGTGAAAGTTGATGAGGGAATTTATAGAAGTTTGATTGGGTGTCTATTGTATGTGACAGCCATCAGGCCTGACTTAATGTTTGTAACAAGTCTCCTCTCTAGGTTTATGAGAAACCCGAGTGAAGTTCACTCAGGGCAGCTAAGAGGGTGATGAGGTACGTTAAGGCAAGTTCTAATCTTGGTGTATGGTTTAAGAAGTCTGAAAATTTTTAGCTTATTGGATACTCTGATAATGATTAGGCTAGATGCATTGATGATATAAGGAGTACTTCCGGCTATGTATTCTTCTTAAATTCAGGTGCTATATGTTAGCTATCCCAAAAACAGGATACTGTTAGTTAGTCCACAATAGAAGCAGAATACATTTCTACTGCTGCTACCGTAAACCAAGCCATTTGGCTTAGAAAAATTTTGGAGATTTGAGGCAAGCACAGAGGATTCCTACTATGATCTTCTGTGACAACCAATCAACCGTGGCAATGGCAAAAAAATCTTGTCCTACATGGCAGAACCAAGCACATCAAAATTAAGTTCCATACTATGAGGGAGCCAGAATGTAATGGAGATATTAATTGGCCCATTATAGGGGTGAAGACCAAGTGGAAGACATCATGACAAAAGGCTTTCTCTAAAGCCAAGTTTGAGAATTTAAGACTCAAACTTGGTGTTTCCAACAAGATTATCAAGGAGGAGTGTTGAAGATGGTGATAATTTGCTGGAAATGTAGAAAAATTCAGCTATAGTTTCAAACTGTTTTTTGGTGCTAGGTGTTCAAGTTACTGTTACGGGCATAATGGTTGAAGCTACTATTTTGATGGATTATTGTGATGTTTTTTTTTTTTTTGACATGTTTAGTTGGGTTAAGTTGTAATTTAGACATGCTTTAGTTGTAAGTTTTATTTCAAATTCAAATCTGTAAAAACATGCACGGTAGTAGGTGTGACGATGGATTGCCTTGCATATATTATCCCTGTTTTATGAATGGATAATAGAGCATATATTTGCTACTATCATCTCTTTCTCTTTTGCCTAATCTCTCTTCTTCATAACTCTCTAGTAGAACCAACAACTGCAAGTGTGTAGCCTCAGAAGTTAAATAATGTAACAGTAACTTGATCCATTAGAGGATTTGACTTTTCTAACTAACCAAAACAAATGTACCATTGCATCAGGCCAACAATCAAAAGGTAGTTGCATTTTTGCAACTTATAAAATACTATATACTTGTAGCCTGCTCAAATACAAACAGGACAAAGCAAAAAAAAAAGTTACCTTCCGTACACAACTTGCTCTTCATGAGTTACTCGGAGTTCAACCAACTTTTTTGTTTTTGCATTGATTTGATAGTCAATGAATTTTTGTGGGTCACATTATATATAGTGGTGTCCCTTTCAACTTCATGAGTCATTTTCTTGGGCTCTTTCTCTAAAATTTTCATTTATAACGCTTTATGAGAAATTTCTACTTATTGTCCAGGTTGGCTATACTTTAATTTGCATGCACCAACATTTCAAAGGCGAAACATTCATTTACTTATAATGAATATTCATTATATGTAAATTAATAGCATGGCCAGAGTGATCAATGTAAACCCCTTTACTTAAAAAAGTCTTTTATAGGAGTCTCCCATGCAAGACCAAGACCAAGGTCGTTACTCACGTTTACGTTGCCCGTAAATTTTTATGTTGACAACCTTAAAAGTGGATTAAAACAAGAATTAAATTTTAAATATACATGGTATGACACTATATTTATGAAGATTATATGTGCTTTCTTCATCTAAAAGAAGCTTAAGTAGCAATCGAGATTTTTAAGCATTTCACCTTTGAATTCCTCTGCATAGTTGCTCTCACAACGCAGCTGGTTCATTGTCAAAGTCAATCAGGTTTTTATAACCCAATTTTAAGCATTAATTTCTATTTTTGTTCACCAACTATATGCATTTATACTAACATTTTCACTCTGTCGAACGATATTTTTTCCAGGCTTTATTAGCATGGATTGTGGAATATCGGAAAAATCTAGGTATACTGACAAGTTAATGGGCATAAATTACACTTCTGATGCAAAATTCATAGAGACAGATGTTAGCAAAAATATATCACTAGAATACAACCATAACACCTTGGAACAACAATTCCTGAATGTTAGAAGCTTCCCCGAAGGAATGAAAGATTGCTACACTTTAAAACCGGAACCAGGCAACGTTAAGTTTCTGATTAGAGCAAGATTCATACATGGAAATTATGATGGCCTAGGGAAAGTGCCTAGCTTTGATCTACTTCTTGAAGCGGATTTGTGGGATTCTGTGCAATTTGAAGATGCATCCACTATTATTACCAAGGAGATCATTCATATCCCTAAAAAAGGTTATGCATATGTTTGTCTTGTAAATACAAGCTTCGGAACACCTTTCATTTTAGCATTAGAATTAAGGTCCATGACTAATTCAACTTACCAAACTCAATCAAGATCACTGCTACTCTCTTGGTGGTGGGATGTTGGTTCAACAGCTAACGGGACCTCCAGGTAATTTATTTTATATCATCAAAATTTGGTAATTGAAATAGTGGTTTCTTAGTAAAACTGTATAATGCAGGTACAGAGATGACCCTTTTGATCGCATATGGACGCCCTACAACCACAACAACTGGGTAGTAATAAGTACCTCGTAGCCTATCAATCCCAGTGGGAATGTGTACAAACCAGCATCTACTGTCATGAGAACTGCAGTTGTACCTGCAAATAGAAGCGATTCCTTGCAGTTCAGTTGGGAGTGTTTGAATACTACATCTGGATATTAGGCCTACTTCTTCTTTGCTGACGTTCAAGAGAATCCACATAACCAGATTAGAGAACAGGCCATCTACTTAAATCGAAGGGTCTGGTTCGACCCTGATGTTTACTAGTACTTGTATCCCATAACCATTTTCAGCTGCGCGCCAACAAGATTAAACAAAATTTATTTCTCAATAAACAAAACTGAGAATTCAACCCTACCGCCCATCCTCAATGCTCTTGAGGTATATTCGGTAAAAGAATTCCCATAATTGCTAATAGACCAGAATGATGGTACGTTCTTTCAAACAATTAGCACTTTTCTATCAATTGTCGAAGATATTGTTTAGTTTTTCCTTTATTTATTTATTTTTTGGTTACTCCCCTGTGATTCAATTCTTACTTCTTTATATGCATGTATAACTGTTAGTTGATGCTGTCATGAGCATCAAGTCAATGTACGGAATGAAAAGTTGGCAAGGAGATCCATGTGGCCCTAAAGATTGTTTTTGGCAAGGTCTTAATTGCGGATATGATGATTACAATCTCCCGCGGATCATATCCCTATCAGTCTTCGCCTTTATACTAGAATCCTAGTATCAATATTTTTTTTTTTTTAACTTCAATCCATGTGACTCTTTCCTTTTTAACAAAATTTTTGGTCATGCAACCAGGAACTTATCATCCACAGGAATATGCAGCAAGATATCTCCTTATATATCCAATCTTGCAATGATAGAATCTATGTAAGCATCTCAATCTTGAATCAGTTACCTGTAAGTTCCCAATCTGCAGATGATGGGAAAGAAGTCAGCTTTGTCCAAAGTGATGATATTTCGCTTGAAACAAATAGTTTTTGGTTGTCAGCTGAAGCTAGAAAATTGGTGGCAAATGCAGAATTTTAAGTGATGAAGAATGGTTTGGGAGTAGTTCACCGAAGTTGATTTTTGGGCATGTTGAAGTGATTGTTTTTGGTGGATTCAGCACACATTAAGCTATCAACTTTATTTCATGTTAATATGATGTAAATTTAGTTGCTAAAGTTGTATGGCTAGGATGTATTTTGGTATTAAAATATGTCTGAATTTTAGGTACAACAGTGATACAAAGTTGTATAAACTCTGTTTTTCTTAATGAAATTTGATAAGAGCTTGAAAATACACATTTAGTTAGTGGTTTAAGGGGATTAATTGTGGGAAATTAGGCTTAATTTGGTAAAGTTGCTTAATATTTTCATAATTATCTTTTATAGGATCACGGGTGTTTTTCAGTGTTTTTCAGTCTACTAGTGCTTAAATGTTATGCTCGGATGAAGAATCATGTTGGCAACGGAATGAGTGACGAGTGGAAACAAACAGATCAAGAATTGGAGTTGAATTGAAGAAGTTATGGAAGTTGAAGTAAAGAGAAGATTCTAGATTACGTTACAGCTTGCGTATGCCTCCGTATTTTGAGAATATCTTGAGCTATAGAACTCGTATTAAGATGATTATTGGACCTTGGAAAGCTGATTCAAAGGGCACCATTTCATATGTTAACAACTGCCCCAAATTCCATCGTTATCGAGTTCAAAAATCAACATCTTTGAAAAATAGTGGAATGATGCGGGAAAAGGGCAGCAGCTACTGTGCCGCGGCACACTTTTCCTAATAGCTACTATGCCACAGCACAATGCTGCGGCACAGTTACGAAAGTCACTGACTTGTTATCCATTTTTAGCCAGGAGAATAGGGTTAAGGGTTTTAAATCAAATAGAATTAAGGAAAAACAAACCCTAACCCTTGTGGGATATAAATAGAAGTCTTTTAGCATTATTTGGAGGATTCTTGGGTGAGAAGAAAGGGAGAAAAAAATCTGGAGAAAAGAAGAGTGACAGAAATTCTGAAGCCTTGATTCACAATATAGAAAAGTTTTCCTTATTCTTTTCTTGTAAACTCATGATGAATGTTTTAATAAATATGATTGTTTCTTTCATGTTTATTATGAACTAATTTTATTATCTAGGGCTAAGATGTAGCCCAATCTCTTAATTATGTATTGATCTTTGATTGTTAATTTGTATTAAGAATTCTTCCTAAGTTTTACTATTATTCCTAATGCTTTTGAGTCTTAAGGGCCCAAGAATTGAATGAACTAATGGACTAAGTTGAGATCGAGAGATGAACTTAATTGGTCTACGGTAGTAAAACCATAGGTTAAGCGAATGCTAGAGATAGGTTACCGCGACTTGTGAGGTTTTGGTAAGTTTCATAAAGCGTAATGATCCCCAATTGCTTAAATATGATCGAAGATAATTCGGGTTAGTAATTAGGGGTTAATTTGATAATTGTTCAAGAGAAAGTTATTGGAAATTTAGGGAGTTTGACCTGTAGGAAGAGCTTAATCAAATTAGCATGAGAGATTGATACATATGAATAAGAGTTGGTGTGAAATCTATGCCCTAGGTCTAGTCATCTTGTTTTTACTCAAAGATTTATTTTAATTGTTCTCTTTTCTGTTTTCTTTTTAAATTCAATTGTTAATTTAGTTTAGATTTTCCTTGATAAAATTTGGATTGATCAAATAGTAATAGGATAGTTTAATTGGTAATTGATAATAGTAATTCCCTTGGGTTTGATATCCGTATTTTATACACTTTATTACTTGCACGATTTCGTACACTTGCAAAAATGAACAACAAGTTTTTGGCGCCATTGCTAGGGAATTGCTTTTATATTATCAATATCAATACAAGCTATTTAGTTGCTAATTTGGTTTGTAATTTATTTTTATTTTCTATTTATTTATTTATTTTTTGTTTTTAGTGCTTTAATTTTTATTTCTGTATTTTTAGTGTTGGACTGTACAGAGGAGTTAGGTTCAATGGCAGATACAGGAGGAGAAGAAGTTCAAAGGGCACTTAAGGATTACTCAAGACCTACAATTGAGGGATGTGCTTCTAGTATTAGGAGACCACCAATTCAAGCAAATACCTTCGAGATAAAGCCAGACATTATTCAAATGATACAACATTTGATTCAATTCGCAGGGTTTTCTAGCGATGATCCTAATTTGCATATCGCAAATTTTCTAGAGCTATGCGATACATTCCGACATAATGGGGTATCTGATGATGCAATTAGGTTAAGGCTTTTCCCATTCTCTCTTCGGGATAAAGCTAAGGCTTGATTAATTTCTCTACCATCCGAAAGCATCACTACTTGGAATAAGTTAGTTCAAGTGTTCCTTGCGAAGTATTTTCCGCCGATCAAGTCTGCCAAGATGAGGAGTGACATCACAAATTTTTTTAGCAAGATATGGAGTCGCTTTATGAAGCTTGGGAGAGATAAGGATCTCTTATGGAGGTGTCCTCACCATGGGTTACCAATATGGTCGCAAGTGCAAACATTTTACAATGGGTTGATGCCAAATATACAAGCCATGGTAGATGCTGCAAGTGGGGGAGCCTTGAATAACAAAACACCGGAGCAAGCCTATAATTTGATTGAAGTGATGGCAAGCAATAACTACATGAGGCCTTCAGAGAGAAATTTAACAAGCAGCGAGAGTGCACGAAGTTGATGGCTACATGTACCGCGTTGGCTGCTTAACTTTCAACCATCCAAAAGCAATTAAGGGTTTCCGTAAAGGTAAATGCTATTGATACTCGTTCTCTAACTTATGAATTTTGTGCAGGGAATCATTTGTCAAGAGATTGTCAAGTAGGGAATCCATTTTCTCCATCTCAACAAGCAAATTATGTCAACAATTTTCAAGGAGAGCAACGAAATCCATATTCCAATACATATAATCCAGCATGGAGGAAACACTCGAACTTTTCATGGAGCAACAACAATGAGCAAAAACAAGCTCTTGTTTTTCAACCTCAAGAGCCAAAATCTAATTTAGAGATTGTGTTGACCAAGTTCATTGAAGAGACAAGCAAGAGGTCTGAGAAGACTGACTTCCTAGTTCAAAATCAATCAGCTTCTATTAGGAACCTTGAGACTCAAATTGGGCAAATCCACAATATTTTAGTAGGAAAAGTTCAAGGAATGTTGCCAAGTGATATCGAGAAAAATCCAAAGGAGCAATCAATGCCATCATGTTGAGAAGTGGTAAGGAGCTGAAAGAATCAAGAAAAACTGAAGAAACTGAGGAAAAAGCTGAAGACACGAAATTGGACAGAACCAACAATGCCTTAACACAATGCCTAGGCACAAAATCCAAAATGAACAATGCCTCAACACAATGACTAGGCACAAAACCAGAACTTGAGAACAAAGCCCAAGATGTGAAGAAAGATGAAGTCTCTCTTCCTTACCCTCATAGACTACAGAAACAAAGATTAAACAAGCAATTTGGTAAGTTCATGAATATGTTTAGAAGCTTACACATAAATATTCCTTTTGTAGATATGTTGGAGCAAATGCCGAAGTATGCCAAGTTCTTAAAGGAGATCCTTACACACAAAAGAAGGTTTGAAGAACATGAGATGGTCATGCTCACTAAGGAATATAGCGCGTTACTTCAAAAGAAACTACCACTAAAATTAAGAGATCCAGGGAGTTTTAATATTCCTTGCACAATTGGTAGTTTTTATTTTGATAGAGCTTTATGTGATTTAGGAGCCAGCATTAACTTGATGCCATTTTCTATTTTCAGGAAGCTTGGTTTAGGAGAGGTGAAGCCAACCTCGATTCATCTTCAATTGGCGGATAGATCCATAACATATCCTAGGCGAGTGGTGGAGGATGTCCTAATAAAGGTAGACAAATTTATCTTTCCAGTAGATTTTGTAGTTCTTGATATGGAAGAAGACCGGAACATACCTTTAATATTAGGAAGGCCTTTTCTAACTACAAGTAGGACTTTAATAGATGTACACCAAGGTAAACTAATCTTAAGGGTGGAAGACGAACAAGTGGAGTTCAATGTTTTTAACACGATGAAATGTCCACCCGAGTTAGATACTTGCTTTAAGATTAGCATCCTTGATGACAAAGTAGCGGAAACCTCAGAAGAAAACTACCCTAGCTCACCCCTAGAAAATTGTTTAGTCAAATCTAGGATTATGGAGGCTAAATTTGAGAGGGTAGATGAACAACAATTGAAGCCTTATGCATGTGTATGGTGGATTGAAGGATAGAAAGGTTTGGATTTTTCTAGATGATCGAGATTGAAGGAGTCAAAAAGTCGAGCTTACGACTCTAATAAAGCACTTCTTAGGAGGCAACCCAAGCTCTTTACTTTAATTTTGGTTTTTGTTTTGAATTTATTTTAGATTGTTGTTTAATGTGTTAAGTTGTGATAACTTTGGTTTGGTTTGATATGTTAGTTGTTTATGTTTCACCCATAATTTCTTTTATGCACACTAAATTGACCAAGAAAGGCGCATAGTTTGTTTTCTTTTGACTAGATTCCCGATGACTATTGGATACAACAAACAATATGCATGACTTCACAAGACTACCTCCACATAAATGTTATGCACGAAGAGTATGGTAGTTGTTCTCTTTACACATTGAGGACAATGTTCATCTCTAACATTGGGGGTAAGGAATATTTTTGGCCAAATTTAGTTTCATTGGATGGACATCATTGAATATCTTTTGCTTTGAATTATCTTCTTAAAAGATTTTGGGTGGAATTGTTTTAGGTGTGTTGTAAGGTCAAAGAGTTAATGTATTTTGTTTTGTTTTGGAACTCATACATAAGTCAATGATAAGACCATGATTGTGAATTTGTGACATTGAGATTTTATTAACTTTTGGGTAGTGTAAAGATGATAGTAGATGACAATTACATTTAGTTATGACTCTCTTGGGAATGGATTTGATTGGTTGAATAATTTGCAAATTTAGAGACGTTTTATGTGTGTTTTTATGGGCAATAATTTTTTTGTGAAAATTGTGCATAAACTCTAGAACTCATTTGATAACCACTTGAGGCGAAATCCTAGAATATGCATTGCTTAGGATATGATTTAGGCAATTTTCTTTGGAATGATTGAGCCTTTCAAGCCAACCTATATTATTTCATCACTAGTTAACCCTTTGAGCCTATATATACACTTGGTAAGCCTTATTTTTGTGTTGTAAACCTACTATATCTCCCTTGATGATGAAGCCTAAAACATTTTCCGACCCATCTTATTGTAAGAGACTTAATTTAGGGTGACCTTATAAGAAAAAAAAAAAAAAAAACTCATTAAAAGAAGTGTGGTAGAAGAAAATGAATATATTTTTTGGACCACAACCTAAGTATGTGCAATGAGATAGGTTGGGGGTTGTTAAAAAAAAAAAAAATGAATGATGATAGTAGAAGCAAGGTGGGGTAGACAAATTTTTTTTTTTTTAGTTACTATCTTCCAGAAAAAAATGAAAAAATGAAAAAAAAAAAAAAAAAAGGAAGAATTAGCTGGGGAGAAGAACTTGAAATGAGGTACATTACATGAGGGTTTGTGCTAATGATGGAAGGAAGAGTTCAATCAATGTGAAAGGGTAGAAAGTGAATGAGAAGGGAAGCAAGAAAGAGATTGTTCATGGTCATTTAATGAAAAATATTAAGTCTCTTACATTTTGTTAAAAATCCCTTTCCGTTCTTTCATAAACCATTACCCTAGCCTAACGTTACAATCATGAAAAAGACCTAATGATCCGAGGTAGTGATTGGATTCTACATTAGTGGAGAGTGGTTTGAAAAGTGAGCCTATGGAGTTTGATTGCACATTTGTTTTATTTTCGTACTTTGCCTATGGAAGCTATGCATAAAATCATCTGGGTTTTTGGATGATGGTTTGTGAATGATTATGAGAGAGTCAATAACAAAAGTGTAGTTGAAATTCACTTATTCTTTGCATTTGTGTGTTTTTAATTATTCGATTTGTTCACATTGACACAATTTTTGAGACGATTATATGTATGAATCCTAAAATATTTGTTTGAGTCTTTAGTTTTGAGTCTAGGTGAGGTTAGGTTAGGATGTTTGTGGGTATCATCGCTGGAAACCCTCATGAGACTATAACTCGTCCAAATAAAGCCGCCTAGGGGTTTAAAGCTTGTTGCATATGCTAAATGCAACCATGTCAATCTATGAAAGTGATTTAGGATAGTTTAGATTTAGACTTTATTTTGTTTGTATTTTCAAGCTAAAGGACTTGTTCTATCGCTTAGCTTGCTAGGGACTAGCAAGAAGCTGGTTGACGGTTGTGATAAGAGCTTGAAAATACACATTTAGTTAGTGGTTTATGGGGATTAATTGTGGGAAATTAGGCTTAATTTGGTAAAGTTGCTTAATATTTTCATAATTATCTTTTATAGGATCACGGGTGTTTTTGAGTGTTTTTCAGGCTACTAGTGCTTAAATGCTATGCTCGGATGAAGAATCATGTTGGCAACGGAATGAAGAAGTTATGGAAGTTGAAGTAAAGAGAAGATTCTAGATTACGTTCCAGCTTGCGCATGCCTTGGTATTTTGAGAATATCTTGAACTGTAGAACTCGTATTAAGACAATTCTTGGACCTTGGAAAGCTGATTCAAAGGGCACCATTTCATATGTTAACAACTTCCCCAAATTCCATCGTTATCGAGTTCAAAAATCAACATCTTTGAAGAATAGTGGAATGATGCGGGAAAAGGGCAGCAGCTACTGTGCCGCGGCACACTTTTCCCAGTAGCTGCGTGCCGCTTGACAGGTCGTGCACGTTCTTGAGAAGTCAGCGACTTGTTATCCATTTTTAGCCAGGAGAATAGGGTTAAGGGTTTTAAATCAAATAGAATTAAGGAAAAACAAACCCTAACCCTTGTGGGATATAAATAGAAGTCTTTTAGCATTATTTGGAGGATTCTTGGGTGAGAAGAAAGGGAGAAAAAATCTGGAGAGAAGAAGAGTGACGGAAATTCTGGAGCTTTGATTCACAATATAGAGAAGTTTTCCTTATTTTCTTGTAAACTCATGATGAATGTTTTGATAAATATGATTGTTTCTTTCATGTTTATTATGAACTAATTTTATTATCTAGGGCTAAGATGTAGCCCAATCTCTTAATTATGTATTGATCTTTGATTGTTAATTTGTATTAAGAATTCTTCCTAAGTTTTACTATTATTCCTAATGCTTTTGAGTCTTAAGGGCCCAAGAATTGAATGAACTAATGGACTAAGTTGAGATCGAGAGATGAACTTAATTGGTCTACGGTAGTAAAACCATAGGTTAAGCGAATGCTAGAGATAGGTTACCGCGACTTGTGAGGTTTTGGTAAGTTTCATAAAGCGTAATGATCCCCAATTGCTTAAATATGATCGAAGATAATTCGGGTTAGTAATTAGGGGTTAATTTGATAATTGTTCAAGAGAAAGTTATTGGAAATTTAGGGAGTTTGACCTGTAGGAAGAGCTTAATCAAATTAGCATGAGAGATTGATACATATGAATAAGAGTTGGTGTGAAATCTATGCCCTAGGTCTAGTCATCTTGTTTTTACCCAAAGATTTATTTTGATTGTTCTCTTTTCAATTTTTTTTTTTTTAAATTCAATTGTTAATTTGGTTTAGATTTTCCTTGATAAAATGTGGATTGATCAAATAGTAATAGGATAGTTTTATTGGTAATTGATAACAGTAATTCCCTTGGGTTCGATATCCATATTTTATACACTTTATTACTTGCACGATTTCGTACACTTGCGAAAATCAACAACAGAATTCATATCAAACTTTGCCTTCAGCTCTCTTATCTCTTCTTTCTTCTTAGTTCTCTCTTGGGTACTTAGTTTTTGATCTAGGTCCAAGAACCAAAATTGGTATTAAAGCTCTAATTGATCTTAAGGGGCCTACAAAGCGTGCATTTTGCACTTTCTCATTCACTTCCCATCACACCTAAACCTGTCTTTATGGCAACAAGTTTAGCCTCACTCTCACCTCCAACCTTCAATGGAGAAAAGTACCATATATGGGCTACTAAGATTAAGGCTTGCCTGAGAGGTCAGAGCTTATGGCAGTATGTAGAAGAGGAGAAGCAGCCGCCACAATTGAGGCATTTGAATCAAATAAGAATCGATGAAGAAGAAACTACAAAAGCTCCAAGAGCTTTGTCTCAAATACATGCTGTTGTTACTGATCAAGTCTTCACAAGGATAATGGCTTGTGAGATAGAAAAGGAAGCTTGGGATGAGCTCAAGGAAGAATTTGGAGAAAGTAGTCAAACCCAAAATATGCAAGTCTTGAACTTAAGGAGAGAGTTTGAGACACTAAAGATGTAAGAAACTGGAGTGGTTAAGAAGTATGTTGATATATTAATGAATTAATGTGGTTAACAAGATTAGGTTGCCAAGGGAGGAGATAACTGATAAACAAATTGTAAAGAAGGTATTGGTGAGCTTGCTCAAGAGGTTTGAATCAAAAATCTCCTCTTTGGAGAACTCTAAGGACATGTCTTAGATCATCTTGGCTGAGCTTCTTCATGCACTTCAAGCTCAAGAGCAAAGAAGGAAGTTGAGGCAAGAAGATAGTGGTGAAGGAGCATTGGTTGTCCTACATAAAGGCAAGCCAACTCAAGGAGGAAACAAGAAACATGCTAGAGATAAAAAGGGAAAGGAGAAAGCCAACGATCAGTGGAACAAACCAGGAGGATTGAGGGGTTTTCCACCATGTTCTCATTGCAAAAAGAAGAACCATGCAGGGAGTAAATGCTGGTTTAGACCAAATGTTCAATGTAGAGCATGTAAGCAATTTGGCCACATTTAAAAGGTCTTCAAAAACAAACCACACCTGCCAACACAACAATTACAGATGGTTAAAGATCAGCAGCAAAATTCAGAGTGAGAACAACTGTTTGTGGCCTCCTGTTATGCTACTTAGTTAATGCTCAAGCTTGGCTAATTGACAATGGGTGTACCAATCATATGACACCGAATCTAGAGAATTTTGTTAGCTTAGACCAATTATACCAGTCAAGAGTAAAGATTGCAAATGGTGACTATGTGAAGATTAAAGGCAGAAGCGATGTGGCTATGCAGACCTTGACAGGTACAAAAAGCATTACGAATGTTTTATTTGTGCCTGAAATCAATCAAAACTTGCTTAGTGTAGGACAGATGCTAGAAACAAACTATAGTTTGCACTTTAAAAATCAATCCTACACAACATTAGACAATGAGGGTAATATGATGATATATGTAAAAATGGTAGGAAAGAGCCTCCTAGTTAAGCTTAAAAAATCAATATTTCAAGCCATGTTTGTAAATACAGATGACACAGACCTATGGCATAAAAATTTTGGTCATTATCACTATGTTGGTCTTAGACAAATGAAGCTCAAAAAAATGGTTCACAATTTACCCCAAAATAGAAGAGAATAAGAGTTTGTGTAATGCATACCAAGTAGGGAAGCTTAGTAGACCTGCCTTTCCAGCAAACCAGGCCTAGAAGGCTACTAAAAAGCCTTAATTAGTACACACTAATGTGTGTGGACCGATGCAAACCTCATCCCTGAGTGGACGCAAGTATTTCACCTTGCTTACTTGGGTGTACTTTCTAAAACAAAAAACTGAGGTTGCTACTATGTTTAGGAAGTTTAAAACTCAAATTGAAAACCAAGCTGGTGCAAGTATAAAGGCTGTGAGAAGTGACAATGGGGTGAATATACCTCATGGGAATTTGAATCAATAGGTAAGGATGCTGGAATTTGGCACCAATATAGCAGTCCTTACACTTCTCAACAAAATGGAGTGAGTGAAAGGAAAAATAGAACAGTGATGGAGATGTCAAGATGCATGTTAGCTAAAAAAAGGTTTACCAAAAGAGGTGGGGCAGAATCTATAAACACTAGTGTATGCTTGCTGAATAGACTTCCAACCAAGGCTTTAAAAGATCAAACTCCATTTGAAGCATGGTATGGAGTCAAGCCTCAAGTGAACCATCTTAGAATCTTTGGTAGTGTCTGTTATGTCCTCATACCAGCCATCAAGAGATCCAAACTTGATGACAAAGCAGAAGCTGGAATCCTAGTTGCTTACAGCCACCAATCCAAGGCATATAAAATCTATATTCTGAAGTCTAAGAAAGTTGTGATTTCCAAAGATGTAAGGGCTGATGAAAGGTCAGTTTAGAACTGGGAGGAGAAGAAAATTTAAGAAGTTGCAAGGCCATATCAAAGGGCATTAGCTGTTGACCAATATGAAGCAAATTCTGATGGAGATGAAGAAACATCAGTTAGAGGGACTAGACCTCTTGCTGAGATTTATGGAAGATGCAATGTAGCTGTACTTGAACCATCTTCCTATTCAGAGGCAGCCAAGTCAGAAGCATGGAGAATTGCAATGAAGGAGGAGTTGTCCATGATAGAAAAGAATGGAATATGGAAGCTTGAGGACATACTTGCAGATAGAAAGGTAATCCAGGTTAAGTGGATCTTTAAGAGAAAATTGAAACCTGATGGTTCAGTTTTGAATCACGAAGCAAGACTTGTTGTCAAAGGTTTTGAACAGTAACATGGTGTAGACTTTCAAGACAAATTTGCACTTATTGCTAGGCATGACACAATTCAATTGATCCTTGCATTGGCAACTCAGTTCAAGTGGAAAGTTTACCAAATGGATGTCAAGTCAGCCATCTTAAATGCTTGGCTTGATGAAGTAATTTATGCTGAGCAGCCTGAGGGACATGAAGTCGAGGGAAAGAAGATAAAGTTTATTTGCTGTAGAAGGCTTTATATGGCCTAAAACAGGCTCCAAGGGCTTGGTACAATAGAATTAATGAGTACCTGGTCAGCCTTGGATATGCAAGAAGCCCAAATGAGCATACTTTATATGTGAAGAAATTTAATGAAGATGTGATCATGGTTTCCTTGTAGATGATTTGCAGGTGACAGCAAACAATTCCATTCATGTTGAAGAGTTTAAGAGGTCAATGCACAAAGAATTTGAGATGACTGACTTGGGAGAGATGACTTATTTTCTTGGAATAGAAATACATCAATCTCAAGATGGCATTTTCATATATCAAAAGAAATATGCCAATGAGATGTTGAGGGAGTTTGGTATGGATGGATGTAAATTGGTTGGCACACCTTTGGTTTAAAACCAAAGGTTGTGTAAAGAGGATAGAGCAGCCTTGGTGGATGAAACGAAGTATAGAAGTCTGATTAATAGTTTTCTATATTTAACAGCAATAAGGCCTGATCTTATGTTTTCACTAGTCTCCTATCTAGATTTATGAGCAAACCAAGTAAGGAGCATCTTAAAGCAGGCACGAGAGTGTTGAGGTTTATCAAAGGGATAGCAAATCATGGAATCTAGTTCAAGAAGTCTGAAAACTTCAGATTGGTGGGCTATGCAGATAGTGATTGGCGTGGTTCTTATGATGATATGCGAAGCACATCAAGATATGTTTTCTTGCTAAATTGTGGAGCCTTTTGCAAGTCATCCAAGAAGCAAGAAATAATGGGTCAATCCACTGCATAAGCTGAATGCATATCAGCTGCTGTTGTAGTAAATCAAGCCATATGGTTGAGGAATATGCTGAATGATTTGGAGGTGAAACAATGTGAGCCTACTAAAATTTTTTGTGATAACCAATCGGCTATAGCTATGGCAAAGAATCCAGTCATGCATGGTCGAACTAAACACATAAAAATCAAATTTCATGCAATAAGAGAGGCTGAGCAATAGAGGGAAATTAGATTGACTCATTGCACGAGAGAAGATCAATTGGCAGATATCCTTACAAAGGCCCTATGTAAGTCCAAGTTTGAAGATCTTAAGCTTAAACTTGGTGTTTCAAGCAAAAATATCAAGGAGGAGTTTTCAAAGTGATGATATTTTGCTTGAAACAAACTATTTTTGGTTGTCAACTAAAGCTAGAAAATTGGCGGCAAATGCAGAATTTGAAGTAATGAAGAATAGTCTGGGAGCAGTTCACCGAAACTAATTTTTGGGCCTGTTAAAGTGATTGTTTTGGTGGATTCAGCACACATTAAGCTGTCAACTTTATATCATGTTAATGTGATGTAAATTTTGTTGCTAAAGTTGTATGGTTAGGATGTATTTTGGTACTAAAATATGTCTGAATGTTAGGTACAACAATGGTACAAAGTTGTGTAAACTCTGTTTTTCTTAATGAATTCATACCAAACTTTGTCTTCAACTCTCTTATCTCTTCTTTCTTAGTCGTTCTCTCCCGTGTACTTACTCTGTGTTCTAGCTCCTAACCAACAAGCTTAATATTTTCGATCACCATTTCACGGATTTATCGAATAACAACTTGGTTGGACCTATGCCTGAATTTCTATCACAGCTACGATTCCTTAAGTTGATGTAAGTTTTCTTCATCAGGATTATCATGAAGAAGCTCAGTATCTTAGTTGAAAAAAAAAAAATTATGGATCATCTTTACAATTCTCTTGTAGAAACTTGAGTGGAAATGAATTGGTAGTTTCAATTCCCGCTGTGCTCATGCAAAGGAAGCAGAATGGTTTGCTATCACTAAGGTTTGATTTCAATGCAAAGCTATAGCTAGATCAATTATGATTAAACTTTCTACAAGTATTACAGGAATTTTGTTTTTGAAAAACTGAGAAGCCATCCATAATGATCATATTGCCGCTAAATAGTATTGCTATGGACTACTTGTAGCAACCAGCACTACATATGGTCATCAGTCAAGTGTTATATTAATAATTCCCATTTATTCTAGTGTGGACAGAAATCCAGACCTTTGTCTTGAAGCTTCTTGCAAAGGCAAAGAGAAAAACAAGCTTATTGTTCCAGCAGCAGTTGTTCCAATAGTAGTAGCAGTGATTTCAATTTGTATCATACTTACTACAATTTCTATTTTATGGAACTTCTAAACAAGAAAACAAGGTAAAATACACTGCATATGATATTACTGAAAGTTTTTGAGCATCCATTCAACTCAATGCTTATGAATTTGATATTCTTTTCCAGTTGGAAAGAAGAATGTATCATTGGTGTCAAAAACTCGAAACTGTACATACTCTGATTTGGAACAGTTTACCATGGATCCTTGGATGACACTTAAGTAGCTGTGAAGATGTTCTCTCAATCATCCGTTCAAGGATATAGGGAATTTAAAGCCGAGGTATTTCAACTAATTTACTTGATAAAATTTTCAACTTCCTCATATATGACTGACTAAGATATGTCTGTTGCTTTATAGATTGAACTTATCATGAGAGTTCACCATAAAAACTTGACAACACTTGTTGGATACTATGACAAAGGCACAAATATGGGATTAATCTATGAGTTCATGGCTAATGGAAACTTGCAATCACATCTATTAGGTTGGTTTTGCCCATTCAATAGGATTTTTATGAAGTTTAAGATGCTTATATGGACTTCAAAAATAAAGTCTTAATACAATTTTTTTATGGAATCAGAAAATAATGCAGATACCTTGAGTTGGGAAGGGGAACTTCGAATAGCAAACGATGTAGCACAAGGTTACATACTTCGATTTGCAATATTCTCTTTTCAACATTTGCTGCTTCTCTATTCTACCTAAGTAAAATAATATGAATGAATTTGAAATGTAGGATTAGAGTATCTCCACAATGGTCGCAAGCCACTCATAGTTCATAGAGATGTGAAGTCCACAAACATCTTATTGAATGAACAATTCCGAGCCAAATTATCTAATTTTGGTCTCTTTGGAATTTTTTTAGTTGAAAGTAGAACTCATTTGTCCATGATTGTTGCTGGCAACCCTGGATACTGAGTAAGTAGCTATGATTGTTATAGTATTGCAATGCAAAAACTTCAACCTTTATACACATCTGCAATTTTAGAGGCATGAAATTACCTTGTAATGTCAAACTGCACAATCATTGTATGAAGGAAACCTAGTCTCATGATATAATTGAAATTAAACCAAACTGAGCATTTTTTCCCCTATAGATACTATAAATCAAATAGGTTAACTAAAAAAAGTGATGTGTATAGTTGTGGAGTGGTTCTCTTAGAGATAATAACAAGCAAGCCTATCATATAAGTCAGTGGGTGGGTTTCATGCTTGCTAAAGGGGACATTGCGAATATTGTTGATCCAAGACTTCTTGGAGATTTTAAGACAAACTCTACCTGGAAAGTTGTAGAAGTAGCAATGACTTGTGTTTCTCCAACTTATGCCAAAAGACCTACCATGAATCAGGTAGTGGTGGAACTGAATGAGTCTTTAGCAACGGAGGTAGCTCGTAAGAAGATGGGCAAGGATGCTGAACCAAAAGATTCTACATTATCGATGAGTTTGAATCTCGATATTGAATTATATCCCATACTAAGGTAGTACTATTACAAATTCAAAATGAATCCCACTTAACCATACATAGATATATTTTCGTACATGTAATAGGTGTTGGACCAATGTTTTTGTGTACTTAAAGAAATGCAAAGAAACAAGGCAGCGATGTTCATCTTTGTGTAACATACATTAGCATATATAGAGTGCAGTTGTTGAAGCAGACCAGAGAAGAAAACGGCATTATTTGGTTTTTGACCTTCAATTCCTCCACCAATTAGTATTACTAGTTATCCTGGAATGCATAGGACTAAGGGTTGTTTTTGTTACTTTCAAACATACATATTCATAACCAGGGTTGCATATATGAATAAGTACTTAAATTCTATGCACATAAAACAAATAATTATTTATATGTGTTTTTCCTCCCCAAATATTTATATCTCCTACCTAGAGGAAGAAGAAAAGTTCTAAACTCCAATGAAACAAGAAATAGTTTCCAAACAATGGTATCACTAGTTTTTCTTTTACATGACATTTCTCGATGTTGTGCCGGTTGTCACGGTCACAAAATTAATCCTAAATACCATAGTTAACGGCAAGCAAGGTCGAATCCATAGGGACCAATTACTAGCAACCTAGTGTAAATTTGAGTAACGATAATGAAACTGGCGAATTGATTAATTAAACTAAACAAACTAAATGCAAATAATAATCGCTTGAAATTAAAACTAATGAAGACTTTATAATAAAAACGTTGCCACTATGATTTTGGTTCGACACGAGACCAACTCACACAATTCTCATCCACACTCTATGATCCCCTAAACCTATAAGGCAAGGTAGACCAATGAAATGGCTTTCCAGCACTCTAGGTATAATCTATCCTGTCTTAACCGATCACTCAAGTTTGATTGGTTAAAGACACTATCATTGAATGCCGACAAACACTACAAGACAACACCACTAGTTGGTAAGCGATTAAAAAATACAATTTTTCAACACGTATCATCCAATCAACCAACTTCACAATAAACGCAACAACAGTAGAAATGACATTAAATCCGAACACAACTCAATTACAATCGATGCAAAGTAATGAAAAGCAATATTCATCATTTAATTATCTCAAACCAACGTCTATCATTCAGTAAGTTCTATGAAAACATTTAATCACAATGGACAACTATATTCATCAAAAATTATGCTAAAACTACTTTAAAGTATCAAAATCAAACATGAAACGAAAAAAAATATAGTTTGAAACACAATACTACCAAATGTCTTACAATCAGGCTCATCCAACTAGTCGAGAGTTGATGAAGAGAGCAATGGAGTCAGCCTTGATCTCGCCTACACCGTAACAGATAGTTGGGAGCTCAACCGCTCATGGTGGTGTCGACGGAGGCTAGAGCATTGGAAACAAAGCTGGTCATGGTGAAGAGGAAGTAACTAGCAGTGAGTTGATGCAAAGAATGAGCAGAAACGACCCACGGATAGCCTGGAATATGAATAGAAGCAACACGCTGGAAAACGAACGCTAATGGTGGCGAAAATGGGATCCGAATGTACCAATGGAAAGCTCGGGTGATGGGGAGTTTGGATTAGGTCTTTGAGAGATGAAAGGTTACTGAAAAGTGAGCGAAATCACGGTTGGAATGTGAAGAGGTACAATAGTGGAAGATGGCGATTTGCGGTGGTCTTTCACAGAGATGGGTGTGTAAGGGTGTTGGAAGGCCGAAAATGTGGATATCAGTGCTGGGGAAGGTGAATCATCATCGAAGAAGCTCAAACATTGCCAGAAGGTGAAGAAGCATGGCAGTGGAGTGCATAACATCGTAAGAAAATGGAAGAAACACGGTGGGGGTGATGGTAGAAGGTGAATTGACACTTAGGGGAGATAAATGGTCACCGGAGAGTCGCCAGAATCCGAGGAGATGAGCTTGGGTTTGGTGGGAGGCGGTGCTACTCGATCTGGAACTATTCATCTCCTTTTATGCAAGATTTGGTAAATTTTGGGTCAGTCCATGTAGAATGACAACTGACAAAATCAGCCCCAAAAAAATGACAATTTACCCCCTAAACATAATAAATGAGACAAATTTAGACCTAATAAATAAATCACACTCTAATATCGACTTGCAACATCTCAAAAATCATTCCAAACATGCACAAATTGTAAGGAAAAATTAAAATGTGATTTCCATTCATAATTCCAAAATTTCTTCAATTGTCTCAATATAACTTCAATTTAATTATACAAAGGGTCTTTTTATCATCAAAATAGAGTCACTTTCATGATTCTAACACTCGAGTGCACGAAAATGGTTCAAAGAATGAAGTTAGCACTTAGCAAAACTAAGTAATCAGGTACACTAATCAAAATATAGGGTTATGACAATCTCCTCTTCTATTGAAAACGATTCCCACAACTCAAACGCAAAATTAAAGCAAACAACTAAAAATAAAGCAAACCAAACACAAGAATTTTAAACTAATTCGGTCCAATCAATTTAGCCTATGTCCACTATCCACTCAAATAATCCACTAAGCAAAAGCTTACAGCTATGCGGTTTTTAGAAGAGAAAAATTACAAACTCCTTACACTATCCCAAAAAGCCCAATTACAACCTTAATAACAGTCCACAATGACTATTTTTTGTGTGCCTATTTTACACTTTTTGAGATACTTTAAAAGCACAATCTAATAGTCTATTTAAAGGGGAGAGTCCTTTTGCAACTCTCATTCCCAAGCGATATGTGATTCAAGGCACAATCCCAACAATTCCTCCATTAACTTGAATCCCCAAACATCATAGTAGCATCTAAAAATCTTACTTGGTTAACAGTCTTCTTTTCTTTCACAACAGGAACTAGAACGATTTTATCTCTTGAGTTTTTAAGACACACACCTTCATCAAGCACCTATAGTTGTTTTTTATTCCTTTTTCCTTACAAAATCAAAACATCATCCTTATACAATTTGCATCCATCTCTTTGACAAATGTAGGTATATCCACAAGAAGCCAACTCATCTAAAGAAATCAAATTGTAACTACAGCTCGATACATACCTCACATGATGAAACTTCTTGACAACACCATTGTGAAGCTTGAGACCAACGCTACCAACACCTTCAATCTTCACTTTCTCATTATTACCGATAACAATATTTCTATAATTTCCATCTTCTTTCAATTCAACAAAACAATCTTTTTCATTACAAACATGCATCAATGTAGTAGAATCTAAAACCCAACCTTTTTCAGCCTTTGAAATTTGAGTTTCATCTTGACATGTTACTAAAAATTCACCTTCATTATTAGCAACCCAAGCATCATCCTTCGAATCCTTCATCCGTTGAGCCTTCTTGAAAGAAAGCATATCCTCCCTTAATTTCTTGTAGCATGGTTGGAATGTCCCTTCTCTCTACAATAATAACACTCCTTATTATTGTAATCTCTGACTTTTGATTTATCACCTCTCTCCTGAGTCCTCCCTCGATTAGAACCTTCGAAAACTAGTAGATCTCCTCTAAGTGATGAGTTTTTTGATCCCATAAACCTTTCATTCTCACGCAACAAGGTAGTCACATCATCTAATTTTAAAGTAGATTTGTCTACCAACAAAGTTTGAACTAAAGGTCTATAATATTTAGGCAAAGATGACAACAATATCAATGCCTTTTCTTCATCCTTTAACTCATTAGAAATAGCCAACAATTGAGATACTAGCCTATTAAATTCATTTAAATGATCATGGAGACTCGTACCCTGATCCATCTTCAGAGAATACAGATGCATCTTCAAACACAATCTGTTAATCAATGATTTCGATACATAAATACTCTCTAATGTTTCCCACAAACCCTTTGGTGTAGACTCAGTTAGCACACTATACTTTATCTTTGGAGCTAAAGCTAATCTGATTGTACTGATAGGTCTCCTTTTAATTCTATGATAAGAGCTCGAATGTTTATATTTTGTTAGTGATTTAATTGGTTTATTTATGGAAAAATGTGCTTAAAGTGTGGAATTTGGATTATTTCTTTCGTAAATACCATTTATGGGATCACGGGTGCATTTTGAGTCTTTTCAGGCTCAAACAGGTTGTTGAAGGGAAAAGAATGAGGTTGATAGGATTCATGACGCGTAGGAACAAACGGCACAAGAATCAAGGTCGAAATGTGGGAGTTGTGGTACGTCAAAGATGTTACAAAAAATCTAGAAATTCTTCATCATGAGTATGCCTTGATGTTTCTATCATAACTTGAGCTGTAGAAGTCAGAATTCAACGATTCTGGTGGTGTCGGAAAGCTTATTCAGAGAGCTATACTGTTTGTGTTGAAAACTTAGTCTAATTCTGAATTTTACAGATGTGTTGGACAGAAGGAACGATCACAGCGGCGACCATTCTTACCGCCGCGGTGATGGGTCACGGGTTTGTGTTAATTCATTACCCTAATCCGAATCTGAATGGGTTAAGTTTTCTAATTTTTTCCTAAGCATGACCGAAAACCCCAGGGATATAAAAGAGAGTTTTTAAGAAATAAAAAAGGGGACTTTTGAGAGGAAGAGGACGGCTACCAAGTTGGAGATAGGGATCCGTAGAGCTCTCGTTCACCGATTAGAGAAGTTTATCTTTTTCTTTCTTGAACTGATGTTATTGAATAGAAGGATGGATTTTGTTATTTTCATTATGAACTAACTTTCTTTTCTAGGGTTAAGATGTAGCCCAATTTATGAACATGTGTTGACATTATTATTTTGATTCTATATTGAGCATGATTTCTAAGTTTTATTATTGTGCATAATGCTTTCAATTCTCAAGGGCCCGGGAGTTGAATGATATCATGGGTTAGGTTGAGATCAAGAGATGAAACCTAATTTATCTTAGGTAATAAAACCATAGATTGAGCGAACGCTAGAGATAGGTTACCGTGATCTGTGAGGCTCTGGTAAATTCCATAAGGCTTAATGATCTCTTAGCTTCTAAATCCAACTTAGAGATATCTTGGGTTGTTGCTTAAGGGTTAATTTGCTAATTGCTCGAGAGAGAGTTAGTGGAATAATAGGGGATTTGGCTTTTAGAATACGTTTGATTAGGTTAACAATAGATGTCAATACATAGGATTAAATTGGTATGAAATCTATGCCCTAGGTTTAGTCATATTGATTTTCACTTCAAAGTGTTTACAAATTCTGCCTTTATTTAGTACTTAGTTTTTAGTTTATTTTCTTTTTCATTAAATTCATTCTTAAACTTCAGTTTAATCAAATAGCAATAGAATATAATAGTTTGGTACTTGGTAGGTAGTTCCCTTGGGATTCGACACTCATTTACTCGAGTTTTACTACTTGCACGATTTCGTACACTTGCGAATAGCCTGTCAAGTTTTTAGCGTTGTTGCCAGGGAACTACTTTGTTTTACCAACATCAATAGAAAATATTTAGTTGCTAATTTGATTTATTTTATTTCTTGTTACTAATTTATTTTCATTTTTGTTTGTTTTGTTTGTGGTTTTTAGCTAGAATCTAGAGAGCTTACGTTCAAGAGCTCATGGTAATCTTAATCCAGTAGATTTTGAGATCGAGAGAACCGCGAAACAGTTGAGGAAAGAAAAAAGGCAAGCTATTTCTGAAAGATCAATGGCGAACACAGGAGTTGTCAATCCTAACATGCAAAATCAAGAGAATGAGAATGAGGGTAATGTAGAAGGAAATGCAATGGGTGGTGTAGAAGCAGTTCAAAGAGCATTGAAGGACTATTCTAGTCCTACTGTCGATGGTTGTTATTCAAGCATCAGGAGACCAGCCATTCAAGCAAACAATTTTGAGATTAAGCCAGCAATTATCGGAATGATTCAGCAATCGATCCAATTTGCTGGGTTAGCTCATGATGATCCCAACCTGCATATCGCAAACTTTCTGGAGTTGTACGACACATTCAAGCATAACGGAGTATCCGAGGATGCAATCAAACTAAGGCTTTTCCCATTTTCTCTTCGGGATAAAGCTAAGGCTTGGTTGATTTCATTACCATCTAGGAGCATCATGACGTGGAATGAGTTGGCTCAAGCGTTCCTCACTAAGTACTTTCCACCTGCCAAGTCGGCCAAACTGAGGAGTGAGATTACCAACTTTTATCAACAGGATTCAGAGTCATTGTATAAAGTATGGGAAAGGTTCAAGGATCTCTTATGGAGGTGCCCATACCATGGTTTACCAATCTGGTCACAAGTGCAAACGTTCTACCAAGGGTTGCTACCAACCATTCAAGCTATGATTGATGCTGCAAGTGGGGGAGCTTTGAACAATAAAACGCCAGAGGAAGCATACAATCTGATCGAGGTGATGGCGAACAACAATTATATGAGGACTCCAGAAAGAAATTCAACAAGGAGATCAGCGGGAGTCCACGAAGTCGCTGATTACAGCTGCATTAGTTAACTTACGAACATCCAGAAGCAATTAGGTAATGTGTTGAAAATAAATGCAACTGAATCTTCCTCTCTAAGATGTGACCTTTGTATAGGAAATCATGCGTCAAACGATTGCCAAAAGGGAAACCAGTTTGCTTAGCCTGAACAAGCCAACTACGTCAACAATTTCCAAAGAGGACAAGGAAATCCGTATTCCAATACATATAATCCACCATGGAGGAAACACCCAAATTTTTCATGGAGCAACAACAATGAGCAAAAACAAGCACCTGTTTTTCAACCTCAAGAGCAAAAATCAAACTTAGAAAATGCATTAACCAAGTTCATTGAGGAGACAAGTAAGAGGTTTGAGAAGACCAACGTCCTGGTTCAGAACCAATCTGCATCTATAAGGAACCTAGAGACTCAAATTGGGCAGATTCACAACATAAGGTCAAGGGGTTTTACCGAGTGATACAGAGAAAAATCCCAAGGAACAGGCACATGCAATCACCCTAAGGAGTGGAAGAAATTTGGAAAATTGAGAGGGTGAAAAACAGAGGATAGAACAAAACCTAAAGGATGATCAAAAGAACGATCGCCGCGGCGAAGAAGATGGTGGCCGCGGCGAGCGTGAAGATGCAGAGGATTTCGTCAAGAGAAAGAACGATCGCTGCGGCGATGAAACTAGTCGCCGCGGCGAACGTGAAAATATTCAAATTTCGTTAGGATTATCCTACGATCGCCGCGATGATGAATCTGGTGGCCGTGGCAACCGTACAAATGAGTAGAATAATCCTTCAAGCCAGTCAACTTTGCCGTATCCACAACAGTTGAAGAATTAGAAGCTCGACAAGCAATTCAATAAGTTCATTGACATGTTTCGCAGTTTACATATTAATATTCCTTTTGTTGATATGCTTGAACAGATGCTGAAGCATGCGAAATTTTTGAAGGAGATCCTCACGCACAAGAGAAAATTCAAGGAACACGAGAAAGTCATGCTGTCAGAGGAATGCAGTGCGTTGATTCAAAAGAAACTACCACCTAAACTATGGGATCCAGGGAGTTTTACTATCCCTTGTATTATTGGTAGTTGTTATTTTGATAAAGTGCTATACGATTTAGGGGCTAGTATCAACCTAATGCTGTTTTCCATTTACAGGAAGCTTGGATTGGGAGAAGTGAAGCCAACCACCGTGTCTCTCCAATTAGCTAATCGATCGATCACATATCCTAGGGGGGTAGTCGAAGACATCCTGAGTAAGGTAGATAAACTAATATTCCCAGTAGACTTCATAGTGCAAGATATGGAGGAAGATAGGGAAATACCTTTAATTTTAGGGCGACCTTTTCTGGCCACGGGTAGAACATTGATAGATGTCCACCAAGGGAAATTGATCTTAAGGGTAGAAGATGAGCAAGTAGAATTTGATGTTTTCAAGTCTATGCAGCGTCCGTCTGAGTTAGATTCATGTTTTAAGATTGATGTTCTCGACACCATAGTGGAGCAAAATTTTGAAGAGAACTACCCAATCCTGCCTTTAGAGAATTGTTTGATGAATTCCAGAGACCAGGAGGATCAAGTTGATAGTGAAGAGATAAGGGAGTGTCTAAGATACTTAGGAGCTTTACCACCCTTAGGTCGTCCCAAGGGTAAATTGATCAGAGAAATTGGAGCTGTGGAGTCTTAGTCAACTTTACCAATCAAAAGGCGCCTACACTTGAGCTCAAGTAACTACCATCTCATTTAGGGTACGCATTTTTAGAAGAGGGTTTTTTTTTTCCAGTCATTATTAATGCTTCTTTGAGTGTTATAGAGGAAGAAAAGTTGCTGCGCGTTTTGAGAAGGTACAAGAAGGCCATTGGATGGACAATTGCCGATATCAAAGGTATCAGTCCTTCAATCTACATGCACAAGATCTTAATAGAGGAAAGTTTCAAGCCTACTGTCCAACCACAGAGAAGATTGAATCCATCAATGCAAGAAGTGGTCAAGAAGGAGGTGTTGAAGCTTTTAGATGCAGGAATAATATATCCAATTTCAGATAGTACATGGGTGAGTCCAGTCCAAGTGGTACCAAAGAAGGGAGGAATGACAGTGGCTGGAATGACAACAATGAGCTGATTCTGACACAAACAGTCACGGGATGGAGAGTATGTATCGACTATCGCAAGCTGAATTTCGTAACTCGTAAGGACCATTTTCCATTACCATTCATCAATCAAATGTTGGAGAGGTTAGCAGGCCATGAGTTCTACTGCTTCCTAGATGGATATTCAGGCTACAACCAAATTGTCATAGTGCTGGAAGATTAGGAGAAGACGACTTTCACGTGCCCATACGGAACATTCGCCTATCGAAGAATGCCTTTTGGCTTGTGCAACGCTCCTACAACTTTTCAACGTTGCATGATCTCGATTTTTTTCGATATGGTTGAGAAGTCCATTGAAGTTTTCATGGGTGATTTTTCTATTTTTGGAAATTCTTTTGATGATTGTTTAACTAACTTGTCTAATGTCTTGCAAAGATGTGTTGACACTAACTTGGTGCTCAATTGGGAAAAATGCCATTTCACGGTACTAGATGGGATCGTGTTGGGTCATCGGATATCAGCGAACGGTATTGAGGTGGATCGAGCAAAGATTGAAGTTATTGAGAAACTACCACCTCCAAATTCAGTGAAGGCTGTCAGAAGCTTCCTTGGGCATGCGGGCTTTTATAGGAGATTCATACAGGATTTTTCTAAAATCTCTAAACCTCTTTGTGATTTATTAGCTAAGGATGTTCCTTTTAATTTCAGTCAAGAGTGTTTAGATGCATTTAAGTGCTTAAAAGAAAAATTAATTTCTGCTCCTATTATTGTTGTGCCTGATTGGGAACTACCTTTTGAACTCATGTGTGATGCGAGCGATTATGCTTTAGGGGCAGTTTTAGGACAGCGAAAAGGTACTAAGGTCATCGTGTACACAGACTATGCTACATTGAAGTACCTCCTAGCAAAACGGGACTCCAAGTCAAGATTATTGCAATGGGTATTGCTCCTACAAGAATTCGACTTGGAGATTAAGGACAAGAAAGGAACAGAAAATCAAGTGGCTGACCATTTATCCCGATTGGAGTCCAATGAAGAAGTTCGAGAGGAAGAATTACCAGTCAACGAATACTTCCCGGATGAGCAATTGTTTGCTATTCAAGAATGACCATGGTTCACGGACATTGCTAACTACTTGGCACGAAAGGTTATGCCCCCTGGAATGAACTCTTAGAGACAAAAGAATTTTTTTGCAGATTTAAAGTACTATTTCTGGGAGGATCCATTTTTGTACAAGCATTGCGCTGATCAGATGATAAGACGATGTGTGCCAAAGGAAGAGATGACGAGTATACTTCGTCATTGTCACCCAATGGAAGTTGGTGGTCATTTCGGTTTGACAAAGACCATTGCAAAAGTTCTTCAATCAGGATTTTTCTGGCCTACTCTTTTTAAAGATGCTTTTCATTTTGTGATGAGTTGTGATGAGTGTCAACGGTTTGGGAATATTTCTAGGAGAAATGCCATGCCTTTAAATAATATCCTAAAAGTAGAATTGTTTGATGTTTGGGGGATAGATTTTATGGGACCTTTTCCGTCTTCATTTTCTAATCGTTTGATTTTGGTTGTTGTAGATTATGTGTCGAAGTGGGTGGAAGCTACCGCATTGCCAACAAACAATGCTCGTGTCGTTATCAAGTTCGTGAAGAAGAATATCTTTTCAAGGTTTGGCACGCCAAGAGCCATTATCAGTGATGGTGGTTCTCACTTTTGCAATCATCAATTCACAGCATTTTTGAGCAAGTATGGAGTTACACATCGAGTTGCAACCCCATATCACCCGCAAACTAGTGTCCAAGTCAAAGTTTCGAATAGGGAGCTGAAACGAATCCTAGAGAAGACAGTGAACGCCTCTCAAAAGGATTGGGCAACTAAGCTTGATGATGCACTATGGGCGTATAGGACGGCATTCAAAATACCAATAGGAATGTCGCCCTATAGGATGGTTTACGAAAAAGCTTGTCACTTGCCAGTGGAGTTAGAGCATAGGTCGTATTGGGCAGTAAAGTTTCTGAATTTTGATCTACAAGCTGCTGGGGCAAAACGTTTACTATAACTCAATGAGATGGAAGAGTTCTGCAATGATGCATACGAGAATGCCCGGATTTACAAAGAAAAGACTAAACAGTGGCATGACAAACACATTGTGAACAAGGAATTCAAAGAGGGTGACAAGGTGCTGTTGTTCAACTCGAGACTACGACTTTTTCCTAGAAAATTGCGCTCAAGATGGTCTGGCCCATTCATCATTCATCGCGTGTTTCTGCATGGGGCGATAGAGCTTTATCACCCGACGAAGGGAGCATTCAAAGTCAACGGGCAAAGATTGAAACCTTATATTGAGAATGGAAATGCCGACGAGAGGGTTTCAATTCTTCTTCAGAATTCGAATTGACGACAGAAAAGGAGTCAAGCTTACGACTTTAAACAAGCGCTTTTTGGGAGGCAACCCAAATTTTTTATTCCGTTTGTGTTTTATTTTATTTTATTTAGTGCATTTTTAGTCAGTAATTTTTATTTTTATTTTTCTGTGCAGTCATATTGCATTTTTAGTTTGTTGATTCAGGATTTCGGACCGTTTTTCAGGTGATTGACAAAACACATTCAAGGATCAAGCAGAAGACTGATCATGCTTGCTACGGTGGTACAGTTAATTGCTGCAGCGAGCGTGACTTACCCGCACGACGGAACACTTGTGAAATTTATCACGCTGGCCGCGGTGATAACTTTCATTGCTGCAGCGAGCGTGAATCCAGTGACACCGTGACGATAACAACAATCGCCGCGGTGACGCATACGATCGCCACAGCGATCACACCAGGCAACACAATTTTTGCGTTTAAATCAGCTTGTCCTTCTTCTATTTAAAACATCCTCCATTACCATTCACCATATTCTTTTTATTTCCTCACAATTTCTTCAATCCATTTTCAATTTTCTACTCTATTGATTACTAACACATTCAAATCCCTATCACATTATGCAGATTTAGAAGGCAAGAGGGATTTTTGCAAAAAAAACTCAAGGTTAGGGTTTCAAAAGTAAAATTGGGGGTTTTCGAAAATTCATCTAATCAATATCAATTCAAGGCATATTTTGACAGATCAAGGCTCAATGATAATGGCACCCAAAAGAAAGCCCGGAAGTGATAGGAGAGAAAAAGGAAAAGGGCACTGATGACAAAACGACCAGAAAGCCGCATAGGGCCTATACGCTGTTTTACTCGGTTTTTTTAGCCACCAGTAATGGGTCTCGATTGTGGACGAATCGAGCACTGGTTTTTGAGCGTTTTATATTTGCAATAATCAATACTATGTTTAGAGAGCCAACAGAGTCGATCTCGCGAGAAAAGACATGACAAAACGACGAGCCCGCATGGGGAAACCTATATGTTTGTTTTACTCGGTTTTTGGGGGCAACCACCCGATGGTGGGTCTCGATTGTGGGCGAATCGAGCACTGGTTTTTGAGTGTTTTCTATTTGGTATAATCAATACTATGTTTACCCAGACAACAGAGTTGATCTCGCCGAAAACCTGATGACAAAACGACCAGAAAGCCGCATAGGGCCTATACGCCGTTTTACTCAGTTTTTACAGCCACCAGTAATGGGTCTCGATTGTGGGCGAATCGAGCCTGGTTTTTGAGCGTTTTCTATTTGGTATAATCAATACTATGTTTATCTAGACAAAAGAATTGATCTCGCCGAAACCTAATGACAAAATGACCAGAAATCCGCATAGGGCCTATACGCCGTTTTACTCGGTTTTTTATACCACCAGTAATGGGTCTCGATTATGGGTGAATCGAGCACTGGTTTTTGAGCGTTTTCTATTTGGTATAATGTAAAACCCCTCCCTAGCCGAGTATTTCCTAAGTATCCCTTGGCCATTGAGAACCCAAAAAACGCATGCCTAGGAAAGAAGTTTATTTTAAAATCCTATTTAAAGAATAAACTTGTAGTTTAAAAATATATTTTTTTTTATTTTAATTTAATTTCTGAACTATAATAAGTTCATTGTACAAGTCAAAAATATAGTTTCCTTTCTTGGAGTGCATTATGAAATCCATAGTAGTACTTACGAGAACATACACACTTTTACAAAATTTACTAGCAATTTGATTTCCTCTATTAACACAAATATATATATTCCATAATAACATGGACATATTTACTGCAATATGAGATATAAACATAATTGCTACACTAAATACTAACAAAACAATTCAATAGTCATAATTAAAACATCCCTTCATGCTCATAGCATCCCTCAGAATCCTCTCCCAGCTTCATGCCTTAATCCTTACCTGCAAAACATTTTAAAATATTTCATGGGGTGAGCGCTAATCGCTCAGTAAGGAAATGGCCACTTAAAAACTATTAAGGTTCATTATACAAGTATATTACTTAGGACTTTACCTACCTACAAAACATAACCTTCATTCTTTGACATAACAAGTTCATAAAACATATCATACACTTTGGACTTTTCTCATAAACATAAGTCATAACATAACCATACATAATATAACATAGAACATATATGACTTATGAAATATTCGTGTACATGGCATGCTTATTTCTTTTGTCTTTATACTTGACGACTTCATTAATCTTTGTTATCCGATCGGATTCATTTGAACCATTACCCTGTTCTTGGTTGTCACCTCAAAGGACTCATGGTTTCCATAAGAATTCCATTTCTCTGATCTTGGTTTATACCTCAAGAGACTCATGGAATTCATTCTTTAACATTTCATAAATTTTTCATAAGACAACTAAATAAGCTATATGCATTACCATTATGAATGCAAACACATGGACTAACATCTCCCACGCTCAATCATACTATACTCTCCTACTAAACTTCTTAACTTAATTCATTCAATTTCTCATACAATACAAGGAATTTCAGTAGTAAGATTATTCAGGGGTTTATTAGAATTAGAAACAATTGGGAAATTCCATGAAGAAGGTGGATGCCATATAGTTTGTCACTTTGCAAGCAATTTTTCCCTTATCTTCCAATTCTAATTGATTTTTGGCTAAAACATAAAAGTTTTAGGTATATTTCTCCAATTTTCAAAACTTCAAGAATCAACTCAATCGGACTTCTATAACTTCAGTTATGACTGATTCAGTGAAGCATGTACAGTATAAGTCCTAAAAAGCCAAATCCGAATTCTATTCATTTTAACCATGTCACCTTCATTTGCACATTCACATCATTTCCCATGTCATTCTAAGTATAAAAGGCCATAAAAACCTCCCTTTTCACATAACCAAAAAGTGCCAAAACATCGTCCAACTACAAATCTCTTAATTGGCATAATCATCCTCCATATGCACACATACATCAATCAACACACTCATTTAAACAATCCATAACCAAAACATAGCATCACACTCATATTAACATAAATAAATGTAAGTTCCATAAACCCTAGGTGTTATCAATTGTAGTCATAAGGGAGATTTTTTTTCCTTACCTTAGTATTCAACGCACAAAGACACTCCTCCTTAGCTCCAAAGGTTCACCCTTTCTACCTTATACATATAACCACTTATGAATTTCTCTTTTAACTAAAAGATTAGAACAACTAGGGTTTTGAAACTCACCTTAAACTCTGAAATTAAAGTTCTTTAAGTGTGGATGATGATCTCCTTTGAAAATCAACTTGAAATCCTATGAAAATTTGAGAATAAAATGCTTGGATTAGTGGCTTTTATGGTGGATTTGAGAGATGAAGAAGAAGATGATATCTTTGGTGTGTACAAGGCCGACTACTCTCTCTCAAAACCTTGTAAATATTTATTCCATTGTTACTCTAATGTGATTGGTCAATAAAAGTTAGATATAAGGGTCATTTGGCACAATTTTTTTTTCATATAAGGGCGTTTTGGTCATTTCTACCACAACATAATAATTAGCATTCATTTAATGCCATTTGACTTCTTTAAAACACTTAACAATTAAGCAATCCCATTAGGTAAATGACTAATTTACCCTTGGTACACTTTTATGGATGCTTAAATCATATGGATTTGTATGAAAAGACCATTATACCCTTGGTTACCGTTTACGCCATTTAACCATATCAATCAACTTTATGACCATTCTACCCTCATTTCTCTTCAATGACATCACCCCTTACACTTTATCATGGCCACATCTCGAAATACATGCAAATTGACCATTTTACCCTTCCATTAAAAAAAAATTACTTGAAAAGGTAAATTTCATACCTTAGGGCATCGGAATAATAATGTGGGGTTTACATATAATCAATACTATGTCTACCTAGACAGCAGAGTCGATCTCACCAAAAACCTGATGACAAAACTACTAGAAAGCCGCATAGGGCCTATACGCCTTTTTACTCAGTTTTTCAGCCACCAGTAATGGGTCTCGATTATGGGCGAATCGGGCACCGGTTTTTGAGCGTTTTCTATTTGGTATAATCAATACTATGTTTACCTAGACAACAGAGTCGATCTCGCCAAAAACCTGATGACAAAATGACTAGAAATCCGCATAGGGTCTATACACCCTTTTACTCAGTTTTTTCAGCCACCAGTAATGGGTCTTGATTGTGGGCGAATCGAGCACTGGTTTTGGAGCATTTTCTATTTGGTATGATCAATATTATGTTTACCTAGACAACAGACTCAATCTCTTGAAAACGATGATAAAAGCTGACAGCCAGTATAGGGCCATTCATTGTTTTACTCAGTTTTTTCAGCCACCAGTAATGGGTCTCGATTGTGGGCGAATCAAGTACTGGTTTTTGAGCGTTTTCTATTTGGAATAATCGATACTATGTTTAGAGGGGCAACAAAGTTGATCTCGCCAAAAACCTGATGAAAAAACGACCAGAAATTCGCATAGGGCCTATATGTTGTTTTACTCAGCTTTTTCAACCGCCGGTAATGGGTCTCGATTATGGGCAAATCGAGCACTGTTTTTTGAGCGTTTTCTATTTGGTATAATCAATACTATGTTTACCTAGACAACAAATTTGATCTCGCCGATAACCTTAAGAAAAAACGACCAGAAAGCGGCATAGCGCGTATACGCCATTTTACTTAGTTTTTTCAGCCACCAGTAATGGGTCTCGATTGTGGGTGAATCGATCATTGGTTTTTAAGTGTTTTCTATTTGGTATAATCAATACTATGTTTACCCAGGCAACAGAGTTGATCTCGTCGAAAACCTGATGACAAAACAACCAGAAAGCCACATAGGGCCTATACGCCATTTTACTCAATTTTTTCAGCCACCAGTAATAGGTCTCAATTGTGGGCGAATCGTGCAATGGTTTTTGAGCATTTTCTATTTGGCATAATTGATACTATGTTTAAAGGGGCAATAGAGTCGATCTCATCGAAAACCTGATGAAAAAACGACCAGAAATCCGCATAGGGCCTATATGTTGTTTTACACAGTTTTTTCAATCGCCAGTAATGGGTCTCGATTATGGGCGAATCGACCACTGGTTTTTGAGCATTTTCTATATGGTATAATCAATACTATGTTTACCTAGACAACAAACTTGATCTCGCCCAGAACCTAATGAAAAAACGAACAGAAAGCCGCATAACGCGTATACGCCATTTTACTCGGTTTTTTCAGCCACCAGTAATGGGTGTCGATTGTGGGAAAATCGAGCACTGGTTTTTGAGTGTTTTCTATTTGGTATAATCGATACTATGTTTAGAGAGCCAACAGAGTCGATCTCGCAGAAAACCTAATGACAAAAAGACTAGAAATCCGCATAGGGCATACATGCCGTTTTACTCAGTTTTTTCAACCACCACTAATGGGTCTCGATTATGGGCGAATCAAGCACTGGTTTTTGAGCGTTTTCTATTTGGTATAATAATTACTATGTTTACCTAGACAACAGAGTCGATCTCTCTAAAAACATAATGACAAAACGACCAGAAAGCCGCATTCGGCCTATACGCCATTTTACTCAGTTTTTGCAACCACCAGCAATGTGTCTCGATTGTGGGAGAATCGAGCACTAGTTTTTGAGTGTTTTCTGTTTGATATAATCAATACTATGTTTACCTAGACAATAGAGTTGATCTCACCGAAAACCTGATGAGAAAACTACCAGAAAGCGGCATAGGGCCTATACACCGTTTTACTCAGTTTTTCAGTCACCAGTAATGGTCTCGATTATGGGCGAATCGAGCATTGGTTTTTTAGAATTTTCTATTTGGTATAATCAATACTATGTTTACCTAGACAACAGAGTCGATCTCACCAAAAACCTGATGACAAAACTACCAGAAAGCCTCATAGGGCTTATACGCCGTTTTACTCAGTTTTTCAGCCACTAGTAATAAGTCTCGATTATGGGTGAACCGAGCACTGGTTTTTGAGCGTTTTCTATTTGGTATAATCAATACTATGTTTACCTAGACAACAGAGTCGATCTCGCCGAAAACCTGATGACAAAACGACCAGAAAGCCGCATAGGGCCTATACGCCCTTTTACTCAGTTTTTTCAGCCACCAGTAGTGGGTCTCAATTGTGGGTGAATCGAGCACTGGTTTGTGAGCATTTTCTATTTGGTATAATAATTACTATGTTTACCTAGACAACAGAGTCGATCTCTCCGAAAACATAATGACAAAACGACCGGAAAGCCGCATAGGGCCTATTTGCCGTTTTACTCAGTTTTTTCAGCCACCAGTAATGGGTCTCGATTATGGGAGAATCGAGCACTAGTTTTTAAGCATTTTGTATTTTGTATAATCAATACTATGTTTTCCTAGACAATAGAGTCGATCTCACCGAAAACCTGATGAAAAAACGAAAAGAAAGCCGCATAGGGCCATACGCCGTTTTACTCCGTCTTTTCACCCACCAGTAATGGGTCTCAATTGAGGGCTCGTCGAGTGCTGGTTTTTGAGTGTTTTCTATTAGGTATAATCAATACTATGTTTACCTAGATAATAGAGTCGATCTCGCCAAAAATTGTAACAACTGCTGTAACCTGATACAAGGCATGCATAATAACAATAGAAAATTGGGCCCAAAAACTTTCTTTTTTTATTATAAGTCATATGTCTTTTATACACAAAGAGTATTGTTTACAAAAAGTCATTTTAAAAGACAAAACAGGGGAAACAGTGTAGCTATTGCTCCTTGGTTGCCGACGCCCCTCCGACTGCATCAACACCTAGGTCCTGCATCCACAAAGGAAAATAACGGGGTGAGCACAAAATAATGCTCAGCAAGTAAAACCCTCTATCGTCTGTCCCCGTATGTATTACTCTTAATTCTTTCCTTACACAATTTATGTTTCTGTTTCTACTAAACGTCCTGACCTCATCTTATCGGAGGTACGGCCGAATGGCGTTCACGCAGAACCATCTCACTCTTCATGACTATCGGGTGGAATTCACATAGCACCAACCCGTTCTTAGTGACTTTAGGGTAACGATCACCAAGCATTAACCCGTTCCTAATCACTGTCAGGTGATGATCATAAAGCATCAACTCATCTCTAATAAGTATCGGGTGATGATCACAAAGCATCCTCCCGTTTCTACTACCTATCGGGTGATGATCACAAAGCATCAACCCTTTTCTAACAAATGACGGGTGATGATCACAAAGCATCAACCCCTTTTTAATAAATGACGGGTGATGATCACAAAGCATCCTCCCGTTTCTACTACCTATCGGGTGATGATCACAAAGCATCAACCCATTTCTAATAGCTAGTTGGGTGATGATCACAAAGCATCAACCCGATTCTCATAACTGTCGGGTGATGATCACAAAGCATCAACCCATTTTCTAGTAACTAACCGAGTGATGATCACAAAGCATCAACCCATTTCTATTACTCTTCTCATTCACTCTACTCTAGCACTTCTCATTCTCTCTACTCTTAGAGTAGATGCATCCACAAAGTTCTCTACTCATAGAGCAAGTGCATACACAAAGTTTCTTACTCTTTCTTAGGTCACTTCTCAATGCACAATTAATGCCTATGGATGGTTCATCTCCATTAATGCACTTATGAAATGCCAACATGCAATGTTGTAAGAATTAAGGTTCACTACTCATACTTAAGCCTCTATTAGGCATTTTATCAAACAACTCAAGTGCATTATAAAACTCTACTATAACAATAATTCTAAATCTTTCTCTAACCATCCAAAATGGGGAGAAACCCCCTCACATAGCCACAATTCCTGCAAAAGAAAGACACTTCCAAAAAGGATTTCTCAATATCCTTTAATTCAATCTCAAACTACCTTTTCAACCCACATGCCACTTCTTATATTTGCAATGTATAAACAACCACAAAGCACTAGAAATCTCTATTCAAGCCTCAATAACATGGCATCTAACATGTATATAACATACATACATAAGTGCTATCAAAACTCTAATCAAGAAAATTCCCAAATCTCAACTTGGGTTAGGGTTTACTTACCTTGTTATGGAGAGATTTCACTAACTCTTCCTTTCACTTGGTTTGCTTGACTATTTCTCTACTCATAAACAAAAGAACAAAGACCCTCAATATTCAATATATAAACAAAAACTCACAAAGCTTCACAACCAAAGCAAGAATCCTTACCTTAGGATGCCTTAGGTTGATTTTCTACCCCAAAACACTCCAAAAGCCCTTTAAAACTCCTTGATCAAAAGAAAGAGAATTTGAGAGGAAGTAAGAGAGGAGAGTGGCGATGGAGAAGAAGAATGAAGGGTTTGCAATGTCTTAATTCCTTTTAATGAAATTTCTACACAAGCATTCCCATTTTGCCCTTACTCTTCTTTGGGAATTCTATCTCTATCCTTTGATTCATTACAAACACACCCCCATAGCAACATATTCTCCATGAAAATTCCTTACATTTTACTCCCCACTTTTCCTACTAATTAGGGGAAGAATGGTCAAATTGCCCTTAGGGAAGAAAATATCTAAAACTTAGCAAACATTTTGGTCGGCCTGTCGCCGCGGCGAGGAAACTTCTGTCGCCGTGGCGAAACTGTCCAGCAGCTTCCCCGTGGCTTCAACACCTCTTCGCCCAGGCGAAGCATGAAATACTGAACTTCTTCTATTTTCAGCCAATTTTAGGGCAAGTATTCCACATAACACTCAATCAAAGGTCAACCAAACAATATTACCAAAAAACCAACTCAAATAAGAGCAAAAGAAGAAACAAAAACTACGTACCTCAAGTGGGGTGTTACAATTCTCCCCCCTTAAAAGAATTTTGTCCCCGAAATTCATACAAATAACTCTGGGAAATGATTCTGCATGTCCCGTTCTACTTCCCAAGTGGCCTCTTCCACTTTATGATTCCTCCAAAGGATCTTCACTAACGGAACACTCTTGTTCCGAAGCTCTTTAACCCTTTGATCTAAAATCTGAACTGGACGTTCTTCATATACTAGATTCTCTGTTACTTTGACGTCCGCTACACTCAGGATGTGGAGGGGATCACTTACATATTTCCGTAGCATCGAGACATGGAAGACATCATACACCCTGTCCATGCTAGGTGGTAGTGCCAATCTATAGGCCACCTTTCCCACTCGCTGCAGTATCTCAAATGGACCTATATATCTCAGTGCCAACTTCCCTCTGCTCCCTAAGCGCATTACTCGCTTGTAAGGGGAAACTTTCAAAAACACTTTGTTGCCCACTTGGAATTCCACCTCTTTCCTCTTCAAGTCCGCATAACTCTTCTATCGATCTTGGGCTTGTTTCATTCTATTTCTGATTAACTTCACATCTTCTACCAGCTTCTGAGTCATCTCTGGCCCAAGAGCGGTACTCAACTCATCTTTTTCGCCTACTTCATCCCAATGAAGCGGAGGCCTACATCGTCTACCATACAAAGCCTCGTAAGGCGCCATTCTAATTGTAGACTAATAACTGTTGTTGTAAGCAAACTCCACTAAGGGTAACATCTCATGCCAGGATACTCTATAATCCATGCAACAGGCTCTCAACATATCCTCGAGCACCTGGTTCGTTCTCTCGGTTTGGCCATCCGTCTGAGGATGGTAGGCAGTACTGAAAGCTAAACGGGTACCCAAACTCCTCTGTAAACTCGTCCAGAAGGCTTAAACAAATCTGGAATCTCTATCTGATACTATAGTCTTGGGCACACCATGCAATCTGACTATCTCCTTGAGGTAAATCTGAGCCAACTAATCTACATTGGTGCTCTCCTTTACGGGAAGGAAATGGGCTGATTTGGTTAATCTATCCATAATCACCGATATAGCATTACACCCTTTCTGTACTCTGGGAAGACCCGTGATAAAATCCATTGAAATGCTCTCCCATTTCCACTCTAGAATACTCAATGGTTGAAGCAACCCTGACGGCCGTTGGTGTTCCTCTTTCACTTGCTGACAAATTAAACATTTAGCCACAAACTCTGTAATGTCTTTCTTCATACCTGACCACCAATAGCCTTTCTTTACATCTAGATACATCTTGATTGCTCCCGGATGAGCGGTGTACAGTGTGTCATGAGCCTCCACAAGAATTTTCTGTTTCAACTCCTCATTCGGAGGAATGCACAACCGATGCTTAAAATAGAGGACACCATCTCTCACAAAGAACTCGGATGTCTTGCCCTCAAGCACTTGCTGAACTATTTTCTGACACCACTCATCGGCCACTTGCTTTTCTCTGATTTCCTTGATGAAAAGCGTACCTCTGAGTGGCAATTCTTCCCTGGAACCACCTCAATCTGTTCCTTAGACAATTCTTCTATTAACTCCTTCTGCTTGGTAAGCCAGAATAAATAGGCTTTTCTACTCAAGGCATCGGCTACTACATTGGCTTTTCCCGGTTGATACTTGATCTCACAATCGTAATCCTTAACCAGTTCTAACCACCTTCTCTGCCTCATATTCAACTCCTTTTGAGTGAAGAAGTACTGATGGGAATGCAAAATGTCATATTTAACCCCCTTAATGTTTAGTCTTTTATATGTATTTGTTTCCTAATTGTACTCATTATTACTTTATTTTGGTTTGGGAAGCAAATGGAGGTGTTAATTGAAAAACGGAATTAATTAGGGGAATTCGGACAGTTTCGCCACTGCTTCGTATTCTGGGCATAATTCTCTCATATGAGCTCCGATTGAGATGATTCAAAATGCTGTGGAACGCTAAGAAAGATATCTACAACTTTAATGTTTTGATTTTTTAGAGATACTGGCTGAATAAAGGTTGTAATCGAGCTTGAAGTTGACACACCTGCATTGCCGACGTCCTGGACCGTTCTGACTTTTTATGCAAGTCAGTCTATTATTGCACGTTTTGAAGACATACATGCTGCACGAAAATTACAGCTGGAAACACCACTTTCCTATTTTATTAGGACTCTATTTTATTTTAGTTCCAATTAGAATTAAATTATGATTAATGTTATTTTAGGATAGGAGAATATTTCTTTTAGGAGATTGAGTGGGATTCGAATTCTAAAATTGGATTTTAAAAGGGAGATCAGATTAGGTTTGAAGGGACCACGCCTCTCTCTCTTTTCCTCTCTGGAATTTTCTTTCTCTTGAGTTTTTGTGATGGCCATGAGCGGCTAGAACTTTTGTAACTTGGTCGAAGGAAACGGAGACCTCAGAATCAAATAAACTGTGAGATCTTTCTGTTTTTAGTGTTAAATTCATGTTTGAGTATTGAATGTTATTGTGCATATTTTCATGATTGATGCATTTAATTACTAGGAGGCCTACTAGTGTATTATTTGTTGAAATCTACTGCTAAGTTCGATATCAAATCCATAATTGTTTGATCCCTCCAACTTGTGAAGCAATTAGGGTTAGTAATTTGCTGCGTCAGGAATTAGTAACCTTACGAAGAACATTCAATTAAATTAAATACAAGCGCTTGTGTTTGTGTTGTTTAGCTTCATCGATCTCTCTAATTCTTAAGGCTGCCACTAGATTAAATCTTGAGCGCTTGTCTAGGGTTGTTTAGGGGTAAGATTAATTAGGATCGCTTGTTTCCTGATTAATTACAATTAAGGAGAGATAGGAAATTAGTTCCAACGGTGAATATTCAATGTGTGAATTGATTATCTTTGCATCAATGATCAGTAGTAAGATTCTGATGGTGGATGTTGACAGAGACCAAGTTCGTCATTTTGATTGAATTCGAATTAAATTGTTTTTGTTTTTGCTGAGATTGTTTTCTGTTTTTACACAAACCCCCCAGCCTTTTTCACATCAAAGAAAATTCGGCTAGACACTCTTCGTGGGATCCCCTTGCTTACCCTATTTACAGTTCAGTAGTTAGGTTAGGAAGGTTTTAATTCTGGGTGCCTACGACAGCACGCCAAGTACTTTAAACTCTTATGATCGGTGTAGATATTACTCTTCACACCATAAAGGTTATGCCTCCAAATCTTTAAGGCAAAGACCACGGCTGCTAATTCTAAGTCATGCATAGGGTCTCTGGTCTCCTACTCTTTCAATTGACGAGAAGCATAAGCTATGACCCTACCTACCTGCATCAGCACAGCGCCAAGTCCCTGTAGAGAGGCATCTGTATAAATGTCATAATCTACACCCTCCTATGGTAACACTAATACAGGAGCTGTTTTTAACCTCTTCTTCAACTCTTGGAAGCTTTCTTCACATGCTGCTGACCAGACAAAAGGAGTTTTCTGTTTGGTAAGAGCTGTTAATGGTTTAGCCAACTAGGCGAATCCCGCTACAAATCGCTAGTAGTAACCTGCTAAACCTAAGAAACTTCTTATTTCTTTCACTATTCTTGGCTTCTGCCATTCCAGGATTGCCTGCACTTTACTCGGATCTACCCAAATCCCTTCCTTCGACACGGTATGACCCAGGAATATCACTTGATTAAGCCAAAACTCACACTTAGAAAATTTAGCATACAACTTCTTTTCTCTCAGCCGTTGCAATACTAATCTCAAGTGTTTCTCATGTTCTTCTCTTGACTTTGAGTAAATCAGAATGTCGTCAATGAAGACAATAATAAACTGATCCAAATACTCATGGAATACCTTGTTCATCAAGTCCATAAAAACTGCTGGGGCATTAGTCAAGCCAAAAGGCATCACTACGAATTCATAATGCCCATATCTTTTACGAAAGGCAGTTTTAGCCATATCTTGCTCAACCACTCTTACCTGATGATACCCGGACCTCAAATCAATTTTGGAGAACACTGCCACTCCTTTCAACTGATCGAAAAGGTCATCTATCCGGGGTAGCGGGTACTTATTCTTCACTGTAATTTTATTCAACTCCATATAATCAATACACATCCTTAGCGATCCATCCTTGTTTTTCACAAACAGGATTGGAGCTCCCCAAGGAGAATGACTCGGTCGGATAAAGCCTTTCTCTAAAAGCTCTTGGAGTTGCTTCTTTAATTCTTGGAGCTTAGCTGGGGCCATTCGATAAGGGGCTTTAGATATTGGTGTTGTCCCTAGTGCTAGTTCGATACTAAATTCTACCTCCCTTTCTAGAGGCAAACCCGGTAACTCTTCTGGAAACACATCTAGAAAGTCTCGAACTACTGGCACCCTCTGAATCTCTAACTGTGGAACATCACCATTCTGCACTACATGGGCAATATATCCCGAACACCTCTTTCTCAACATCTTCCTAGCTTTCTCACTACTAATCAGCATGCTCAACTGATAGCCCTCTCCAAAACTAAATTTATCTCCACTATCGAGATTAAATCTCGCCTTCTTTTTCCGACGGTCAATCTATACTCCATATCTCCCTAGGAAATCCATGCCCAATATCACAACAAAGTCGGGCATATCAAAAACTATTAAATCAACTATTAACTCTCTACCCTGGATCACCAAGGATTCTCTTAATAAAACCTCTTGAGTCAAAACACTAACCCCATCGGGTAACTCTATCTCAATGGGTTGAGCCACTCTAATAGGTTACAAACCTAATCTCTCAATCATCCCACAAGATATGAACGAATGAGTGGCGCCTGAATCAATTAAAGCATATAAGGGAACTGAATGAAATAATAAGCCGACCCGTGCTTGGTGATGGGTAGGCCTCTGCTTCCCCCACTGTGCCCATGATAAACACTCACGGCATTCGCAGTACCTCCTGAACTCTGAGTGGTTGGTGGAAGAGGAGCTTTACAATCTCTCATCATGTGCCCTGGCTGTCGGCACCTATAACACACTCTCTGGTCCCTCAGGTATTCCCCTGGGTGATTCCTCCCACATTTAGGGCAAAGAGGAAACCCTTCCGTCCGGGGTCGCTTATTCGTCCACTCTTTTCTATTCTGTCTATACTGAAACTTCTTCTTCTGATTCTTCATGTCTTTACCCTTGACACCCTCATGTTTCTGTCTTTGGGGGGCGGAGGGTGGCTCCTTTGGTCCTCCTATCAAGGATCCTACAGGGAAGATTTTATTCTCAAAAATCTCCGCCTTTATTGCCCGCCTCAAGGCCTCACTATAATTTCGAGGAGGGTTGGAACTTGTCATTATATCCCAGGCTATCTCCGACTTCAACCCGTGCACAAACTTATCCCTTCTCAAGGCCGGAGTACTAACTATTCCGAGTGCAAACCTTGAAAGAGAATTAAATTTCACCGAATACTCTTTCACGGCACTAGTCCCTTGCTGTAAACTGATAAATTCTTGGACCTTCTCATGAACTCGGTCCTCTGTTCTATACTCGGCCTCAAACTCTTGCCTGAACTCTTCCCAAGTCATGACTATCACATCATGAGTTTCTTCCATTAATTCCTACCAAATTCGGGCATCACCCCGAAACAAGAAACTCGCATATCGGATCTTCTCCCGGTCTGACATGGGAAATAAACTCGTGGCTCGTTCTACGGACCCAAGCCACTCTTTTGCTATTACTAGATCTGTAGTACCCTTAAACTCTGAGGGTTGGTGTTGACCAGAAAGACCGTAAATCGGTTCAACTCTGCTCTGTACTAGGGGAGGTACCGGTTGTCCTCTTTCGACATGCACAACTGGCAGTACCTATACGGGGGTTTCAACTCTCCCTTGGGTTTCTGCCATGACTTGCTGTATAATTCCCCGAATTCTAGCTTCATCCAAGGGAGGGGGCGTAGACTCTGGTGGGTTAGAAGGTTCTCCTTCATTCACCACACCACCACGATTCCGATAACTACGCCTCATCTACAAAATAATCACACCAATGAACTCAAGAAACAATTACTGTAAGGAAAGAATTAACTCACACAGTCGGTTATAGGACGTCGTGGCGATGAGAATAGTACATGTTCAATCCCAAAATCTTTGCTCTGATACCAAAAATGTAACAACTGCTGTAACCTGATACAAGGCATGCATAATAACAATAGAAAATTGGGCCAAAAACTTTCTTTTTTTATTATAAGTCATATGTCTTTTATACACAAAGAGTATTGTTTACAAAAAGTCATTTTAAAAGACAAAACAGGGGAAATAGTGTAGCTATTGCTCCTCGCTTACCAACGCCCTCATTCATCAACACCTAGGTCCTGCATCCACAAAGGAAAATAACGGGGTGAGCACAAAATAATGCTCAGCAAGTAAAACCCTCTATCTGTCTGTCCTCGTATGTATTACTTTTAATTCTTTCCTTACACTATTTCTGTTTCTGTTTCTACTAAACGTCCTGACCTCATCTTATCGGAGGTGCGGTCGGATGGCGTTCACGCAGAACCATCTTACTATTCATGACTATCGGGTGGAATTCACACAGCACCAACCCGTTCTTAGTGACTTTAGGGTAACGATCACCAAGCATTAACCCGTTCCTAATCACTGTCAGGTGATGATCACAAAGCATCAACCCATCTCTAATAAGTATCGGGTGATTATCACAAAGCATCAACCCTTTTCTAATAAATGACGGGTGATGATCACAAAGCATCAACCCCTTTTTAATAAATGACGGGTGATGATCACAAAGCATCCTCCCGTTTCTACTACCTATCGGGTGATGATCACAAAGCATCAACCCGATTCTCATAACTGTTGGGTGATGATCACAAAGCATCAACCCATTTTCTAGTAACTAACCGGGTGATGATCACAAAGCATCAACCCATTTCTATTACTCTTCTCATTCACTCTACTCTAGCACTTCTCATTCTCTCTACTCTTAGAGTAGATGCATCCACAAAGTTCTCTACTCATAAAGCAAGTGCATACACAAAGTTTATTACTCTTTCTTAGGTCACTTCTCAATGCACAATTAATGCCTATGGATGGTTCATCTCCATTAATGCACTTATGAAATGCCAACATGCAATGTTGCAAGAATTAAGGTTCACTACTCATACTCAAACCTCTATTAGGCATTTCATCGGACAACTCAAGTGCATCATAAAACTCTACTATAACAATAATTCTAAATCTTTCTCTAACCATCCAAAATGGGGAGAAACCCCCTCACATAGCCACAATTCCTGCCAAAGAAAGACACGTCCAAAAAGGATTTCTCAATATCCTTTAATTTAATCTCAAACTACCATTTCAACCCACATGCCACTTCTTATATTTGCAATGTATAAACAACCACAAAGCACTAGAAATCTCTATTCAAGCCTCAATAACATGGCATATAACATGTATATAACATACATACATAAGTGCTATCCAAACCCTAATCAAGAAAATTCCCAAATCTCAACTTGGGTTAGGGTTTACTTACCTTGTTATGGAGAGATTTCACTAACTCTTCCTTTCACTTGGTTTGCTTGACTATTTCTCTACTCATAAACAAAAGAACAAAGACCCTCAATATTCAATATATAAACAAAAACTCACAAAGCTTCACAACCAAAGCAAGAATCCTTACCTTAGGATGCCTTAGGTTGATTTTCTACCCCAAAACACTCCAAAAGCCCTTTAAAATTCCTTTATCAAAAGAAAAAGAATTTGAGAGGAAGCAAGAGAGGAGAGTGGCGATGGAGAAGAAGAATGAAGGGTTTGCAATGTCTTAATTCCTTTTAATGAAATTTCTACACAAGCATTCCCATTTTGCCCTTGCTCTTCTTTGGGAATTCTATCTCTATCCTTTGATTCATTACAAACACACCCCCATAGCAACATATTCTCCATGAAAATTCCTTACATTTTACTTCCCACTTTTCTCACATTTTGGTCGGCCTGTCGCCGCGGCAAGGAAACTCCTGTCGCCACGACGAAACTGTCCAGCAGCTTCCCCGTGGCTTCAACACCTCTTCACCGTGGCGAAGATTATTCTTCGCCATGGCGAAGCATGAAATACTGAACTTCTTCTATTTTCAACCAATTTCAAGGCAAGTATTCCACATAACACTCAATCAAAGGTCAACCAAACAATATTTCCAAGAAACCAACTCAAATAAGAGCAAAAGAAGAAACAAAAACTACGTACCTCAAGTGAGGCGTTACAAAAACCTAATAACAAAACGACCGGAAAGCCCGCATAGGGCCTATAAGCCGTTTTACTCAGTTTTTTCAGCCACCAGTAATGGGTCTCGATTGTGGGCGAATCGAGCACTGGTTTTTGAGCTTTTTCTATTTGGTATAATCAATACTATGTTTACCTAGACAACGAGTCGATCTTACCGAGAACCTGATGACAAAACTACCAGAAAGCCGCATAAGGCCTATATCGTTTTAGTCAGTTTTTTCAGCCACCAGTAATGGGTCTTAATTGTGGGTGAATCGAGCACTAGTTTTTGAGCGTTTTCTATTTGGTATAATCAATACTATGATTACCTAGAAAATAGAGTAGATCTCGTTGAAAACCTAATGACAAAATGACCAGAAAGTCACATAGGGGCCTATACGCCGTTTTACTCAGTTTTTTCAGCCACCAGTAATGGGTCTCGATTGTGGGCGAATCGAGCACTGGTTTTTGAGCGTTTTCTATTTGGTATAATCAATACTATGTTTACCTAGACAACAAAGTCGATCTCACGAAAACCTGATGACAAAACTACCAGAAAGCCGCATAGGGCCTATACGCCGTTTTACTCCATTTTTCCGGCCACCAATAATGGGTCTCGATTGTGGGCGCGTCGAGCACCGGTTTTGGAGTGTTTTCTATTAAGTACAATCAATACTATGTTTACCTAGACAACAGAGTTGATCTCTCCGAAAACCTAATAACAAAACAGCCAGAAAGCCGCATAGGGCCTATACGCCATTTGACTCAGTTTTTTCAGCCACCAGTAATGGGTCTCAATTGTGGGAGAATCGAGCACTGGTTTTTGAGAATTTTCTATTTTGTATAATCAATACTATGTTTACCTAGAAAATAGAGTCGATCTCGCTGAAAACCTCATGAAAAAACGACCAGAAAGCCGCATAGGGCCTATATGCTGTTTTACTCCGGGGGGCCCCCGACCACCGAATGGGTCTCGATTATGGGTGAATCGAGCACTGGCTTTTGAGTGTTTTCTATTTGGTATAATCAATACTATGTCTACCTAGACAAAAGAGTCGATCTCAATGAATACCTGATGACAAAAGCGACTGAAAGCCGCATGTGGGCCTATCATGCTTTTACTCAGCTTTTTTCACCACCTGAGTGGGTCTCGATTGTGGGCGAATCGAGCACTAGTTTTTGAGTGTTTTCTATTTGGTATAATCAATACTACGTTTACCTAGACAACAGAGTCGATCTCACCGAAAACCTAATTACAAAACGACCAGTAAGCTGCATAGGGCCTATAAGCTGTTTTACTCACTTTTTTCAGCCACCAGTAATGGGTCTCGATTGTGGGAGAATCGAGCACTGGCTTTTGAGTATTTTTTGTTTTGTATAATCAATACTATGTTTACCCAGACAACAGAGTCGATCTCACCGAAAACCTGATGAAAAAACGACCAGAAAGCCGCATAGGGCCTATACGCCGTTTTACTCCGTTTTTTCAACCACCAGTAATGGGTCTTGATTGTGGGCGCATCGAGCACTTGTTTTTGAGCGTTTTATATTAGGTATAATCAATACTATGTTTACCTAGACAACAGATTTGATCTCACCGAAAACCTAATAACAAAACGACCAGAAAACCGCATAGGGCCTATACGCCGTTTTACTTAGTTTTTTCAGGCACCGAGTAATGGGTCTCGATTGTGGGAGAATCGAGCACTGGTTTTTGAGATTTTTCTATTTGGTATAATCAATACTATGTTTACCTAGACAACAGAGACGATCTCATCGAAAACCTGACGACAAAACTACCAAAAAGCCGTATAGGCCCTATACGGCTTTCTGGTATACCTATACGCTGTTTTACTCACTTTTTTCAGCCACCAATAATGTGTCTCGATTGTGGGCAAATCGAGCACTAGTTTTTGAGCGTTTTCTATTTAGCATAAGTAATACTATGTCTACCTAGATAACAGAGTCGATCTCATCGAAAACCTGATGAAAAAATGGCCAGAAAGCCGCATAGGGCCTATACGCTGTTTTACTCGTTTTTTTAGCCACCAGTAATGGGTCTCGATTGTGGGCGAATCGAGCACTGGTTTTTGAGCGTTTTCTATTTGGTATAATCAATACTATGTTTAGAGAGCAACCAGGGTTGATCTCGCCGGAAACCTGTTGACAAAACGACCATAAATCCGCATAAGCCTATATGCCGTTTTACTTAGGTTTTTCAACCACCAGTAATGAGTCTCGATTATGGGCGAATCGAGCACTAGTTTTTGAGATTTTTCTATTTGGTATAATCAATACTATGTTTACCTACACAATAGAGTCGATCTCACCGAAAACCTGATGAAAAAACGACCAGAAAGCCGCTTAAGGCCTATACTCCGTTTTTTCAGCCACTAGTAATGGGTCTCGATTGTGAGCGCGTCGAGCACTGGTTTTTGAGCGTTTTATATTAGTTATAATCAATACTATGTTTACCTAGATAACAGAGTCGATCTCGCTGAAAACCTAATAACAAAACGACCAAAAAGCTGCGTAAGGCCTTTATGCTGTTTTACTCAGTCTTTTCAGCCACCAGTAATGGGTCTCGATTGTGGGCGAATCGAGCACTGGTTTTTGAGCTTTTTCTATTTGGTATAATCAACACTATGTTTACCTAGACAACAGAGTCGATCTCACTGAAAACCTGATAATAAAACTACCAGAAAGCCGCATAGGGCCTATACGCCGTTTTACTCCGTTTTTTCAGCCACCAGTAATGGGTCTCGATTGTGGGCGAATGGAGCACTAGTTTTTGAGCGTTTTCTATTTGGTATAATCAATACTACGTTTACCTAGACAAGAGAGTCGATCTCGTCGAAAACCTAATGACAAAACGACCAGAAAGCCGCATAGGTCCTATACACCGTTTTACTCAGTTTTTTCAGCCACCAGTAATGGGTCTTGATTGTGGGAGAATCAAGCACTGGTTTTTGAGCTTTTTCTATTTGGTATAATCAATACTATTTTTACCTAGACAACAGAGTCGATCTCACCGAAAACCTGACGACAAAGCTACCAGAAAGCCGAATAGGGCCTATACGCCATTTTACTCACTTTTTTCAGCCACCAATAATGGGTCTCGATTATGGGCGAATCAAGCACTAGTTTTTGAGCGTTTTCTATTTAGCATAAGTAATACTATGTCTACCTAGACAACAGAGTTGAACTTGCCGTAAACCTGATGACAAAATGACCAGAAAGCCAGATAGGGCCTATATGCCGTTTTACTTAGTTTTTTCAACCACCAGTAATGGGTCTCGATTATGGGCGAATCGAGCACTGGTTTTAAAATTTTGTTCATGAATGTTGTGCATAACACCATCTAAGTTTGTAGACTAATGGTTTGTGGTTGTATGGATGTTCTAGGGTCGATAACGAAAATGAAATTGATGTTTGCATTGCCTGTGAGTTTTAGGTGATTTTTAATTAATCTATTTGTTTTGTGTATATGCAATTTTTGAGACGTCTTTATGAATTGATCCAAGACTTTTTGTTAGTGTGTTCTTTTTATGTTTATGTGTTTTGTTACTTTTGGAGTTTAGGATAAGTTTAGTGTGGATGTTTGTGGGTAGCATCACTGGAAACCCTCACGAGACTACAACTCATCCAACTAGGGCCACCTAGGGGTTTAAAGGCTTGTTGCATACGCTAAATGCAATCATGTCAATCTACGAAAGTGACTTAGGATAGTTTAGATTTAGGTTTTTAAATTAGTTGTTTTCTTGTTAAGCTTAGAGACTTATTTTATCGCTTGTTTTGCTAGGGACTAGCAGAAAGCTGGTTGGGGGTTGTGATAAGAGCTTGAATATTTATATTTTGTTAGTGATTTAATTGGTTTATTTATGGAAAAATGTGCTTAAAGTGTGGAATTTGGATTATTTCTTTCATAAATACCATTTATAGGATCATGGGTGCATTTTGAGTGTTTTCAGGCTCAAATAGGTTGTTGAAGGGAAAAGAATGATGTCGATAGGATTCATGACGCATAGGAATAAACGGCACAAGAATCAGGGTCGAAATGAGGGAGTTGTGGTACGTCGAAGATGTTACGGAAAATCCGGAAATTCTTCATCATGAGTATGCCTCGATGTTTCTATCATAACTTGAGCTGTAGAAGTCGGAATTTGACGATTCTGGTGGCGTTGGAAAGCTTATTCAGAGAGCTACAACAAAAGTTTATAGATGCATTGGATAGAAGGAAAAATCACCGCGACGACCATTCTTACCGCCGTAGCGATGGGTTACGGGTTTGTGTTAATTCATTGCCCTAATCCGAATCTGAATGGGTTAAGTTTTCTAATATTTTTCCTGAGCATGACCAAGAACCCCAGGGATATAAAAGAGAGTTTTTAAGAAATAAAAATGGGAACTTTTGAGAGGAAGAGGACGGCTACCAAGTTGGAGATTAGGATCCTTAGAGCTCTCGTTCACCGATTAGAGAAGTTTATCTTTTTCTTTCTTGAACTGATGTTATTGAATAGAAGGATGGATTTTGTTATTTTCATTATAAACTAAATTTCTTTTCTAGGGCTAAGATGTAGCCCAATGCATGAACATGTGTTGACATTATTATTTTGATTCTATATTGAGCATGATTTCTAAGTTTTATTATTGTGCATAATGCTTTCAATTTTCAAGGGCCCGAGAGTTGAATGATATCATGGGTTAGGTTGAGATCGAGAGATGAAACCTGATTTGTCTTAGGTAATAAAACCGTAGATTGAGCGAACGCTAGAGATAGGTTACCGCGATCTGTGAGGCTCTGGTAAATTCCATAGAGCTTAATGATCTCTTAGCTTCTAAATCCAACTTAGAGATATCTTGGGTTGTTGCTTAAGGGTTAATTTGCTAATTGCTCGAGAGAGAGTTAGTGGAATAATATGGGATTTGGCTTTTAGAATACGTTTGATTAGGTTAACAATAGATGTCAATACATAGGATTAAATTGGTGTAAAATCTATGCCCTAGGTTTAGTCATATTGATTTTCACTTCAAAATGTTTACAAATTCTGCCTTTATTTAGTACTTAGTTTTCAGTTTATTTCCTTTTTCATTAAATTCATTCTTAAACTTCAGTTTAATCAAATAGCAATAGAATATAATAGTTTGGTACTTGGTAGGTAGTTCCCTTGGGATTCGACACTTGTTTACTCGAGTTTTACTACTTGCACGATTTCGTACACTTGCGAATAGCCTGTCATTCTATTCCATTCTCTATCCGACATCTTCTCTAGCTTACTCTCATCTAATGCCTAATCAAGACCTTGTTGTAGCAACAGGTCTTGTATCGTACTTTGCCATAACATAAAATTAATTTTACCATCAAATAAAGGAATTTCAAACTTAGACATACTTTCAGAAAATTTGAGATGCTTGACAGTTGCCCTACCCTTAAATCCAACCTCGTCTAAAGCTTGCCTTCTCCTATATCATGAACAGTGGGCTCTGATACCACTTGTTGAAAAAGATTCTCACAACTCAAACGCAAAATTAAAGCAAACCAAACACAAGAATTTTAAACTGGTTTGGCCCAATCAATTTAGCCTACATCCACTATCCACTCAAATAATCCACTAAGCCAAAGCTTACAACTATGCAATTTTTAGAAGAGAAAAATTGCAAACTCCTTACACTATCCCAAAAAGCCCAACTACACCCTTAATAACAACCCACAATGACTTTTTGAAATACTTTAAAAGCCCAATCTACTAGTCTATTTAAAGGGGAGAGTCCCTTTGCAGCTCTCATTCCCAAGCAATATGGGATTCAAGGCATTTGATCTTTGCATTACTTGGCATATTGTTAAATTCTAATGTTTTGCTAGAAATGTAGCAGTTTGTTAAGCTATTTTGAATCTGTTCTGGCACCAGAAGGAAACTACAATCTGCTGTCTATTTGTTTTGTTGGGTAATTGTATTTGATTGATTTTTTGATGGTTTAGGTGTGTATGACCAGGTTAGATAGGATTTGTCAATAATGGTTGTTATAGTACGTCTTAATGTATGGTTTTGGATTAATGTTGTATACAGTATCCCGGCAAAGTGGTTGTTAACAATGGATATTTTGCTTTATTTGTTTTGTTGTAAAACTTAGTTATGTGAGTGAATGCAATTACAACCTTCTCTCCATTTTTTTGACCACTTTCTTTTCTTAGTATTCTGTAGCATCAGCAACAACAAAATAGCATCAAAGCTTTGTCAGTTGACCTCAAAAATCTAAAACCTTTTCTCCTTCTTGATCAACTTATCCACATGTCTGAAAAAATCTTCTGTATCAGACCTGTTTCTTGAATTTATGGCCACTCAGACGGCTTCTCTTTTACCTCCTGTCTTCAATGGTGAGCTTTGCCATATATGGGATGTCAAAATGAAGGCATATCTGCGGGGTCAAGGACTTTGGCTGTACTAGGGCTATTCAAATCTGGATATCCGATCCAAATAGGACTTTTTCTGATCCGATCCGAATTATGTGGATATCCGATTTTACGGATATCCGATTATTCAGATCAAATAATTGGATATCAGAAATTGATCCGAATTTTAAAATTTTCTTATTAAAATCAAATAATTCTAGCAATAAAATTGAAATTATAATTCCCTTACATGATAAAAGTATCTAAAAAAATTAACATGAAGCACAAAACATTTAACATATGTTGTCCAAACACTGTCACAGCCTAAATGACTATGCTATCTTCATTGCCAATTCCTACTCGTCATCATCCTCCTGTACAAAACAAAACAAAACAAATAAATCATTTCAATAAACAACTTTTAAGATTAACAACAAAATTAATTGCATAAGGAATAAATTATACCTCGCCTCTGTCCTCCTCATCGTTCACCTTTAACTTTGACTTCTCAGACTCATCTTCATCATCCGCCATGAAAAAGTACAAGCTTTAACTTAATCCCTCTATTATCAAAGATAATTCAGCAAACAAACCATGAATGAAGATCCAACAAACAATCCATAGTCAAAGCATCCATCACAAAACAAGGCAGAAAATTCAAAAATTTATAATGGAAAACACTACAATTTCGAAAGGGAAAAAGAAAATTCAGCAAATCTAAAGAAATTTACTTACGATCGATTTGGGGCTTCAATTAGGGATCTAGGAGAGGAACTGACGATTTGGGGTTGTTGACGATCTTGGCTTTGATGGTGGAAGGAGTGAGTGACAGAGATGGCGATGGTGAGTTGTTGACTGTAAGTGAAGACTGAAGAATGAAGATGGTGATGGTGAGGTTGAGTCGTGAGTTTCTGATTGTCGTCTGTCGAGTGTCGAGCAAAAGAGATTGAGCGAGTTGAGTTTGAGTGTCTGTCGAGTGTCGACGATAGAGACTGAGAGAGTTGAGCAAGAGAGACTCAGATCTGAGAGGGTTGAGTTTGAGTGACTATGTTTGTAAGTGTTTGAGCAGGAGAGATTGAGCGAGAGACACTGAGATTTGAGAGAGTTGAGTTTGAGTGAGTATGTCTGTGAGTGTTTGAGCGAGAGACACTGAGAGAGTTGAGAGAGAAAGACTAAGATCTGAGTCTGAGAGAGTTGAGTTTGAGTGACTGTGTCTGTGCATGTTCGAGGGAGAGAGACTGAGAGTGAGAGAGTTGAGTTTGAGTTAAATTAAAATTGTGTTAGGGTTATTTTAAAAATCAAAACGACATAGTTTTAGTAAAATCAGGATTGGATAAGGATATCCGTTTTTTTAACAATCTCAATCCGGTATCTGATCCGAATATTCAGATTTTTTTAAATTATGATCCGTATCCTATCCGAATTTTCGGATATCCAAATTTTTTAGATCGGAGCGGAGCGGATCAGGATCAGATATCGGATTTTTTTAAAAAGCCCTAGGTAGTACATAGAGGAGGAGAAACAACCCCCTCAGTTGGGACCAAATCCCACACTAAACAAAATCCGATTGCATGATAAAGATGATTCAAAGGCTCCAAGAGCCTTGTCCCACATTCACTTAGTTGTCATAGACCTTGTTTTTACAAGGATCATGGCATGTGAAACAGCAAAGGAATCATGGGACAAGTTAAGAGAGGAGTTCATGGGGAATGACACTATAAGGAATATGCAGATGCTAAATTTAAGAAGGGAATTTGAGAGATTGAGAATGTAGGAAGCTGAGAAAGTGAAGGAATATGTTGGCAGATTGATGAATATATTCAACAAAATCAGGTTGCTTGGAGTGGAGATGACAGATAAAAGAATAGTGGAAAAGGTGATAGAAAGCTTATCTGAAAGATTTGAAGCAAAAATCTCTTCTTTGGAGGACTCAAAAGACCTGTCTCAGATCACTTTGATTGAGCTGGTCCATGTTCTGCAGGCACAAGAACTGAGAAGGCTCTTGAGGCAAGAGGATGCAAGTGAGGGTGCAAGCAGCTCACAAAGGCAAGTCTATACAAGAAGACAACAACAGGTTTGCTGGAGATTGATAATCAGTAAATTATACAGTTTTTATTTGATCTTTTTGTCGGATTTCAGGTACTTTCTAGTGCATTTTTACCTGAATTGGTGCTTAATTCTTTAATTCTCGTGTTTCAGGTTAAAATGGACTTTTTGAGCAAATAAAGACAAAATTGGATAGTTTTGACTCAGAAATTAGCGGATCTCAGAAGATAAGAGAGTTCGGAGCAGGACAAAGCATGATGAAGCTTGTTCCCAAGGAAGAGAGCCGAGAATCGAAGAATCGAACGAAGAAGCAAGCAAAGTGGTAGTTCTGTAAATTTCAGAACTTTTGAAGGAGCTTCGCCCGAAGAAAATGTCTTCCGCGGCAAAGTAGGCCGAGGGGCGAACTTATCTGTTTCATTCTTGCTGCGCATGAGTCAACTTATTCAGTTTTGTAAACACACAGTTTCGTGTGTGCGTGTTTTTGGCTGGGTTTTTGGACTAAGTATAAAAGAAAAACTTAACCTTTTGTTAAGGGGATTTGGAGCTTTTTAGGTTTAGCCGTTTTTACACTTTTCTTAGAGAAAAGCTTTGAGTTTTTCGGATTGTTTAAGGGAGAAGATTCAGATTTTGACTAGAAGATTGATCTTTTAGGGAGATTTCTTATCTTTCATCTCAGTTTCATTATGTTTAACTTGTTTATTTCTGTTTTTCGTTTTTGTAGTATTAATTTAGCTATGAACTAATCTTTTATGGGTTAGGGTTTTGATTGTAGTTTGGATTCTAAATGGGTTGAGTATTTGATTGTGTTATTTCCATGTGAATAAGCTTTGGTTGTGTGTTACTCTGAAATTGAATGTTGTATGTGATGAACATGATAAGATTGAGAAATAATTGATGTTAGGCTTCTTGGGTAGTCACCATTATAGTATTGGATGCTAGAGATAGATTCAAGAATTAATGAAATCAGTTTAGGATTCTTGTGCTTAATGAATTCAAAATTATTAACCTTCAATTTGTTGGGTGCGGAATGTTAATAAGGATGAATAGGAAAACATAGCCCGAGAGGGTATGTTTACCATATTAGTGAATTCGATTTACAACCGTTGCGCATGAATGTGAATATAGTGTAATTTTAGGTTTAACCCATAAAAATCCAAACAAAGTCAAAACCCTACCCGTTTTGCTTAAATTGATATTCTGTGTTTAATCTTGCTTTCTTAATTAAGATTTAATTCTTTGTTTAATTTCATTGTTGTTTTTCATTTCAATTTGCTCCCACCAATCCAAAGATTTTGATTGCTTCAACTTGATAACATTAGGAAACTTGGTGCTTTGCTAACAGTCCTCGTGGGAACGATATCCTCCCCATCACTTTATTACTTGAGCAACTAGTGCACTTGCTAGTTTTGCATGTTGTAAGAAACACGCATCAGAGATAAGAAGGGAAAAGAAAGTTCCAATGCTCAATGGAACAACACTAGCGGAATGAAGAAGTTTCCACCTTGTTCTCATTATAAGAAGAAGGGACATGCAGAGAATAGATGCTGGTTTAGGCCAAGAATACAATGTAGGGCCTGCAAGCAATTTGGCCACATTGAAAGGGTCTGCAAAAATAAAAGAGAGCAGTCCCAACAACAAGCTCAAATGGCTGATGAACATCATCCAGACAGGAGACATAGCAGTTATCTGTGGCCTCATCTAGTTTGATTCAAGCATGTGATGAAATATGGTTGATTAACAATGGATGTACACATCACATGATACCAGACTATAGAGTTTTGTGAACATGGATCATTCACATCGGTCAAGAATCAAAGTGGGAAATGGAGAGTTTGTGGAGGCAAAAGGGAAAAGAGATGTTGCTATCCAGACACCAACAGGTATGAAGCTAATTACTAATGTACTTTATGCACTTGAAATTAGTCAAAGTCTCCTCAGTGTGGGGCAGATGTAGAAAAAGATTATGCATTGCATTTTCAAAATCATTCATGCATAATCCTGGACAGTGAGGGAAGTGAGATTATGAGAGTAAGAATGGAACGAAAGAGCTTTCCAATCATGTGGAAGAATACTCTACACAAAGCATGTAATGCTAAAGAAGATGAAACTAAGATATGGCATAAGAGATTGGGCCATGTACAATATAGAAGTTTGAGAGAAATTCAGTCCAAAAACTTAGTTTAGAATCTTCCTAATTTAAAAGAACCAAAAGGAGTTTCCAAGCATGTCAGTTAGGCAAGTTGAGTAGAAAACCTTTTCTAGTGAATCAAGCCTCGAGAGCCTCTGAGAAACTTCAGCTTGTTCACTCAGATGTGTGTGGCCCTATGCAAACCTTATCCCTAAGTGGAAGTAGATATTTTGTGTTGTTCATAGATGACTAGTCCTGGATGTGCTGGGTTTAGTTTATAAGGTAGAAAAGTGAGGTGGCTGGAGTATTTAAGAAATTCATACAGCTGGTGGAAAACCAAACAGGAAAGACTATCAAAACCTTGAGAAGTGACAATGGCACTGAATACCCTTCTCAAGAGTTTGAAATGATTTGCAAGAAGGCTGGAATCATACATCAATTTAGCAGCCCTTATACTCCACAACATAATGGAGTTAGTTAGAGGAAGAGTAGGACTATTACAGAGATGGCAAGATGTACGGTGGCTGAGAAAAAGCTTCCAAAATCCTTCTGGGTAGAGGCTATTAATACAAGGGCGTACTTTCTTAATAGACTACCTACAAGAGCCTTGATCAACCAAACACCATTTGAAGCCTGGACTAGAGTCAAGCTAGTAGTGGATAACCTTAAAGTTTTTGGAAATATATGCTATGTTTTAGTACCAACTGCAAAGAGAACAAAGTTGGATGATAAAGCTTTGACAGGAATTTTTATTGGCTATAGCAACCAATCTAAAGCCTATAGAATATACATTTCTGAGTTAAAGACAATCCTTATTTCCAGAGATGTTAAAATTGATAAGAATGGAGTTTGGAATTGGAAGGAAGGTAAGGTTGGTGTAGAATCAAGACCCTAATTGAGTGAAACACCGCCTGATCAGTTTGAAGAAGATCAAGGGGATAAATTAGATGAAGAAGTTTTTGTCGGAGGAACAAGATCTCTGGATGATGTGTATGACAGATGCAATGTGGCACAAATGGAACCTTCAAGCTACTCAGAAGCAGTAAAGTCAAAAGCCTGGAGGACTGCCATGAAGGAGGAGTTAGCCATGATAGAAAAGAATCAGACCTGGAAGCTTGTGGACAAACCAGAAAATAGGAAAGTGATCCAAGTCAAATGGATTCTCAAGAAAAGGTCAAATCCGGATGGTTCAGTTCATAAGCATAAGGCTAGGTTGGTTGTTAAAGGATTTACTCAGCAATATGGAGTAGATTTCCTGGAGAAATTTGCACCAGTTGCCTAGCTTGATACCATCAAATTGCTACTTGCTCTGGCAGCTCAATTTTCTTGGAAAATTCATTAATTGATGTTAAATCTGCCTTCTTAAATTGCTGGTTGAATGAGGAGATTTATGTTGAACAACCAGAAGGGTATCAGATTCAAGGAGGAAAGGGAAAAGTCTACCTGCTGAAGAAGGCCTTATATGGCCTAAAACAGGCACCAAAAGCCTGGTATAGCAGGATTAATGACCACCTGATCAGTTTAGACTTTATGAGGAGTCCAACTGAGCACACTTTATATGTAAGAGAAGTTGAAGATGATGTGATGATCATTTCTCCATATGTGGATGATTTTTTAGTGACTGGAAGCAAACATGCTCAATTGGAGGACTTCAAAAAGTCCATGCACAGTGAGTTTGAAATGACAGACTTAGGGGAAATTGATCAGGATGCAGATGGTATTTTTGTGAACCACAGAGGTATGCAAGTGAAGTTCTTAAGAAGTTTAGCATGGAGAATTGTAAACCAGTTGTTGCCGATTTTCACAAGTATACGAAATCATGCAAGTAATACAGTGTATAAAATACGGATATCAAACCCAAGGGAATTACTATTATCAATTACCAATTAAACTATTCTATTACTATTTGATCAATCCAAATTTTATCAAGGAGAACCTAAATTAAAACAAACAATTGAATTAAAACGAAAACTGAAAAGAGAACAATTAAAATTAACCTTTGGGTAAAAATAAGATGACTAGACCTAGGGCATAGACTTCGCACCAACTCTTATTCATATGTATTGAACTCTTGTGCTAGTTTTATTAAGCTCTTCCTACAAGTCAAACTCCCTAAGTTTCCAATAACTTTCTCTCGAACAATTATCAAATTAACCCCTAATTACTAGCCCGAATTATCTCTAATCAGATTTGAGCAATTGGAGATCATTACGCTCTATGGAGTTTACCAAAACCTCACAAGTCGCAGTAACCTATCTCTAGCGTTCACTCAACCTATGGTTTTACTACCGTAGACCAACTAAGTATCATCTCTCGATCTCAACTTAGTCCATTAGTTCTTTCAATTCTTGGGCCCTTAAGAATCAAAAGCATTAGGAATAATAGTAAAACTTAGGAAGAATTCTTAATAAACATAAAAGAAACAATCATCTTTATTAAAGCATTCATCATGAGTTTACCAGAAAAGAGTAAGGAAAACTTCTCTATTTTGTGAATCAAAGCTCCAAAATTTCTATTAACTCTCTTCTCTGTAGATTTTTTTTCCTTTCTTCTCACCCAAGAATCCCTCAAATAATGCTAAAAGACTTCTATTTATATCCCACAAGGGTTAGGGTTTTTTTTTCCTTAATTCTATTTGATTTAAAACCCTTAACCCTATTCTCCTGGCTAAAAATGGAAAACAAGTTAGTGACTTCCAAAACTGTGCCATGGCACTGTGCTGTGGCACAGTAGCTACTGGGAAAAGTGTGCCGCGCACAGTAGCCGCTCCCCTTTTCTCGCTTCATTCCACTATTCTTTAAATTTGTTGATTTTTTAACTCAATAACGATGGAATTTGAAAATTTTTAAATGTATGAAATGTAGCCCTTTGAATCAGCTTTCCAACGGTTTAAGAATCGTCTTAATCCGAGTTCTACAACTCAAGATATTATCAAAATACCAAGGCATGCGCAAGCTAGGACGTAATCTAGAATCTTCTCTTTACTCCAACTTCCATAACTTCTTCAATTTAACTCTGATTCTTGATCCGTTTGTTTCCACTCGTCACTCATTCTGTTGCCAATATGATTCTTCATCCGAGCATAACATTTAAGTACTAGTAACCTGAAAAAACACTCAAAAACACCCATGATCCTGTAAAAAGTAATTATGAAAAATATTAAGCAACTTTATCAAATTAAGCGTAATTTCCACAATTAATCCCCAAAAACCACTAACTAAATGTGTATTTTCAAGCTCTTATCACAACCCCCAACCAGCTTCTTGCTAGTCCCTAGCAAGCTAAGCGATAGAACAGGTCCTTTAGCTTGAAAACACAAACAAAATAATGTATATATCTAAACTATCCTAAATCACTTCCGTAGATTGTCACGGTTGCATTTAGTATATGCAACAAGCCTTTAAACCTCAAGGCGGCCCTAGTTGGACAAGTTGTAGTCTCGTGAGGGTTTCCAGCAATGATACCCAAAACATCCAAACCTAACCTCACCTAGACTCAGAACTAAAGACTCAAACAAACATTTTAGGATTCATACATATAATCGTCTCAAAAATTGTGTCAATGTGAACAAATCGAATAATTAAAAACACACAAATGCAAAGAATAAGTGAATTTCAACTACACTTTTGTTATTGACTCTCTCATAATCATTCACAAACCATCATCCAAAACCCAGATGATTTTATGCATAGCTTCCATAGGCAAAGTACGAAAATAAAACAAATGTGCAATCAAACTCCATAGGCTCACTTTTCAAACCACTCTCCACTAATGTAGAATCCAATCACTACCTCAGATCATTTGGTCCTTTTCATGGTTGTAATGTTAGGTTAGGGTGATGCTTTGTGAAAGAACGGAAAGGAATTTTTAACAAAATGTAAGAGACTTAATATTTTTCAGTAAATGACCATGAACAATCTCTTTCTTGCTTCCCTTCTCATTCACCTTCTACCGTTTCACATTGATTGAACTCTTCCTTCCATCATTAGCACAAACTCTCATGTAATGTACCTCATTTCAAGTTCTTCTCCCCAGTTACTTCTTCCTTTTTTTTTTCATTCTCCTTTTTTTTCCTTTTTTTTTTTTTTCATCATTTTTTTTCAGGAAGATAGTAACTCAAAAAAAAATTTTGTCTACCCCACCTTGCTTCTACTATCATCATTTATTTATTTATTTTTTTTTTTTAACAACACCCAAACTATCTCATTGCACATACTTAGGTTGTGGTCCAAAAAATATATTTATTTTCTTCTACCACACTTATTTTCATGAGTTTTTTTTTTTTTTTTCTTATAAGGTCACCCTAAACTAAGTCTCTCACAATAAGATGGGTCGGAAAGTGTTTTAGGCTTTATCGTCAAGGTGAGATATAGTAGGTTTACAACACAAAAATAAGGCTTACCAAGTGTATATATAGGCTCAAAGGGTTAAATAGGGATGAAATAATAGAGGTTGGCTTGAAAGGCTCAATCTTTCCAAAGAAAATTGCCTAAATCATATCCTAAGCAATGCAGATTCTAGGATTTCGCTTCAAGTGGTTATCAAATGAGTTCTAGAGTTTATGCACTATTTTCACAAAAAAAAAAAAATTATTGCCCATAAAAACACACATAAAACGTCTATAAGTTTCCGAATTATTCAACCAATCAAACCCATTCCCAAGAGAGTCATAACTAGTCATCCACTATCATCCTTAAACTACGTGAAAGTTAATAAAATCTCAATGTCACAAATTCACAATCTAGTCTTATCATTGACATATGTATGAGAACCATACCTAAAACAACTTCACCCAAAAGCTTTTAAAGAGATAATTCAAAGCACAAAAACAATTTGACCATAAGAAAATATTCCTTACCCCCAACGTTAGAGATCATTGTCCCCAATGTGTAGAGAGAACAACCACACTACCTTTCGTGCACAACATTTATGTGGAGATAATCTTGTGAAAGCATGCATATTGTTTGTTGTATCCAATAGTCATTGGGAATCTAATCCAATAGAAAACAAACCACACTAAATTTGTCACAACTTAAAACCTAAAATGACAATTCAGATAAAACGTACATCAAACAAACAACCCATATGAGAATCAAAACAACACAAAAATAAAAGTACATAAAGCGAAGGAAATACATGGAATGCAACACATCAATTTTCCTTTTCCAACTAGAGCTTGTCTCATTGGTTATTCCTCCATACTTGCATCAGACGCCTCCTCATCATCTTCTTCATCAGCCTCACTCGGGTGATAAATCATCTCGCTCAATTTGTACCTTGAAGTGTCACACCCTGCTTGCTTCATTTGATCTCGTTGCATGTTGAAGAGTGCTTGAAATTAAGCATTCATCCATTCGGTTTGTTGACATTGATAATCGCCTTTGGCGTCCACCATATCATACAAACTCTCATCTTCATCCTCTTATGGAGCTTTTGAGGATGAAGCACCCACTAATCTAGTTAGCTTTTTCTGTCCTATTGAGAGTTTGTTCATATACTTATAAGTCAAACAAACGCCAAGGTGAATCACCTTTTCTCTCGAAGTATGAAAAACTCCCGCTTGACGACATAGTGCCGTGACTAGTTGCGGAAAGGAGTAGTTCGTGTTAAGATTGTTGGCACAAGAAAACATTTGAGACACAATTATGTTACCCACATTCATCTACTTCTTCGTCACGATACAGTAAAGCAAGATTCCTCTCACTCGATCCACTGTACTATTGTGGATTGTTGGCATCAATCTTGTGTTCATGTAATATTGCCACACCCGAGTGGGATTGCGAAGATTTCCAGCGAAAAATTTCTTATATTGATCACCCACCCTGACCCACTCTGCTTGTCCCTCTGTCAATCTCTTAATTACCTTGGCATAATCGACATTTTTCAAGTACTCTTCATATTCGTCCTCTTCAACTTGTGGCAACTCATAGTATTGGTTAATTGTCTCAGCATCAAATTTCACCTCCTTTCCTCGAAATCTCGTCTTCCCATTGTAATTGTCGGGTAAGTTAGCATAGAATTCTTCTACAATTGAAGCAACGGCTGACGGAGGTGTTTGAGTAAATTTATGCGAACCCAATTTCTTGACTATGTTAGTTATTTCTTCTATGTCATCATCGTCAAAATCCATGCCCCTTTCTTGTATGAAACCCCTCACTTTTTGCTGAGCATCTTCAAACCTTCCCTTAGCTTTTCCACTCACAAACTTAGGATCATGCACTTGACTACCCTGCCCACCTCTCACTTTTCGCTTGGGAGCTATCTTTGGAGCCATGAAAAATATATTTTTTTTTTCTGTTTTCACGCAATGAACTGCCACAATCCACTATTAGACAATCACCTAATTCTTCAACTAAACTTGAACTTATCCCCCTTAAACACCAATTTTTCTAGCAGCAAAATAATTCCAAGCAAAGTTTCCACACCTTTATTCTAACATTTTCTCAACCACGAATTTGCACCCAAATCACGAATTTTTCTAGTAGCGAAATAATTCCAAGCAAGGTCCCCACCAATTCAAATCATCAACACCACAAATGACAATGAATGACTGAAAATCCACGCAAGAACACTGCACATCACCCTTATTCTAAAATTTTCTTAACCAACGAATTTGCACCCAAAATCACCAAGCAATCTTGCCAAATCAAGTTATAGGAAGCCAAATTCGTGAATATGGAGTATAGAAATACTTACTTGTGTTGGAAAGAAACTATCTTGCTCATCAATTCCACCAATGTCTATTGAAATTGAAAATCCCTAATTTCACAACCCTAACTCCACCAAGAAGATTTGCTTGAATTTACACTTGAAATCCTTGCAAAAGAGGAAGAAAAATCAGACTAAGAATGGGATTTAGAAGAAGGATGAGTTGTTGAGGTGAAAGAAGTGAAAAAGTGGTGAAAAAAAAAATACAAAAACGCAACAGCAGATTTTTTTTCCCTGTTTTATGGCGTGGCTGTGGGTGACAAACTGCTCGGTTCAAAAACCCAGCAGCTTGCGACTATGCCACGGCACAGTAGCTGATGTCTAAGTTGTGCTGCAACGTATCATGTTTTTTCAGTTCAATTTTTTGTTTTATTTAACGAAAAAAATAAAAAAAAATATAAATGACAAAATAAAAATGCATGGAAAACGAAAATGAAAGAAAATGAAATAAAATAAAAGTAATTTGAAACATGGGTTGCCTCCCACAAAGCGCTTAGTTAACATCCTTAGCTTAACACCTTTTTATGTTCACTTTGGTTCATGGAGAAAAATCAAAACTTTGTCTTCTTCCGATTCATGCTCAACATAGGGTTTCAATCTTTATCCATTGACTTTGAATGTCCCTTTCACCAGATGATGAACTTCGATGGCTCCATGCAGAAAAATCTTACTTACAATGAATGGTCCGGACCATCATGATCGTAACTTTCCCAGAAAAAGTCTAAGTCTCGAGTTGAATAACAAAACTGGTTCTCCTATTCTGAACTCCTTTTTCACAATGTGCTTATCATGCCAAAGTTTGGTCTTCTCTTTATAAATCTGAGCACTTTCATATGCTTTGTCGAGAAATTCCTCCATCTCATTGAGTTGCAACAATCTCTTCGCACCTACCGACTTTGGATCAAAATTTAATATCTTCATAGCCCAATAAGACCTATGCTCAAGCTCAACCGGCAGGTGACATGCTTTTCCATAAACTAACCTAAATGGCGACATCCCTATTGGCATTTTGAAAGTCTTTCTATATGCCTATAGTGCATCATCCAATTTGGCAGACCAATCTTTCTAAGAGGCATTCACAGTTTTCTCTAGGATTCTCTTCAACTCCCTGTTAGACACCTCCACTTGCCCACTTGTTTGCGGATGATATGGTGTTGCAACTCGATGTGTAACTCCATACTTGCTCAACAATGTCTTGAATTGTTGGTTACAAAAGTGAGCTCCTTTGTCTCTGATGATAGCTCTAGACTTGTCGAATCTTGTGAAGATATTCTTCTTTATGAACTTGACTATGACACGAGCATCGTTGGTTGGTAGGGCCATAGCTTCCACCCATTTTGAGATGTAATCTACAACCACAAGAATGTAACGGCTAGAAAAAGAAGATGGAAACGGTCCCATGAAATCTATTCACCATACATCAAATATTTCCACTTCTAAAATATTACTAAGAGGCATTTCATTTTTCCTAGAAATACTCCCAGCCCTTTGACACATATCACAAGCTCGAACATAATTAAATGCATCTTTAAAGAGAGAGGGCCAGAAAAATCCTGATTGAAGAACTTTAGCTGCCGTTCGTGTTGCTCCAAAATGCCCTCCGACCTCTAGAGAATGGCAATGTCGAAGTACATTCTCCATCTCCTATTCTGGCACACATCTCTTGACCATTTGATTCGCACATTGCTTGTACAAAAATGGATCCTCCCAAAAGTAATGTTTCAAGTTGGAGAAAAATTTCTTCTTCCTTTGGTATGTCATTACGGGAGGTAGCACCTTTTTTGCTAAGTAATTGGCGATGTCAGCAAACCAAGGTCCATCTTGCATCGCAAATAATTGCTCATCTGGGAAATGTTCATTGATAGGCTTTTCATCACTTTGATTGCCTTCCCTTCTTTCCAGTCGAGATAGATGGTCCGCTACTTGATTCTCAGTTCCTTTCTTGTCTCAGATTTCCAAGTCGAACTCTTGAAGAAGTAACACCCATCTAAGCAATCTTGGCTTGGAATCCTTCTTTGCTGGAAGGTACTTCAGAGCTGAATGGTCGGTATGTATGATGACCTTTGTCCCTAGCAAATAAGAACGGAACTTGTCAATTCCAAAAACAACAGCTAAAAATTCTTTCTCTGTCGTAGCATAATTCAATTGTGGTCCCGTCAATATCTTACTAGCATAGTAAACAACGTGCAAAATTATACCTTTTCATTGCCCTAATATAGCTTCTATTGCATAGTCACTGGCATCACACATTAATTCAAAAGGTAATTCCCAATTGGGCACAACAATTATAGGAGCAGATATCAATTTAGCTTTTAGGCACTCAAATGCTTTTAAACACTCTTTAGTAAAATTAAAAGGTGTATCCTTAGCTAATAAATCACAAAGAGGTTTAGAGATTTTAGAAAAGTCCCGGATAAATCTCCTATAGAAACTGGCGTGTCCAAGGAAGCTTCAAATGGCTTTCAAAGAATTTGGGGGTGGTAACTTCTTGATGACCTTCACCTTTGCTTGATCCACTTCGATCCTATTGATAGAGATTCTATGGCCTAGTACGATCCCTTCTTGTACCATGAAGTGACATTTCTCCCAATTTAGTACTAGATTGGTCTCCACACATCTTTGCAAAACTAAAGAAAGGTTAGATAAACAAGATTCGAAGGAATTGTTAGTGTATATTAGTGTATGCCCTAGAAACCATTCGTGTTGTCGGTTTCAGAGCATTTTGTCTTGTATCTATATATATCATAAATAATAGAAGAAAGAGTTCTTCAATTCATATATGTCAATTGCTTCCTTTATTCAGTCATGCATTTAAAATAAAGTATGTATATGAATTGTCCAGATGATTCATTTAATAGGTAAATGAATTATCGAAAAGGGTTCCTGTAATAGCCACTACTACTCAAAAAATTATAATGAAATACATATAAAATAACATAAAGAAATTGGGCCCAAGTTTTTCTTTTATTAAACATATATACATACTCTTTACAAACATATACATTTTTACACAAAATGTATAACATAAACAAAAGTCATCAAAAACATCGGGGGAGGGGGCAGTGTAGCCACTCCTCCTCGCACGCCGACATCTATCCGACAGTGTCCTCACCTAGGTCTTGCAAAACATGGGAAAACAACGGGGTGAGCACTAAAATAATGCTCAGTAAGTAAATTCTCTACTCATGCTATCCCCATAACTCTCTCTCATTCTTTCCTTACAATTCCTCATGCAATTTCTCTTTGGGTTCTACTCTATTTATCTCTTTCTCTTTCCCTTAGGAACTCTTTTCTCATAACTCTTTCATAAATCACGACCCCATCTCACCGGGGGCACGGCGGGACTCACTCCCGCTCTCGTGACCTCTATTCACTCTAGCCGATCGGACTCGGTTATGCATGGATTCGGAACCCTTGGCCATGTGAGTATAAAATCTCTCTCTCTCTCGGGTACTCGGGTATAGCCCTCATCCGCATGCCCTCTCACGGGCTACACCACTTCTCTAGCTGATACTCATGCCGCTCTCTCAATGCGGCGTACATGCGGGAATACTCAACCCATTACTCACGGGTTCCCCATCGCACAACCTACTCTATTCTCTTTCTCTTAACTCTTAAAGAACTTATACTCACATTGTATACTAAATCTCAAGCTACTTCCCAAGTGTATAAACAAGGGTGTAGAGCTATCTCATGCTCCCTAATGCACTAATGAAATGCCAACTACAAGATTTCCTCAACACAGTCATTCTGCACCAGTCACACTAAAATGGCCATAACTTATGCTATACACCTCGGATTACTACAGTTCTGGTCTCGTTTCAAAGCTTAGAAACAGGGCTACAACTTCTCTGTTTCGGTCTCAGCCCAGTTCGAACCGCAAGATACTCAAAAATTACTTAGAAGGTTACGGCAGTGACAGGGCAGATTTCACTTAGGCATTTCCTCAAACATCTCATGTGCATATAAACACCCTACGAAAATTACTACTAAACTTCATTTTTCTAGCCATCCAAAATGGGGAAAAACTCCCTCAAATATTCATAATCCCTGTCAAGGAAAGCACTTCCAAAAAGATTCACACAACATCTCTCAAACTTCATCTCAAACTTCCATTTCTCATCACACATCAACAACACTTCTCATATTTAATCATACCCAACTACTAAGACTAAGCACACATCCCATCTCAATTTTCAGTAGGTATACCATATACATACATAATTAAAATAAGTCTCTACTCAAAGCTTAGTCATAACTCAACTTGGTTGGATTTACTTACCTTGTGCAAAGATGGGTTCCTTAGCACTTTTCCTTCCCTTTGTTAGCTTGTCTCTTCTCTACAACTCAAAACAACCACAAAAGCAGCAAGAACCAAATAAGACTCCACTATAAATACAAGAAAACTCACATCTAAAGCATGAATTCTTACCTTAGAAAGCTTTAGATGAAGCCTTTACTCAAAATCCCTCTTTAAAAACCTTAGAAATCTTGGAAAATTGAGTGGAGAAATTGAGAGAATATGGGCAATGGAAGAGGAGGTGGAATGAAGATGAATAAGGGCTTTCTCTACACTTTACTCTTTTTAGTTCATATAATGAGCTTCATTTCCCATTTTGCCCTTGTTCTTTCTTGAAAATTCCATCTATATCCTTTGATTCTTTACAACTATACCCCCATACAAACCCAATCTCTACTAAAATTCCTTTCATTTTACTCCCCACTTTTCCTACTAATTAGGGGTAGAATGGTCATTGTGTCCCAAAAGAAGAATTCTCTAGAAAACTCAAGAATCTTTGTTTTAGGCTCTTCGCCATGCGAAGAATTTTTCGTCCTCGGCGAAATTGGGCAGAACCTACCCGTAATGCCACTTCTCCTCCTCGCCGCGGCGAAGTTTCTTCTTCGCCCCGGCGAAGTTTGAATTTCCAACTTCACCAAAACCCAACCCATTTCAAGGCAACAATTCAACCAACTCAACATACAAACTCAATTTAAGTTAAAACAATAAACTTTTAGCTAATACGACAAATCTTAAATACGTACCTCAAGTGGGATATTACAATTCTCCCCCCCTTAAAAGAATTTCATCCCCGAAATTCACACGAATAGCTCCGGGTACCTCTCTTGCATGTCTTGTTCCATCTCCCATGTGGCTTCCTCTACTTTGTGATTCCTCCAAAGCACCTTCACTAACGGAATACTCTTGTTTCGGAGCTCTTTAATCTTCCGATCTAAAATCTGTACAGGCGCTCCTCATACACAAGGTTCTCTACAAGCTCGACATCTTCTATACTCAAGATGTGAGAGGGATCACTTACATACTTTCGCAGCATTAAGACATGGAAGACATCATGCACCTTGTCCATATGAGGTGGTAGTGCTAACCTGTAGGCAACTTTCCCAATTCGTTGCAATACTTCAAATGGACCAATATACCTTGGTGCTAACTTCCCTTTGTTCCCGAAGCGCATTACTCGCTTATAAGGAAACTTTCAAAAATACCTTATCACCCACTTGGAACTCCACTTCTTTTCTCTTTAAGTCGGCATAACTCTTCTGTCTATCTTGGGCTTGCTTCATTCTGCTTCGGATTAATCTTACATCCTCTATCATTTTCTGTGTCATTTCTGGCCCAAGAGCTGTACTTAACTCACTCCTTTCGCCAATCTCATCCCAATGTAATGGAGATCTACATCGTCTACCATACAAAGCCTCGTAAGGCGCTATCTTTATTGTAGGCTGATAACTGTTGTTGTAGGCGAACTCCACTAAAGGTAACATTTCGTGCCACGTCATTCTGTAATCCATACAGCAAGCTCTCAACATGTCCTCGAGTACCTGATTCGTTCTCTCTGTCTGACCATCTGTCTGAGGATGATAGGCTGTACTAAATGCCAAACGGGTACCCAAATTTCTCTGCAAACTAGTCCAAAAAGCTGAAACAAACCTCGAATCTCTCTCTGACACTATTGTCTTGGGTACACCGTGCAATCTGACTACCTCTTTCATGTAGATCTGAGCCAACTGATCTGAGGTGGTACTTTCCTTTACTAGAAGGAAATGGGCGGCCTTCGTTAATCTGTCCACAATCACCCAAATAGCATTATAACCTCTCTGAACTCTAGGGAGACCTTTGATAAAATCCATTGAAATACTTTCCCATTTCCACTCTGGAATATTAAGTGGATGAAGCAACCCTGATGGCCGTTGATGTTCTGCTTTAACCTGTTGACAAGTCAAACATTTGGCTACAAACCCTGCAATATCCTTCTTCATACCTGGCCACCAGTAACCCTTCTTTACATCTTGATACATTTTGGTTGCTCCAGGATGAGCAGTGTATGGTGTGTCATGAGCCTCTGAAAGTATTCTCTTTTTCAACTCATCATTCTGAGGAATACATAACTGATTCTGAAATAGAACACCATCCTGTAAGTGGAACTCCGTTACCTTGCCCTCATGCACTTGTTGAACTATTCTCTGACACCACTCATCGGCCACTTGCTTATCTTTGACTTCCTACAGTAAAGTAGACTGAACCTCTAATCTGGCAATCCTTCCCGGTAGCACTTCAATCTGTTCCTTACAACTCTTCTATCAATTCTTTCTGCTTGGTAAGCCGGGACAAATAAGCTTTCCTGCTCAAGGCATCAGCTACTACGTTGGCTTTCCCTGGTTGATACTTAATCTCACACTCATAATCCTTAACCAGCTCTAACCACCTTCTCTGTCTCATATTCAACTCCTTTTGAGTAAAGAAGTACTTTAAACTCTTGTGATCGGTGTAGATATTACTCTTGGCACCATAAAGATAATGCCTCCAAATCTTTAAAGCAAAGATCACGGCTGCCAACTCTAAATCATGCGTAGGGTATCTCGTCTCATACTCTTTCAATTGCCGTGAGGCATATGCTATTACCCTACCTAACTGCATCAACACAGCACCAAGTCCTTGCAAAGAGGCATCCGTATAAATATCATAATCTACACCCTCCTGAGGTCATACTAACACTGGAGCTGTGGTTAACCTCTTCTTTAACTCTTGAAAACAGTCCTCACAAGCTTCTGTCCATATAAAAGGAGTCTTCTGTTTGGTAAGAGCTGTCAATGGTTTAGCCAATTGGGCGAACCCTTCAACAAATCGTCTGTAGTAACCTGCCAGGCCTAAGAAACTTCGGACCTCTTTTACTGTCCTCGGCCTCTGCCATTCAAGGATTGCTTTTATCTTACTCGGATCCACTGAAATCCCATCCTTCGACACTGTATGGCCCAGAAATATCACTTGATCGAGCCAAAACTCACACTTCGAAAATTTAGCATACAACTGCCTTTCTCTCAACCGTTGCAACACTATTCTCAAATGTTCCTCATGCTTCTTCTCGACTTAGAATAAACCAGGATATCATCTATGAAAACCACTATAAATTGATCCAAACAATCATGAAATACCCGGTTCATCAAGTCCATAAAGACGGCTGGGGCATTAGTCAAACCAAACGGCATCACTACAAACTCATAATGCCCATACCTTGTACGAAAAGCAGTCTTAGCCACATCTTGCTCAGCCACTCTTACTTGATGGTACCCCGACCTCAAGTCAATCTTGGAGAATACTGCTGCTCCCTTCAACTGATCAAACAAGTCATCTATTCGAGGTGCGGGTACTTATTCTTCTTGTCACCTTATTCAATTCTCTGTAATCAATACACATCCGTAGTGATCCGTCTTTCTTCTTCACAAACAAAATTGGGGCTCCCCAGGGAGAATGACTCGGTCGGATAAAACCTTTATCTAGAAGTTCCCTGGAGTTGCTTCTTTAACTCTTGGAGCTCTGAGGGGCCATTCGATAAGGGGCTTTAGATATAGGTGCTATTCCCTGGTGCAAGTTCAATACTAAACTCAACCTCTTTCCTTCCGGCAAACCCAGGTAAGTCTTCCTAAACACATCTAAAAATTCTCGAACTATCGGCACCCTCTGAATTTCGTGTGGAACATCACCACTATGTACTACATGAGCAATGTATCCAGAACACCCCTTTCTCAACATCTTTCGCCTTTACACTACTAATCAACATACTCAATCGATGGCCCTCTCCGAAACTAAACTTATCTCCATTATCGAGATTAAATCTCGCTTTCTTTTCCGACAATCAATTTCTACCCATTCCTCCCTAGGAAATCCATACCCAAAATTATATCAAAGTCGGGCATATCGAAGACTATTAAGTCAACTACCAACCCCCGACCATGAATCACTACAGACTCTCCTATTAACATCTCTTGAGTTAACACACTAACTCCATCAGGCAACTCTATCCTAATGGGCTGACTCACTTTAACAGGTTTCAAGCTTAATCTCTCTATCATTCCATGAGAAATAAAAGAATGCATGGCTCCAGAATCAATCAAAGCATATAAAGAAACATCATGAAATAACAACTGACCAGTTACGGCTGATGGACTGGCCTCGGCTTCACCCTGTGCTACTGTAAACACCCTGGCATTCGTACCTCTAGGGATAGGAACCGGCGATGGAAGGGGAGCTTTACAATCTCTCCACATATGCCCCGCCGTGCGGCACTTGTAACACACATTCGATCTCTCAAACACTCTCTGGATGGTTCCTCCCATACTTAGCACAAGGGAAACCCCAAACCCTTCTGCTCGGGGCCGCTTAAACGCCGATCTCTCCTATTCTTCCTTGGTTGAAACTTCTTCTTGGCCCTTACTTCTCTGTTCTTTGGGGCATCTACTCTCTCCCTCTGTAAGGTGATGGATGGCTCACTAGGTACTGTCAAAGCCAACCCCTCTGCAATGTACTTGTTCACATAGATCTCTGCCCTTAAAGCCCGTGCTAAAGCTTCACTGTAGGTATGAGGGGGCTCGACTCCTGTCATTACATCTCGAGCAATATCTGATTTCAATCCTTGCACAAACTTGTCTCTCCTTAACTTCGGTGTATACACTATTCCGGGTGCAAAGCGAGCAAGGGAGTTGAATCTTACAGAATACTCCTTCACCGTACTAGTCCCCTGCTTCAAGTGAATAAACTCTTGAACTTTCTCATGTACTCTATCTTCTGTTCGGTACTCGGCCTCAAACAACCTTCTAAATTCCTCCCAAGTCATCGAGGCTATATCATGGGTCTCCTCCATTAATTCCCACCATATCCGGGCATCTCCCTTGAACAAGAAACTAGCATATCTGATCCTCTCTCGATCGTTCAGGGGAAACAATGCCGCCGTCCGCTCTACGGACTTAAACCACTCCTCTGCCTCTAGCGGGTCCCTTGTACCCTTAAATGCTGGCGGCTGGTTCTGATTTACAAGCCCCTGAATCGGATCACTTCGAGTCTGTACTGGTTGAGGTACCGGCCCTTCTCGCTCTTGTCTCAGAGGCGGTACTCTATTGGAAGTCTCAGTTCTCTCCTGAACTACTCTCCCTTGACTCTCTGCTAAAACCTGCTGTATTATAGCTCGAATCCTCGTCTCATCAAGGGTAGGGGGAGTCGATTCTGGTGGGTTGGAGGATTCCCCCTCATGCATTACACCCTTACCCTTCCTCCTGTTACTACGCCTCATCTACAAAACAACCATACTTGATAACGTAAGGAAAGAATTAACTCACACAGTCGGCTGTCGGACGTCGTAGCGAGAAGAATGGCACACTGTCAAATCCCAAAATCTCGGCTCTGATACCAAAAATGTAATAGCCACTACTACTCAAAAAATTATAATGAAATACATATAAAATAACATAAAGAAATTGGGCCCAAGTTTTTCTTTTATTAAACGTATATACATACTCTTTACAAACATATACATTTTTACACAAAATGTATAACATAAACAAAAGTCATCAAAAACATCAGGGACAGTGTAGCCACTCCTTCTCGCACTCCGACATCTATCCGACAGTGTCCTCACCTAGGTCCTGCAAAACATGGGAAAATAACGGGGTGAGCACTAAAATAATGCTCAGTAAGTAAATCCTCTACTCATGCTATCCCCGTAACTCTCTCTCATTCTTTCCTTACAATTCCTCATGCAATTTCTCTTTGGGTTCTACTCTATTTATCTCTTTCTCTTTCCCTTAGGAACTCTTTTCTCATAACTCTTTCATAAATCACGACCCCATCTCACCGGGGGCACGGCCGGGACTCACTCCCGCTCTACGTGACCTCTATTCACTCTAGCCGATCGGACTCGGTTATGCATGGATTCGGAACCCTTGGCCATGTGAGTATAAAATCTCTCTCTCTCTCGGGTACTCGGGTATAGCCCTCATCCGCATGCCCTCTCACGGGCTACACCACTTCTCTAGCTGATACTCATGCCGCTCTCTCAATGCGGCGTACATGCGGGAATACTCTACCCATTGCTCACGGGTTCCCCATCGCAGAACCTACTCTATTCTCTTTCTCTTAACTCTTAAAGAACTTATACTCACATTGTATACTAAATCTCAAGCTACTTCCCAAGTGTATAAACAAGGGTGTAGAGCTATCTCATGCTCCCTAATGCACTAATGAAATGCCAACTACAAGATTTCCTCAACACAGTCATTCTGCACCAGTCACACTAAAATGGCCATTACTTATGCTATACACCTCGGATTACTACAGTTCTGGTCTCGTTTCAAAACTTAGAAACAGGGCTACAACTTCTCTGTTTTGGTCTCAGCCCAGTTCGAACCGCAAGATACACAAAAATTACTTAGAAGGTTATGGCAGTGATAGGGCAGATTTCACTTAGGCATTTCCTCAAACATCTCATGTGCATATAAACACCCTACGAAAATTACTACTAAACTTCATTTTTCTAGCCATCCAAAATGGGGAAAAACTCCCTCAAATATTCATAATCCCTGTCAAGGAAAGCACTTCCAAAAAGATTCACACAACATCTCTCAAACTTCATCTCAAACTTCCATTTCTCATCACACATCAACAACACTTCTCATATTTAATCATACCCAACTACTAAGACTAAGCACACATCCCATCTCAATTTTCAGTAGGTATACCATATACATACATAATTAAAATAAGTCTCTACTCAAAGCTTAGTCATAACTCAACTTGGTTGGATTTACTTACCTTGTGCAAAGATGGGTTCCTTAGCACTTTTCCTTCCCTTTGTTAGCTTGTCTCTTCTCTACAACTCAAAACAACCACAAAGGCAGCAAGAACCAAATAAGACTCCACTATAAATACAAGAAAACTCACATCTAAAGCATGAATTCTTACCTTAGAAAGCTTTAGATGAAGCCTTTACTCAAAATCCCTCTTTAAAAACCTTAGAAATCTTGGAAAATTGAGTGGAGAAATTGAGAGAATATGGGCAATGGAAGAGGCGGTGGAATGAAGATGAATAAGGGCTTTCTCTACACTTTACTCTTTTTAGTTCATATAATGAGCTTCATTTCCCATTTTGCCCTTGTCCTTTCTTGAAAATTCCATCTATATCCTTTGATTCTTTACAACTACACCCCCATACAAACCCAATCTCTACTAAAATTCCTTTCATTTTACTCCCCACTTTTCCTACTAATTAGGGGTAGAATGGTCATTGTGTCCCAAAAAGAAGAATTCTCTAGAAAACTCAAGAATCTTTGTTTTAGGCTCTTCGCCGCAGCGAAGAATTTTTCGTCGCCTCGGCGAAATTGGGCAGAACCTACCCGTAATGCCACTTCTCCTCCTCGCCGCGGCAAAGTTTCTTCTTCGCCCTGGCGAAGTTTGAATTTCCAGCTTCACCAAAACTCAACCCATTTCAAGGCAACAATTCAACCAACTCAACATACAAACTCAATTTAAGTTAAAACAATAAACTTTTTAGCTAATACGACAAATCTTAAATACGTACCTCAAGTGGGATATTACAGTTCCCTACGGAAGCAATATAAATTTGGGCAACTATATTGCACAGTAGGCATACCGGATGCTTCCGAAAGATATCATGAGTTGATATAAGTACGGATGACGATGATAGTCATGTCACTGGGGCATTGGTATGGATTAACGGTTGGTGAACTATTTTTCAAACGTGACCGAATAACGACAAATCACTTGGAAAAGCATGTAGTCAATGATTTATCGTTTGGTTATATCAGTGCACAATGTAGTCCTTTGACCTGAGACATTGTAGTCGGATCCGATATGGATGCGTATGGTTCATACGGTGTATAAGTACAAGACTAATCATGTTTCGTACAATAAAGCCTATTTGGTCATGCGTTGTTCATATGCGGAAAAGAACGATGGTCAAGAGGGGATCCATTGACTCGGAAATATAGGATCGGGAGTACCGCTGACTCCATCCGGATTCGAGTTCCTAGACGAACATCGATAAATGTTGAAAAATTGAATCTCTGGCCAGAGTCTATTATTAGTCGTACAAAAGCAAGTTTGTGATGACGAGTTCCGAACATATTGATCGACGATTCGGTAGAAGATCGAGTTTAGGATTTTGACGTTCCATGAATCCATACTCGATTAGGATATCTCAATGGAGGGACTTTACCTGCATGGTACATATGTTCTGAAATGGGTTCGATGAAGTATTTCTTCATCATGGTTTAGGGACTATGGCACATTGCTAGATGTTTACCATAGTCGTTGGGCCTCCGGACGGGTTTCTGGATTCATCCGAGCCGGCTCCACGGCTAATCCACGGTGGACCTACATGGTCACACCAATAGCCTTGAAGTTAGAGAATGATGAGAGAGAAATGATTATCCGAAGAGGGCTAGCACCTTCCGAGGGTAATAACGGGATTTCTATAGTAATAGTTACATAGAAAACAATTTGTGACATTTTAAGGGTTAAAATGGTCAAGCAATAATTAATTATATTTAATTATTATATCTTAAAGTGTTAAGATTAATGAGATGAACAAAAATAACCTTTTAATAGTTAAAGGGTAAAAAGGGTAAATTTATGGGTTGTTAATGTAAACTAGTTTAGTTTACATGGGCCCTTGAATAATATTGATTATTCAAAGGGTAGCATATTAAATTCGTGGGGTCCCTTTATAAAATAAGATTTTATTGGGCTTGGAAGTGAAAAATAAATAATTGCAAAATAGCCCAAGTATATATAAGTGCAAAAGGTTGCATTTTTGTTCGTTATTCACTTGTTCACTCAAACACAAACTAAAAGCTCTCTCTCCCTAGCCAAGGCCACTCTCTAATCCTCTCAAGGTAGTGTTAAAGTGTGGAGGTTTCATCCTTTTGAAGCTAATCTTCATCAATCCAAAGCAAAGGAGTAGGTATAATCTCATATCCAAGCTTTGCATGTAAACCGTTTTTTTTTAATCCATGCTTTCATGTTTTCATTCTCCATCTCCACCACTCTTCATGCATGCTGAATCTTTCAAATGGTATCAGAGCTAAAAGCTCCTTGCATGTCGAATTTATAAGCTAAAATGGAATTTTCCATGTGTTCATATGTTCATCAAACTTGGTTGAGTTTGCATGTTAGTGATATGGTTCAAAAATGTTTTTTTCATAGTAGATCTTTACATGCATGTCTCGACCATACATAGATCAGAGGTATATATTCATTCTTCTTCTCATTCTTATATGTTTGAATGATGATAATGGTTATAATGAGCATGCCTTAGTATTGGATGAGTTGTTTGATGTAATAAGCATGTTTGATGCATGTGTATGTCTCGGCCATCTCTTGATCTTTGGAAAACATGTTTTTCTTCTTGCTCTAATATGTTTGGGTATGTTAGAATATGATTTAAAGCATGTTTGGATGATGATTATTGCATGAAATGTGTTGAAAACTACATACATGCATATATGTCATTTTCGGCCATGACTAGTTTTGCCATGAAAATGTCATTTCATTCATGTATTGATGAATAGTGTTTTAGGAAATGTTGTATGATGATTCATTTAGAAAAATGTTCATGCATGTTCATTTCCATTACTTTGATTAAATGGTTTATGCTTTGACATGCTAAATGTGTTATCTTTAATTTGATTAAAGTATATTTTTGCATGATGTGTATGCAAATGTTGCAAGTGTTTAGTGGTGGAATTTGATGTTAGCATAAAGTTATGGATTATTCATTCATATGATGAATTATGATATTATATATGATTGTGGTAAATTTAATGTAGGATGTTTAATTTGATTAAATTATCTTATAATGCATCATTGCATGGCATAAATTATTATATTTTTGAAATGTAATAATTTGGTTGTTTGAATGGTTTCAAAAATGATGATGCAAGATGACATGATTGTCTTTGAAAAGATAAATATGTCATAAAAGGTATTACTTTAGTTAAAAGTAACTTGTGTCATAGAATGATTACTCTTGGAGTAATAAAACCCACTTATCTATGCCATGCATGACTTTTGTGAAAAGTATTGAAATGATGCTAACAATTAAATAGTATATCTTTGGGTGGAATATGACAAAAGTGTTTGTGTAATGATTCCTATAAAATGTGTAATTGTTGCATGGCCCAAAGTTATAATTAAATTACCACATGAATATATATATAATATCTATTAATATATGAGATATATTTATATATTTATATTCATGCCTTTAAATAATTGTTTATTATTTTGGTATGAATGTTTAATATTTATTTATGTGATGAATGAATATTAGATTAGAGGGTTGATCATGGACGCCATTTGGTTTTCAAAATATTCAAAAGTGTTTGTAATATTCTTTTATTAAATGGCTTGTAATAATTAAATTTTATTTATTTATTTTAATCGGGCCTGCATGCCTAAGATCCAATATGTAATGGAATCGGCTAGACGGGAACCGAAGAACATCCGGATGATGATCCAATCGAAGATATAGTATTAGGGTAAATAGTTTTCCTTTAGGATGTATTTTCGAAAAGCCCCATGGTCAACCCACATGCTTTAATTTATGCATATATGTGATATGTATGAATGGATAATTAAACATGGCCTACTAAAAATGAATTAACTAAAGGTTAAACCTAAATCTCCCCAATTTAAAATTATTAAATCCAAGTCTCCCATTGTGGGATAACTAAATTCTTTGATATAAATTTTAATATCCCAAGATTTCTATTATGTGAGGCATAAAATCTTTATATCATAGAATTAAGTTGATCTTGTTCTTGGATGGATATTTTCACCTTGACCAAGAATTCTATTATGTGAGGACATGATGAAAATGCCATCATAAGAAAGCACAATGGTTCGGATTTAACTAGCCTAGGGTACCAAGAATTCTATTATGTGAGGTATCCGAAGCTAGGACAAGGAATATGAATCAAACCTTATATAGTGATATAAAAGGAAAAGAGTTTCCTACTTATTAGACTTAATTGACCACGAATTCTATTATGTGAGGTTAATTGAATTTGATAAGAAATTGATTCCCCACTAAGAAATTTAATCCAACGAAAATTTCCGGATCCTATTTAAGGAGTGTAGGACTCGAATAAAATAGTGGGAGCTAATTTGATTATGCATTAAAAGGTTTAAAAGATTACAAAACACTAATAAAATTACTTTTCTTTGCAGTTTCATCTTTGTGATAAATAATTGAAAAATGGCCAACAATGTTCTCCTAAGGATAATGGACAATAACATGTTAACCGGACCCAACCTAAAAGTTGGCTAAGAAATCTTAGAATTATTCTAGATTTTGAAAGAATTGTCTATGTCCTGGAAGCACCTCTTCCACTTGATATTGGACCGGATGCTCCACAAGCCTGAGCTTGATGCTCTTGAAAAGTGGAGAGAGGATAGTAGAGGGCTAAAAATTACATGTTAGCCTCCATGAATAGAGAACTTCAAACTAAGCATGAAGAGGTTTCAAATGCTTATGATATCCTCATAGCTCTACAAGAGTTGTATAGCGAAAATCCAAGAGTGGTTGAGTATGAATTGTGTGCATCCCTCTTTAGCATGAAGTTGAGGGAAGGGGAACCTCCAGCTGATCATACTCTTAAAATGATCAATGGATTAGATCGACCGAATAGATATGGGGTGGTCATGCCAGACCGCCTCAAAGTGAATTTGATTCTACAATCCCTTCCTCCAAGTTATAAACCATTTATAACTAACTACAATCTCAATAGGATTGAGAGAAACCTCTCAATCGCTAAATGAGCTTAAAGAATTTCACGGCACATAATGTGAAAGGGAAAGGACATGAGGATGTCTTTGCCGCCTCCACTAGCGGGGCCAATAAAAAGCCCAAAGTGCTACAAAAAGAGGTCCAAAAGTTGGACCCAAGAATAAGAGCTTCAAGAAGCCAAAGCGCGTAAAAGGCCGATGCAAAGGGAAAATGTTTCCACTGTGGAAAAGATGGACACTGGAAGAGGAACTGTCCTCAATACTTGAACAGTCTGAAGAAAGGCAAAGAAAAAGCAGGTACGAACCAATGTCTTATGATTGAATATGAATTAAGTGTTAATTCAGATAGTCATTCCTGGATATTAGATTCAGCAAGCAACATCTCATGTTTGTATGTCTTTGCAGTACTTCAGAATAGTTCTGAGGTGACAAAGGGCGAGATCATTTTGAGGATGGCAATGGGCACGAGTTGTAGCCGAGGCCATGGTGACTTGCTCACTAAGACTACCTTCAGGACATGTTTTGAATTTGTTTAACGTATTGTACTTTGAAAAGGCCACAAGAAACATCATTTCTATTTCTGCTTTGTGTAAGGCAGGTTATTATGTACTGTTTAATGGAAATGAATGTTCAATACATTTTGGAAATGTTTTAGTTGGTAAAGCTATGAATACAAATGGTTTGTATGTCTTAGAATTGAATGACTATGCTTCAATCAATACCATTTCTAATAAAAGAACTCGATCTGAATCAAATCCTAAAATTCTATGGCATCATAGATTGGGTCATATAGGAGAGAGAAGATTAATACAGCTTGGAGAAAGTGGGATCCTAAACTCATTGGGTTCTGAACCCTATCCAACCTGTGAATCATGTCTCCAAGGAAAGATGACCAAGTCTCCCTTTAAGAGTAAAGGAGAGCGAGCTAAAGAACTTTTAGAACTCATACATACAGATGTATGTGGACCATTTAGTACTTTAGCTAAGGGAGGATTTGAATACTTCATTACCTTTACAGATGATATGTCACGATATGGGTATTTGTATTTAATGAAATACAAATCTGAATCCTTTGAAAAATTCAGAGAATTCAAGAATGAAGTAGAAAATCAAACTGTAAAGAGTACTAAAATACTACGATCAGATCGTGGGGGTGAATACTTGAGTACAGAGTTTCAAGAGTTCTTAAAAGAAAATGGGATCATCTCACAGTTGACTCCTCCTTATACACCCCAACTTAATGGAGTGTCTGAAAGGAGAAATCGTACCTTATTGGATATGGTACGATCGATGGTGAGTTTTACAGACTTACCAATGTCTCTGAGGGGTACGCCTCTCCATCACTGCACATCCTTAATAGGGTCCCATCTAAAATTGTCCGTAAAACACCGTATGAGATATGGTATGGAAAACGTCCCAAGTTTGAATTATATGAAGATTTGGGGCTGCCCACTTATGTTAAATTGGTTAAATCGATAAGCCGGATGTTAAATCCGAGAAGGGTTTGGTTCATTGGATATCCTAAAGATAGTTTAGGATATTGCTTTTACTTCCCAAGTGATTAAAGAGTTTGGATCAGTAGAAATGCGCGCTTCCTCGAGAACGAGTTCTTGGAGGAAGGCGGCATTGGAAGAAACATTGAACTCAAGGAAGAGTTCGAAGAGCCAAGAACCGAGATTGCTGAAGATGGAACGCTCCACTCGCCGAACCTCGGTATTAGATACTATGGTTCCAAGATAAAGTCTTCTAGAATGTCGAAACCTCCAGAGAGATATGGGTTCCTACATGAGCAAGATTTTGAATCTTACTTAGTGGGGGTAGATGATCATGGTGATGATCCTAGAAGCTACGAAGAAGCAATATTGGATAGAGATTCAGGAAAATGGCTGGAAGCGATGGATTCTGAGATAGAATCAATGCATGCCAATCAAGTATGGCCGCTTATGGATCCACCTGAGGGAATAGTTCCTATAGGTTGTAAATGGGTCTACAAGAGAAAAGTTGGCAAGGATAGGGAGGTAGAGACCTTCAAAGCTCGACTGGTGGTGAAAGGTTATACTCAGAAACAAGGATTGGATTATGAGGAAACCTTCTCGCCTGTAGCTATGATTAAATCCATCCGTATAATGCTAGCCATCGCAGCATACCATGATTATGAAATTTGGCGATGGATGTCAAAACAGCTTTCCTCAATGGGTTTATTGAGGAAAACATCTATATGGAACAATCGATAGTTTTTGTATCCTCTACTGAAAGAGATAAGATATGCAAATTGCATCGATCCATTTATGGATTGAAGCAAGCTTCAAGAAGCTGGAACATTCGATTTGACGACATAATCAAATCGTTTGGTTTTGTCAAGAATCCGGATGAGCCTTGTGTATACAAATGGGTTAAAGATCATGCCATCACGTTTCTCATATTATATGTAGATGACATATTTTTGATGGGAAATGATATAGGCATGATGACAGAGGTTAAGGTTTGGTTGTCCAAAACCTTCTCGATGAAAGACTTAGGAGAAGCGACATATGTCCTTGGCATTCGTGTCTATAGAGATAGAACGAAAAGGGTAATTGGATTATCCCAAAAATTGTACATAGAGAAAATGCTCAAAAGATTTAGCATGGAGAACTCTAAGAGAGGTCTTTTGCCCTTCACTCACGGTCTTCATCTTTCTAAAGAGATGGGTCCAAAGACCAATGAAGAGCGACAGCGGATGCGTAATGTGCCTTATTGATAAGAGTGTAATTTACATATTTTTTATTCCTATCATATTATGTTTTTGTTATGTTTTATGCCTAATTGAGTTGATTAGAGTTTATTTTGTAAGTTTGGCATATTTGGATAGACTTTAGGAAATAATTGAGAAAAGATTAGGAAACTCCAGATTTTTCGTCATTCTGACCAGTGCTACGTTTTTCAGGTTTTTCAGGGAGCTATATTCCTCAATTGCAAAAGTGGTCTTCAGAGAAATTAAAGTAGACAAATAAAGCTTTTCAGGAAGGTATTATGGGCAAGAATCCCAGTTCGTTTGGGTTCTCAGTAGTTGTTGCAAAACCGGACCTGGAATCCTAGTCGCAGAAGGATTCCTTAGCTGAGCAGTGAATCTTCGAACGGGCCTAGCTGGAGCGTCAGATATCGAAAACGGGTGATTCAAAAGCCCAAATTCATCTACACATCCTAGAATACAATTTTTATGAAGTGATGGAGCCCAGAAAAGATCTTTTACATGGCGAGAATCCTGGTGCAAGTTGGAGACGAATTCTGGAATCCATATCTGATCAGATTTTATCAAATCTGGAAGTCTATCTTCTAGGAAACGTCCAGGAAAGAAATTCCGTGATTCTTGGGGAAGAATTAAGGAAAACACATGTTATTTAATTAGAATTTTTTAGGTAAAACGGGGGGAGGACAGTAGAGTTTTGAATTCTGTAGAGTTTTTGCGTTCTAGATCAAGATGTGCGGCTAATTTCCTTCTTCAGTTCAAGGGGATTTTTGAAGCCTAATTTCATGTCATTGGTGTAACCTAACCTCAGTAACATTTTTCTTAATCTCGTTTTTATTGGAATTGTTTATGTTATTCTGTTTCAATTGTTTATTTGTTTGAGTGATTTAGTTTTGGCCTGCTAAATTGTTTAATCAGAATTTACCTATTAGAATTAGGAATTGTGATCCGTAATTGTCCCTTTTCTATTCAACGAGTGACCCATGATGATAGCTGATTATGGACAAGTTTTCGGTCTATTGTTTTGAATAACATAACCTAAGTTAAATAATCCGAGCTCGCGTGATTGTTGCTTAGATTGATCTATTCTCCTAATTCTTAAGGCTGCCATTGAATTAAATTTAGAGAGCTTGTTCTAGGTTGTTCAAGGGTTAGTATCTACTCGAAGAGCTTGTTTCGGTAGTGACAAACTAAGGGAGAATTCGGGTAACGAGCTTGTTGTTTCCTAGGGTCAGTAGTTTCATAATGATGAGATAGAACAGTGTTACGGTTACTTTATGTCCAATGCATGTTTAGGTGGATCTTGAACCGAGAGCTGATTGTTTAACCTGATATTTTATTTCTCTGTTCTACTTTAGTTTGCTTTGATTCCAAATCCCCCTTCATTACTGTTGTCAAGTTTACTGTTTAGAGTTTAATTTACGTTTCGTTGTTTTTTAGTGTTTTAGAATATAGAAATTAATCGAGTCATTCCTGTGGGATCGACCCTTGCTTGCCCTTTATACAATTCATTAGTTCGGTCAGTAAGGTTAATTAATTTGGTGCATTCGGCACGCTATCACTTATGCGTCTGCCGTAGGTAGCTTAATGTACGCAATGCTATGTACAAGACCTGATATAGCTTATGCTGTACGTGTTACGAGCAGATATCACCAAACCTGTGGGAGAAACATTGGTCGGTTGTAAAATCGATCCTTAAGTACTTGAGAAGAACTAAGGATCTAGTTCTGAGTTATGGATGTTCCGAGTTAAACATTCAAGGATACTCAGATTCTGATTTCCAATCAGATATTGATGATAGAAAGTCTACGTCAGGGTACATATTTATATGTAATGGAGGTGTTGTTAGTTGGAAAAGTTCCAAACAGACAACCACAATGACTCCACTTCGTGAGCTGAATACATTGCCGTCTTGAGAAGCAAAGCGAGGTCGTTTGGATGCAAAAGTTCGTAATTGAACTTGGTGTGGTTCCAAACATGGCTTACCTGATAAGCATGTTCTGTGACAATACTTGAGCTATTGCACAGGTAAAGGAACCAAGGGCACACCAAAAATCCAAACACATTCAGCGTAAGTATCACATTTTGAGAGAATTCGTTGGAGCTGGAGAGATTTTGATTCTGAAGACTCCTTCAACAGAAAATGTAGCTGATCCACTGACTAAGGTGATGACACTGAAGCAATTGGACCATCATCTTGAGAAGATGGGTATGAGATACAACATCGAATGGCTTTAGTGCAAGTGGGAGTTTGTAAGTGTATATTAGTGTATGCCCTAGAAACCATTCGTGTTGTCGGTTTCAGAGCATTTTGTCTTGTATCTATATATATCATAAATAATAGAAGAAAGAGTTCTTCAATTCATATATGTAAATTGCTTCCTTTATTCACATGCATTTAAAATAAAGTATGTATATGAATTATCCAGATGATTCATTTAATAGGTAAATGAATTATCGAAAAGGGTTCTACGGAAGCAATATAAATTTGGGCAACTATATTGCACAGTAGGCATACCGGATGCTTCCGAAAGATATCATGAGTTGATATATGTACGGATGACGATGATAGTCATGTCACTGGGGCATTGGTATGGATTAACGAGGAGAACTGTTTTTCAAACATGACCGAATAACGACAAATCACTTGGAAAAGCATGTAGTCAATGATTTATCGCTTGGTTATATCTGCACAATGTAGTCCTTTGACCTCGAGACATTGTAGTCGGATCCGATATGGATGCGTATGGTTCATACGGTGTATAAGTACAAGACTAATCATGTTTTGTACAATAAAGCCTATTTGGTCATGCGTTGTTCATATGCGGAAAAGAACGATGGTCAAGAGGGGATCCATTGACTCGAAATATAGGATCGGGAGTACCACCGACTCCATCCGGATTCGAGTTCCTAGACGAACATCGATAAATGTCGAAAAATTGAATCTCGCCGGAGTCTATTATTAGTCATACAAAAGCAAGTTTGTGATGACGAAGTTCGAACATATTGATCGACGATTCAGAAGATCGAAGTTTAGGATTTTGACGTTCCATGAATCCATACTCGATTAGGATATCTCAATGGAGGGACTTTACCCGCATGGTACGTATGTTCTGAAATGGGTTCGATGAAGTATTTCTTCATCGTGGTTTAGGGACTATGGCACATTGCTAGATGTTTACCATAGTCGTTGGGCCTCCTGGACGGGTTTCCTGGATTCATCCAGAATCCGCTCACGGCTAATCCACGGTGGACCTACATGGTCACACCAATAGCCTTGAGAAGTTAGAGAATGATGAGAGAGAAATGATTATCCGAAGAGGGCTAGCACCTTCCGAGGGTAATAACGGGATTTCTATATTAATAGTTACATAGAAAATAATTTGTGACATTTTAAGGGTTAAAATGGTCAAGCAATAATTAATTATATTTAATTATTATATCTTAAAGTGTTAAGATTAATGAGATGAACAAAAATAACCTTTTAATAGTTAAAGGGTAAAAAGGGTAAATTTATGGGTTGTTAATGTAAACTAGTTTAGTTTACATGGGCCCTTGAATAATATTGATTATTCAAAGGGTAGCATATTAAATTCGTGGGGTCCCTTTATAAAATAAGATTTTATTGGGCTTGGAAGTGAAAAATAAATAATTGCAAAATAGCCCAAGTATATATAAGTGCAAAAGGTTGCATTTTTGTTCATTATTCACTTGTTCACTCAAACACAAACTAAAAGCTCTCTCTCCCTAGCCAAGGCCACTCTCTAATCCTCTCAAGGTGGTGTTAAAGTGTGGAGGTTTCATCCTTTTGAAGCTAATCTTCATCAATCCAAAGCAAAGGAGTAGGTATAATCTCATATCCAAGCTTTGCATGTAAACCGTTTTTTTTTTAATCCATGCTTTCATGTTTTCATTCTCCATCTCCACCACTCTTCATGCATGCTGAATCTTTCAGGAATTACCTACCACAGAGAAGTCGTCCATAAAAATCTCAATAGAGTTCTTGACCATATCCGAGAAGATGGACATCATGCAACGTTGAAAGGTGGCTGGTGCGTTGCAAAGTCCAAACGGCATCTTTCAGTATGCAAATGTTCCATATGGGCATGTGAATGTGGTCTTTTCTTGGTCTTCCGATGCTATTGCAATCTGATTGTATCCTGAGTATCCATCTAGGAAACAATAGAATGCATGGCCTGCTAATCTCTCTATCATTTGATCAATGAACGGAAATGGAAAGTGATCTTTGCGCATCGCAGAGTTAAGCTTCTGATAATCAATGCACACTCGCCACCCTGTTACCGTTCTTGTTGGAATGAGTTCATTGTTGTCATTTTGCACCACGGTCATTCCTCTCTTCTTTGGTTAAACTTGGACCGGACTTACTGTAACACCCCACTTGAAATACGTAGCCACTGTTTACGGTATGGCCTAAAGAATTACTTAATTGCCCCTAAATGAGTTTATATATTGTTCATGTTCTTTGGTTGAGTTTATGTTTTGGGGTTTGGTTGAGTGTGTACCCTGGAATTGATCAAGACTTAGCAAATTTTGGAATTTCAGTCTTCGCCGGGGCGAAGGAGAAGCTTCGCCGCGGCGACGTTGATTTTTTTGTTGGTGGTGTCGGTTTCGGAATGTTTCGCGGGCGACAGAAGTTCTTCGCCGCGGCGACACTACTTAGAAAAGTTCCTTGAGGTTTCTAGAGAATTCTTCTTTTGGGACACAATGACCATTCTACCCCTAATTAGTAGTAAAAGTGGGGAGTAAAATGTAAGGAAATTTCATGGAGAATAATGTTAAATGGGGGTGAGTTTGTAAAGAACTAAAGGATAAAGGTGGAAATTTCAAGAAAGAGTAAGGGCAAAATGGGAAAGAGTGGATATTATATGAGTTAATAAGGGTTGAGTTCTCAAAACCCATTCATTCTACCCATTTCCACCGCCTTCATCTCCCATTTTCTCAATTTCTCACTCCAATTTTCAAAGGGATTTTTGAGAGTTTTGAGTTGGAATTTGACAAAGAAGTGATCCTAAGCAAGAAGAGGTAAGAATCCCTACTTTAGAGATGAATTTTATTCATGTAAGGGTTAAGTTCTTACTAAGTTTATGCTTAGGAAATAAGGGAAAGTTATGATCCAACAAGAGTAGAGAGCTTTAGTGGAGACTACTCAAGTATGAGGTAAGTAAATCCAACTCAAGCTAAAGTTTAAGAAATTCTTAAGTAGAGATTTATTTATGCATGTATATATGATGCTTATTGAGAAATTGAGTAGAGATGTATGTTTATTTGTTGAGAAATAGAGTTGAGAAGAGTATTTATATTATGTTTGTTGGATATTTCCTTTATGGAAAGTGTTTATGAGTAATAGTTTGAGATGAAATTGGAGGAGATTGAGTATGTATTTTGGGAGTGTTTTTCTATGGTAGGGTTTATGCCCATGGAAAGGAATTTACTTCCAATTCTGGATGGTTAAAAAGAGAAGGAGAGTTGTAGTTAGAGAAGAGTTTTTGTATGCACATAAGTTGCTTGATGAAATGTCTAAGTGAAATCTGTCCTGTTACTGCCGTAACTTTCTAAGTGATTTTTGGGTATCTTACGGTTTGAACTGGGCTGAGATCCAAACAGAGAAGTTGTAGCCCTGTTTCTAAGCTTTGAAACGAGACTAGAACCGTAGCAATCAGAGGTGTATAATGAAAGTTATGGTCTTTTTAGTGTGACCTGTGCAGAATAACGATTTTAGAGCAATATTACATTTGGCATTTCAAAAGTGCATTAATAGGTATGAACCATCCATATGCATAATTTGTGCATTAAGAAGTAGTTTGAGAAAGAATATAGCATATTGAGTATGAGCTATCTTGTGAGTACTAGTTTAAGAGTAAAGAATTTTGGAGATAAGCTATACTATAAGTAATAGCTTGAGTAAGAAAGAGTAGAGAATGTTGAGAATAGCAACTCTTAAGAGTAAAGAGAATGAGAATAGTCTGATAGCAAAGAGAAAAGTTAAGAAAGAGTAGAGAATTACTCTAAGAGTTAAGCTACATTATGATGAGTAGCTAGAGAAAGAATAAAGATCTTGTGCACAAGAGTTAAAGAGGAGAATAAAGTAAGTTGTGCGATGGGGAACCTGCGAGTGACGAGTAGAGTCACGTAGAGTGGAACACGAGGTTCCAGCCATGCCTCCGGTTAGATGAGGCCGTGACCGTCACGCAGAGTGGAACATGAGGTTCCAGCCGTGCCTCCGGTCAGATGGGGCCGTGACATTCAGAGAGAGAGAGAGATTGTACACTCACATGGCCAAAGGTTCCGAATCCATGCATAACTAAATCCGATCGGTAGTGAAATGAGCGGAAGTCACGTAGAGTGGTAGCGCCCAGTGCCTCCTCCCACCGATGAGGTCGTGACATTCCAATGAGTAAGAATGAGAAAGAACAGAGATGAGACAAGTTAAAAGTTAAACTGTATTATGAGTACTAGCTTGATAAAGAGATGAGCAAACATGAGAAAGAGTAAGAGAGAGATAAGAGCATAGAGTAGGTTATGCGATGGGGAACCCGTGAGTAATGGGTAGAGTATTCCCGCATGTACGCCGCATTGAGAAAGCGGCATGAGTATCAGATAGAGAAGTGGTGTAGCCCGTGAGAATGCATGCGGATGAGGGCTATACCCGAGAGAGAGATTATACACTCACGTGGCCAAGGGTTCCGAATCCATGCATAACCAAGTTCGATCGGCTAGAATGAGTAGAAGTCATGTAGAGCGGGAGTGAGTCCCGGCCGTGCCTCCGATAAGATGAGGCCATGATTACTAAAGAGAGTTATCAGAAAAGAGTTATGAGAAACAGAAACAGAAATGAAAATGAGATAATAGACAGAATTAAAGAATGAGAAAGCTTGAGAGAGCTTGAGAAAGAATGAGATAGAAAGAGAGAGAGTATGAGAAAGAATGCGAAAATTTGAGTTAGTAAAAATGAAGAGTAGAAGAAAGGAACATGCAGTTCTTTTACATTAGTTGCATGTACATCTCATATATGCATGTACCATGAGTTCTTCCATGGTTAGTGAGAATTTATCGAGAACGAGAAAGAGAACCGTGACTTTCATTTATGGTAAGTACGATGAGAATGAGAATGAGAGAGAACCATGATTGTTCTTCATGGTAAGCAAGAATAAGAGAAAGGGAACAAAGAGAAAGAGAGAAATAAGAGCAGAACAGAGTTAAAGGAAGAACAGTATTAGAAAGAAAGAGAAAAACAGTGAGAAATAGAAATAGCAGAAAAGTCGAGTAAGGAAAGAACCAAAGAGTGAGTTGCGGGGATAGTAGTAGAGGATTTACTTACTGAGCATTGTTGTGCTCACCCCGTTGTTCTTCTCTGGTTTTGCAGAAATAGGAGCAGCGGTCGGATGGACGTCGAGGAGCGAAGAGTATTGGCACCACTGTCCACCAGCTATGATATTTTGTATTAATTAGAAAGTTTTTAATAAATGGTATTTTGTAGTTGTAAAGAAGTATATTTTTATAAGTAAAGAAAAATTTGAGCCCACTATCTTTCATATTATATACATATCTATATTTTACATAGTACGTATTATAAGAATAGTACTAAGAGGAGTTGTTACACTTACCCATGCGCTATCCAAAATTGATAGGAAACTAAACATTCCAGGAGGTTCAGAGGAGGGCAGCAAGGGAATTACACAGCCTAGCAGCAAGGTGTACGTGAGGAAGAATAAAAGTGGATTTGAAGGCCACATGGGAGCTGCTTAAAAAGGAATATTTAGACGTGGCACCAGATTAGCAAAGGAGTTTGTTAGGCCTACAAACTAGTAGAATAAGTTTGTTACGATAATTGGGTATAAGAAGGTTACGAAAGATGTACAGGGTATGGGATTATTTACAAGGTTGTATTGGGAGGGTCCTAGCTCCTCGAAGTGCTAGAGTTATCTTTCTTTTCATTTTTCTGCATTCTGTTCTTCTTCATTTTCCATTAAAGTTCTCAGTACTGGAACATTCAGTTTTGCAGATTATTAATACAAATATCAGAGCATTATTCAGTGTTTACTCTTGTTCTTTGTGTGAGTTGAGTGGGTTGAGGGTGAATCAATCAGGTTCCTATCAGCCTTGAAATGCATACAAGGGCCATTTTCGTAACTGCACAGTATACATATTCACAACCAGGGATGCATGTATGAATACGTACGTACTTAAATTCTGTACACATGAAATAAGTAACCATAGATATGTGTTTTTCTTCTCCAAGTATCTATATACGCAGTATGCTACCTAAAGGAAGTAAAAATGTTCTAAACTCTAATGAAGCAAGAAATTGTTTCCTAACAATGATATTACTAGATTTTTATGACATGACATGACTCAAAAGTGCAAAAAACTTGTCAAAATATAAAGCTCTAAAATCTGTTCGTGGCTAATCTGCGATAAGAAGGTATGATGGTCATAAAGTAAAAAAAGTTGTAATATAAAATTGGTTTGGTATGAAGATGCTTACATTACTGTTGAAATGCGCCAAAGTATGCTATTTACTCTAAACAAATTGCAGTGAGGTATAATACAGGGCTTATAAGTTCAACTGAAATTACCATGCATTATTTTTTCCCAGTCGACTCTTTGTTTCCATTTAGTGACATCAGCTGCTAAATTTTTCATCCTCTTGAATAAAATTTGATTAGTTTGGGAACCTTGAAAGAAGGAAACAAGGTTTGGACCATACTCCTGCATCCTTTAATGGAGATTTTAAGTGATAAATAATTTAACATGTTAATTCCCCATCTATCTGCAAACTGATTTTCAAAGGATAAAATATTTATTTAGCTTGTTACAACAATACCATCAACAAGGAAACAGAAAGTACATATGAAACAGAAAGAAACTCTCTGTAGAGAAACAGAGAAGACAACAGAGGATAGTTCTCAAAAGGACTAATTAAGTAGAAGTTAAGAAACTATTCACATCAGATTTTCCTCATATTGGTATGAATTTGATACCAGAAGCTGCTCACAATATGCCTAGTGGTATCTCTGGGCATTCAATCAGTCCCCTGAGACAGAATTTATATTCTTCAAATAACACTTATTTTGTTACTTCAATATAGTGCTATCACCTATCAATAAAACTCTTTTCTTACCAAAAAAAAAAAAAAAAAAAAAAAGCAAACTTGACTGGAGCTGATTACTTTGATTGTATTTAATGTCAATTGTCTTTTTATCAAATTGTTACTGACGAAATTCTTTCTGTACATCAGCTTATTGCATCTCTTGGAACTGTACAAGAGTTGTTGAAGATCAAGTCATGTTCACATGATAGTGTGAGAGGTTTGATTTATATTTATAAGCAAAATAAAAATAAACTGTTCTTATTTACTTTCCAACTAATGAAGCCCACCTCCAGTCAAAGTGATCAATGAAAAACAGTGGACTTAAAAGTCTTCTGTAGGACTCTCCTGTGAAACACAAGGTGGCGATTGACTTTTCTTTCATATGAGCTATGCTCTTTTTCCACATTTGTGTTACACGCAAAATTGACCCTTGTAAAATATACTATTCATTTATGGTTGTTCACATGACATGGCACTATAAATTTTACGATTATTTCTGCCTTCTTCAACTTGAAGAAATCAAAGTAGCAAGGGTGATGTTAAAACGTTTAATGTTTGAATTCCTATGCATAGCTGCTCTTACAATGCAGTTGGTTCATGCTCAGAGTCAATCAGGTTTCAATAACTCAATCTTATACTATCAATTTTTATTTCTATTCACTAACTATATTCATTTACTAATTTTTCTGTATCTTACCATACCTTTCCCAGGCTTTATTAGCATAGATTGTGGAATATCAGAAAAATCTGGATATACTGACAAGTTAACAAGCATAAATTACACTTCTGATTCAATTTTCATAAAGACTGGTGTTAGCAAAAATATATCACCAGAATACAACTATAACACCCTGGAACAACAATTCCTGAATGTTAGAAGCTATTAGAATTTGAGGTGGGTCTAACTCCTCACCCAAAAGGCCTTATTGAGTGGGAGGATTGTCCACTCTTATAAACCCATTAGCTTGAGCGTGCCTAGTCGATATGGGATCTCCAATACTCCCCCTTACGGTCAAGCTCATATGGTCCACTTGCTTATGAATGGAGGTAGTTTGGCAGCCCAACGCTGGTCAATCACTCAACTCAAATGGGGCTAGCTCTGATACCATGTTAGAATTTGAGGTGGGTCTAACTCCTCACCCAAAAGGCCTTATTGAGTGGGAGGGTTGTCCACTCTTATAAACCCATTAGCTTGAGCGTGCCTAGTCGATATGGGATCTCCAATAGAAGCTTCCCTGAAGGAATGAAAAATTGCTACACTTTAAAACTTGCTCCAGGGAACATTAAGTTTCTGATTAGAGCAAGGTTCATGTATGGAAATTATGATGGCCTAGGGAAAGTGCCAAGCTTTGATCTCATTCTTGAAGCTGGTGTTGGGATTCAGTGCAAATGGAAGATGCATCCACTATTGTTACCAAGGAGATCATTCACATCCCCAAAAAAAGTTATGTATATGTCTGTCTTGGAAACACAGGCTCCGGAACACCTTTCATTTCAGCATTAGAATTAAGGCCCGTCAGTAATTCCACTTACCAAACTCAATCAGGATCACTACTACTCTCTTGGCGGTGGGATGTTGGTGCAACAGACAATGGAACATTTAGGTAAATTATTTTATATCATCAAAATTTGGTAATTAGAATCTTGATTTCTAAGTAAAGCTCTATGAAACAGGTACAGAGATGACCCTTTTCATCGCATATGGACCCCCTACAACCGCAACAGCTGGGTAGCAATAAGTAACTCGCAGCCTGTCGATTCCACTTCAGACATTTACAGGCCACCATCTACTGTCATGAGGACTGCAGTTATACCAGCAAATAGAAGCAGTTCCCTGCAGTTCAGTTGGGAGCGTTCGTATACGACATCCAGATTTTATGCCTATTTCCACTTTGCTGAAGTTCAAGAGAATCTAGGCAATCAGACTAGAGAACAGGCCATCAACTTAAATGGAAGGACCTGGTGGAAACCTGATGTTTATGAGTACTTATATGCAATAACCATTTCCAGCACAGCGCCCATAGGAGTAGACAAAATTGACTTCTCAATCATCAGAACCGGGAATTCAACCCTACCACCCATGCTTAATGCTTTTGAGGTATACGCCGTAAAGGAATTCCCACAACTGCTAACAGACCAAGAGGATGGTATGTTCTTCTAGACAATTACTTTTTTTTATCAGTTGTGGATGTTATTGTCCAGATTTTCCTTCATTATTTATTTTTACTTTTGTCCCACTGTGTTTCAATTCTTATTCTTTATATATGCGTATGTGCAACTATTAGTCAATGCTGTCACGAAAATCAAGTCAATGTATGGAGTGAATAAAAGTTAGCAAGGAGATCCATGTGTCCCTAAAGATTATCTGTGACAAGGTCTTAATTGCAGCTATGATGATTATAGTCCCCCAAGGATCAACCTTCGCCTTTAAACTGCCATATTAGTTTCAATTATGTTAACTTTGATCCATGTGACACTTCCATATTTTAAGAAAATTATTGGTCATGCAACCAGGAACTTATCATCCAGTGGAATATCCGGTGAGGTATCTCCTTATATATCCAGTCTCGCATTAATACAATCTCTGTAAGCATCTCCACCTTGAATCAACCTGTAAGTACTCAAATTGTTGATGATGGGAACCAAGTCAGCTTAATATCGTCAATCACCATTTCAGGGACTTATCGAATAACAACTTGATTGGACCAGTGCCTGAATTTCTGTCACAGCTACCATTCCTTACGGTGCTGTAAGTTTTCTTCATCAAGATTATGATGGATAAGCACGGTTACTTTGTTGCCAAAACAAAAAAAAAAAAAAAAAAAAAATTGGGGATCATCTTTATTCTTTAGTATTCTCTTGCAGAAACTTGAGTGGAAATAAACTCGAAGGTTCAATTCCAGCGATACTCATGGAGAGAAAGCACAATGGTTTGCTATCTCTCAAGTTTGATTTACTTTCAAAGCTATAGTTAGATCTATATGATTAAATGTCTCAAAGAAGACTGCATTTTCTTTTCCCAAAACCGAAAAATCATCCATACGACCATATTCAACTGAATAATAAATCTATATATGGACTACTTGTAGCTATCAGCAATACATATTATTATTCAAGTGTTACATTAACAATTCTCATTTTTTCAAGTATTTTTCTAGTGTGTACAGAAACCCAGATCTTTGTCCTGAAGTTTCTTGCAAAGGCAGAGAGAAAAATGAGCTTACTATTCCACTAGCAGTTGTTCCAATAGTTGCAGTACTAGTTTCAATATGTATCATCCTAACTGCAATTTCTACTTTGTGGAACATCAAAACAAGAAAACAAGGTACAAAACGCCACAGATGAAATTATTAAAATTTTTTGAACATCAACTCAACTCATGTTTATTGAATTTTGTGTTCTTTTCCAGTTGGGAAGAAGAATGAATCATTGGACTCGAAAACTCGACGGTATAAATACTTTGATTTAGTGAGATTTACCAGTAACTTTGAGAGGACTATTGGGAAAGGAGGATTTGGAACAGTTTACCATGGATACTTGGATGACACTCAAGTAGCTGTGAAGATGCTCTCTCAATCATCAGTTCAAGGATACAAGCAGTTTAAGGCTGAGGTATTTAGACTAATTTACTTGAGAAAAATTCAACTTCCTTATACTAGACTGACTAAAATGTGTTAGTTGCTTTACAGATTGAACTTCTTATGAGAGTTCGCCATAAAAATTTGGCAACACTTGTTGGATATTGTGATGAGTGCACAAATATGGGATTAGTCTATGAGTTCATGGCTAATGGAAACTTGCAATCACGTCTCCTAGGTTGGTTTTGCTCATTCGATAGGATTTTTATGAAGTTTAAGATGCTTATATTGATTCGGAAAAAAAAAATCTTCATGCACAATTTTTTTATGGATACAGAAACTGATGCAGATACCTTGAGTTGGGAAGGCAGACTTCGAATAGCAACAGAAGCAGCACAAGGTTCGATTTGCAATATTCTCTTTTCAACATTTTCTACCTGTCTTTTCTATTTAAGAAGTGAACTATTGTGCATTGAATTTAAAATGTAGGATTGGAGTACCTGCACAATGGTTGTAAACCACCCATAGTCCACAGAGATGTGAAGTCCGCAAACATCTTATTAAATGAAAAATTCCAGGCCAAATTAGCTGATTTTGGTCTTTCCAGAATTTTTTCAGTCAAAAGTGGAACTCATGTGTCCACGATTGTTGCTGGAACCCCTGGATACGTTGACCCTGAGTAAGTAGATGTGACTAATGCAGAAACTTCAACGTTATACACATCTGCAATTTAGAGGCATAAAATTACCTTGTAATGTCAAATTGCACAATCATTGTATGAAGGAAACCTAGTCTCATGATATATTGGAAATTAAACCAAACTGAGTCTATTTTTTTCCCCCCTGCAGATACTATATATCAAACAGATTAACTGAAAAGAGTGATGTGTGGAGTTTTGGAGTGGTTCTCCTGGAGATAATAACAAGTAAACATGTCATTGAAAATACGCTTGAGAAGACTCATATAAGTCAGCGGGTGAGTTTCATGCTTTCCAAGGGGGATATTGCAAATATCGTTGATCTGAGACTACATAGAGATTTTGAGACAAACTCTGTCTGGAAAGCTGTAGAAGTAGCAATGACTTGTGTTTCTCCAACTTCTGTCAAAAGGCCAACCATGAATCAGGTAGCGGTGGAACTGAATGAGTCTTTAGCAATGGAGGTAGCTCGCAAGAAGATGGGCAAGGATGCCAAATCAAGAGATTCTATGTTATCCATGAATTTGAATGTCGACACTGAATTATCTCCCATTCCAAGGTAGTACTTGTAAAATATGTACCCCACTTAACCATGCATATATATTTTCATACATGTAACCGGTCTTGGACCAATGTTCTTGTGTACTTGAAGAAACATAAAGAAATAAGGCAGCGATGTTCTACTTTGCGTAACATACATTAGCATATGAAATAGAGCTGCTGCAGTTGTTGAAGCAGAACAGAGAAGAAAAAGGCATTATTTGGTGTTTGACCTTCAATTCCTCCACAGATTAGCATTACTAGTTGTCCTGGAATGCATAGGATTGATTAAGGGCTGTTTTTTTTTATAAATATTCATAACCAGGTTTGCATATATGAATATTTACTTAAAATATCTGTATCTCCTAATAACTACATAGAGGAAGAAGAAAAGTTCTAAACTCTAATGAAACAAGAAATGGCTTCCAAATAATGGTGGCTCCGTTTGATTCACAATTGGGTGTTTTTGGGAAAAGTTTTCTGAAAAAAGTAAAAAAAAAAAGTTGAATTGGGCGGGTATTACGATGTAGAATTTATAAATTAATAAAATACCCCCTATATTTGTTTATTTACAAAACACCCCCTATAATAAAATCTTAAAAGTTAACAAAAATACCCCCAACCCAATGTCAAATACGGATAGCCGGCCACCACCGCCAGAGAGTGGTCGGGTTCACCGTATTGACGCATGACCAGCTGGATCTTGCCGGGCAGTGCCGCCTATGGCCTTTACGGCCAGATCCACGGTGGATCCGCCGACAAAGGCCGATCTACGCGATCTCGGCCATATTTTTCTGTTATCGACCAACAAACAAATGCCGTTGATGGTCAACGACGCACCGCTTGTTGGCCGTCATTATAAATCGTACGGCCGGATCCACCGTGGATCCACCGAGGCAAAGGTTAGATCGGCGCACTACCGCCGTATTCACCGTGCACCATCCTAATGAGATTGTTACCTTTTCCACAGTGGTAATGGTTAATCTGTAAATATGAATTACCGAGGTGTTTTTGTAATTTTTAAAAAAATATTTAGGGGTATTTAATTAAATTATCAAATTTAAGGGGTTTAAAAAAAGTTGAATAATATTGGGGAGTAGTATTCCCAAAAATCAAAGTTTTTGGGTATTTTACTGTTTAACTTTTTTGGGAATATTAAAAGTAGTATTCCCAATTGGCAACCAAACGGAGCTGGTATCACTGTTTTTTTCTTTTACATGACATTACTCAAGTGCACGAAAATGGTTCAAAGAATGAAGTTTGCGGTACTAAGTAATCTGGTACACTCATCAAAATATGGGGTTATAATAATTTCCTCCTCAGGGTTTGACCAAAGTACCAAACACACCCAAGGGTTTTGGATATGCATTCAGAAAACTGATTACTTTACCATAGTACCTCTTATCTAATAATAAAGTAATAATCCGTAAATTTAATTAAAGGCCAAACGACTTGCGCATGCCCAAATTTTATTAAAACGACAAGTTGGTAGCCTAAACGCAAACGTAGGTATTTTCTTAGTCAGTGTTTGTTAGTGATTTTTGTTTGTTAACAGTGAAAAGACTAAAATGCCCTTAAAGTTTGATATTTTAGTTTTTTTTAATTTCTAAAAAACCCTCTAGGTTTGCTAATTTAACTAAACACCCCCATATATAAAAAGTTTGTTAAATCACAAAAATACCCCCACCACCACCGCTGCATTCGCCACCACCGCCGAATCTGTCGGAAATTGTGTTACGACACACTACGGATCTATGTCGTAACACGCCGATCTGGCCTTTTCCAACCAGATCCGTGGCTGATCTGGCCGGAAAAGGCCAGATCTATAGCCAGATCTGGCCGTCGATGCCGCAGATAGAGTTTTGCGGCCACGATGGCCAGATCTAGCCATAGATCTGGCCTTTTTCGATCAGGTCACCCACGGATCTGGCCGTCGAGGCAGCAGATGGAGTTTTGCTGCCTCAACGGCCGATCGGCCTTTTCCGGACAGAGTCACCATGACGTCCGAAAAGTTCAGACGACGCTACAACATAAATCCGACGAGGTCGTGTCGTAACAAGCAGCTGCATTCGCAGGTGGTCGGAATCGCCGCAATGGTGGGGGTGTTTTTGTCATTTAACAAACTTTTTATATATGGGGGTATTTAGTCAAATCAGCAAACCTAGGGGGTTTTTTAGAAATTTTTAAAAAACTAAAATATCAAACTTCAAGGGCATTTTAGTCTTTTCACTGTTAACAAACAGAAATCACTAACAGCACATGACGGAAGGTAACTGTTTATCGTTTCAAAACCTTTTGGATATCAACTTGTCGTTTCGACAAACCTTGGGTATGCGCAAGTCGTTTGGCCTTTAATTAAATTACATACTAAAAATTGAATAAAATAAAATGGGAGAGTGAACTATAATAAGATCAAGAATACTCAAATCCTTTTGAAATAAAGTTTCAGATTCTTTTCAGTTTTTATTTCTTCTATTTTTATTTTAAATAAATAAAAATTGAAAAAAAAAACTGAAGAATATATAATTAGACAAAGGGTATTATAGTCTTTATATGGTAGAGTAATCAATTTTTTTGGTGTATTTGTTACTATCTGAAATCCTTCGGTGTGTTGTCCTTTCCTCAAACCTTGAGGAGAAAATTCTCATAAACCCATCAAAATATATAAGCTCTAAAATCTGCTATTGGCTAATCCACGACAAGTGGTCATAATGTAAACATGTTGAAAATATGGTTTAAAATACAATTGGCTTCTCCATAATTAACAACTATGCAATGTATGGTAGTCTGATGCCGACATTTTAGTTGAAATGCTTCAAATTATGCTATTTAAACAATGCAGACCAGAGCAGAACAGAGTGCTCTGTTCTTCGTGCCTGATAAAATATAAACAGAAGAAAGCAGAACAGACTACTCTGTGATTACATCACTAATATTAATATCTACTTCTAAAATGATTTTGAATAGGCTTTATTAACCTGCCCTAAATTTCCCTTTGGAAGTTCTTGATCTAACTGTTACCTTTCTCATTTAGAGAGTCTGATTTTTCTCAGAAAACAGAAGAAATATACCATTGCATGAGGCAAATTATCAAAAGGTAGTTGCATTCCTGAATAATTTGATATTGTTTAGTTGTTTTTTTTTTTTTTTTTGTTTTTTTCCATTGACTTTGACTTGATAGTCAATAGCTTGTTCCGGGTCTCATTTTATTTATACTTGCGTCCCTTTCAACTTCATGAACCATTTTCTTGGGTTCTTCCAAGGACGAATTATCTACAACACGTTGTGGAAAATTCAACTTCTGTTGCATTATAAAGGTTTAATATGCAACCTTTGAATCTTATCAACATAAATACATAATATAGATAATTTATGTAGAAAAACGAAGAAGACAACAGAGGATATTTAATCTGAGTTCTTGATCACGAGTTTCAGCTCCATTAAAATTTAAATAACCTCACACAAGATTAGCTAGTTTAAGAAAACTAAAATTGAAACTGGCAACACATAAATAGAGCAGGGAAGAACAATATACTCGGAGTACTCAGCCTGATAAAATAAAAACAGGACAAAGCAAAAATAGAATAGTATGTGGTTACATCAACCATTTTGTAGTTACATCAATAATATCATAATACCTCATGTTATGTGTGATTTTTCCATTAAGCTTGGAGAAGTCAGAGTCTCCCGAGGTTACGGTTCGACTCAAAATTAGCTCATCTCAATACTTGTCTAACCTAGCATAAGCTCGTTGAGATATAGCTTGACCCAACATAAGCTAGTTGCGACCAATCCTGACAGTTGTTCAAAAAGATCACAGATAAGTTCAGATCCCGAATATTTTGGAAGACATTGGATCAACAGCAATGATAGCACAACCTTATCACTCAATCGCGAGAATATCGGAGTTACACTTTCATCTTGATTGTAATTCTTTAATTTTGCCATTTTCTTTGTAAGAAACTTGTATATAAACCCCCTCCAACGATGGAAGAGGGATTAGCAAATTATTCCAGGCATATTATTATTTCTTGTACGCTCTCTAAGCAATAAGAAATATAGTGGATGTAGGTTCGAGATTACAACTTGCCGAACCACTTTAAAAATCATTTGTGTTCTTTACTTGATTACATTTACGTTCATTACATTGCTGATTTTAATTAATTACGCACACATTGGTTCCGGTTTCACTAAGGTCAATCGGATCACTCTAGTTGGTGTAATTCACTAATTCTTACATCAACACTTTACATCTAGAGTGTTTTTTTAAATTCAAAGCTTCTTTAACCTGCTGTAACTTTCTTTATGGAAGTTCTTTTTTTTTTTTTTTCTTTTTTTTCCCTTTCCGTTTAGCTTATAAACATCCAAATACTATTATGAGTAAAATAAAACTTGCAGCTATCTATATTAGTTTGTAGATTCTATCATACATAAATGCATATAAATGAATGTGTTGATGCTCGTTTTCGGCACCAACCAATTCTCACGTGGGTGACACTATGTGGTGAATTAATGCACGTGATAATGGATATATGCAGTGAAATAAATGCAAAGGAGGTTTTTTAAGTGGTTCGGATGCTAAGGTAGCAAGTCCTACGTCCACTGATTTGTATTGATGTTGGTGTGGGTTAGGTCGCGAAGTGGACTGACGTACATAAGAGTTAACAAAAATAATATGTTTGTTTTTGCTTTTACAAGAGAGAGAGTTATTTTCGGTAATGAATGGCTGAATCCCCTTAATGGAGGGGTCCTCCTCATTTTATATGAAATGGAAGCGTGTAATCATCATTAAATCCATGGGTTGGTGTGATTTTCAGGATGCAATCCGGCTTTACGTCCCATTTTCCTTTTTCCAACTGACTCCGCATGGCTCGCTGCAGAGGAATGGATGCGTGGGAGCTCCGTGTTATTTTGCAGATCTGACGTGTGCGTGTTGTCCTGTCGGGAGCAGGTCACCCCTGACGTGACTTTCCCACGTCAGCCCTTTATTTACTCGGGCATAACAGAAGCCCCCTAGTTTTTAAGGTTTGTGGAACGAGCCTTAGAAACTAAGTCACGCTGGAGGCTCTGGTCGCTCCGACCTGGACGGGATGAGCTCGGCTCAAGACTCGCAGCGAACACGATCTCGCGTGATCCCTTACCTAAGCGACTTAACAATCTTCACCCTAGCGACCTGGACTTGACGGGCGCTCCTTTCTGTACCTTAAGGTTCAATAAACCTGGCTCATCATGTCAGCGCTGCATGTCACACATGTCGATACATTAAATGTGTGGTATGATGACCCGACGCCGTTTTGACAGCGTTGATTGTGTAGCACATTTGAAACAACCCTCATTACTGCATTTAATGCGACGTGGGTTTGAAACGACGCCCCTTTTCACGGCATTTAACGCGACGTGGGGCGCATTTAATGCGGGGAGAGAGAGAGAACTGCCGTTTCGGTTCCGAGGGGTGGTAACCATCAATTCGCAATCCATATAAAAACTTTGCATTTTTCAGATGAGGCCACCGAGATTTCTTTCGCTTCGAGTGATAAACCTTCGCAAACCTGGAATCATTCTCTCCCGATCGACGCTTTTGAGCACTGCACAGTTTCACCCGGCCCTACCCATATACTACAGAGTAAGATTCTCCTTTCTTTTTGTTTGTTTGTTTTTTTTTTTGGTGTTGGTGGTTTGGTTGAACCATGGCGTGGGGTCTCCCAGTATTTCACCGGAGTCGCGACGCCACTATTGGTTTCGAGCCGTGGATGGCGGCTTGAACCACCGCTAGGTTTTAAGCATTTGTCCCTTGCCACCGCACGGGACAAACACAAAGGCCTAAATGACCGTGTCTGTCGATGTTGCAGACTGAAATGGAACCGTCGACATCTAGGCCCGAGGAAGGAGCCAGCTCGTCCTCGCGGGGAGCTCCCGAGGACGCAGCTCTCGATGTCTACTCGGTTCTCACCTCCGAGGAGTTTGATAGAGTAAAGAGGCAGTTCGACATCCGCTCGGAGGTGTTCCTCGACTACACCAAGCCGTCACGGCGCCCGGCTGATGGCTTTGCTGCGATCTGTGAAGAGATCTTCAAGGGTGGGGGGAGGATTCCCCTTCATCCTTTCATCAGGTCGATCCTGGATCATTTCGGGATCGCACCAATGCAGTTGACACCAAACGCGTATGTGATCGCTGTCGCGATGTACATCGCGTGCGCCCCCGGCTTGGGAGAGCCATCAAGATTGAGCTTCTTGCTGCCTACCCTGAAGAAGAGTAGGGACAAGGATTCGTACTATTTATCTCGGCGACCTAACATTGCCGCGGGGATACACAGCTATCCCAGCAATGCGGGGGCCTACGAGAAAAACTTTTTCTTTTTCGTTTATAACGGCCACTGCCATTTTCAAGATCCAAGTAGGTTTTCTTTCTCTGGGTTAGCTATCTGCTCGCACGATCATTAGTAACGACCTGTTTCTTTTGTAGTTAACAGAACGACCAGCCAAGACTTGCTCGCTGACCCAAGCAGGCTCGTATCTTTCGGGGTATTGGACGAGGAACAATGGGACGCGAGGAGGCTCGTGACAACCGCGAACCTGCGAAAGTACGGTTTCTTCACCGACAAAGCGTTAGAACCCCCTCCCCCGGAAGGTAAGTCAGACGTCTCTTTTTAGTCGTGGAATAAATTCCCTTACTGACAAGCTTAAATGCAGAAACCATGCCCCCGAAAGAGTCCGGGCAGTCCCTCCGAGCACCATTCATCTTCCCTCGATCGAGGAGTGAGAGGGAGCTAAGACTGCGCGCTTATTCCGGCACAACCGCTGTGAAGCCAGATTCTCCGAGCCTCCCGCCCCGCAAGAAGTGACTAGGACAGACAGTCGCCTGTGTACGCCTGGCCTCGCCCCAAAGCGGAAGGCTCCGACCCAAAGGTCCAAGAAGAGGAAACAGGTCCAGGTCGAAGAGTCCGAGACCGAATCCGAGGAGGAGCCTCTGAGAACGCGTCGGGAATCCAGGAGGTCGGGCAAAGAACCCGTGAGCAAGGCGGTGACTGGCGACAAGGCGAAGGACGCGCCTGTTCTGGACTCGTTAGGGAGTCTACCCGAGTACCTGCAGCCGATAGTCTACGGGCTGCTCGAGTACGAGCTAGCGGGGTCATATGACGAGTTCGCTGGCACGAGCGACGACCTCATGGCCACGTCGTTCCAGCATCTGATTAAGGTAAACCATCTGCGCTTGAAATTTCATTTTGATTTATTTCTAACTCGTATCCTGCTCGCAGGGGCTGCTTGCGATGAGGATGTCCATGGAGAAGACGCGGCTGGGGGCCGCAAAGGGGATGAGCGACCTGCAGGAGGAGGTCGCGAAGCTGAAGCAAAACTTGGAGTCCGTTGAGGCGGAAAGAACCCAAGCGTTTGATGCAGCGAATAGGTATCTGAGCTAAAAAGACGCTACTCAGCGAACGGTGGACTTCCAGAGGGCGGAGCTCGATCGGCGCACGTAGGAAATCTGGGAACCTGTAGGACAACCGCCGTGCTCTCTAGGAGGTCGAGAAAATGACCGGGAGCTCCGGGCGACCTTCGCACGGGCTCAGCGAGCTGAAGAAGATAGGCAGGCCTCCGAGCAGGAAAGGCTAGCTCTTGAGGCCGAGCTCCAGGAGAATCGGGCGAGAGTCACTTCTCTGACTGAGGAAATGCAAAATCAGTCAGAGGAGATGGAGGAGAAGGCCGCGGACTGGGCAGTCGGGACCATCTACACCCTACGAGCGAGGAACCCGGATTTGGACATGTCCGACCTCCCGAGAGTTGGCAAAGCACTTGCGGGTCCCGATCAAGAGGATGACCAAGCCGCCGCTGGGCCGCCCTCTTTGGGGATCTGATCAGGCGTGGTTCCGGCTCGAAGGATCCCCCCGTCCAACCTTAATATAGTGAACTTTCCCTGTTGTAATCGGGTTTTCGGACTCTTTTTGTTAATAAATGAATGAAATCCTTTCGATTTACGCTTCGCTTTTCTTTTTGTATATTATGCGCAATTTACAATTTGCGTTTTACATAGGCAATTGTTTACTAACTTTTACATGCGTAACACATACGAATCAAGCTTGCGAATAAAGTATTACTTAAAAAGAAATTAACAAAATGAGAGCTGTATTCAGGATTACTGATAGTATGGCCGGAGGTGCTCGGCATTCCAAGCTCGGGGTACTTTGGAGCCATTCAATCTCTTGAGATGGTAGGTCCCCGGCCTGATTACTTTGTCGACCCGGTATGGACCTTCCCAGTTAGGCCCTAGTACCCCCGCACTCTGGCCTCGGGTTCCGAGGAGAACTTCCTTTAGCACAAGGTCTCCGACTCCGGAAGTCTCTTCGCTTGACCTTTGAGTCGAAGAATCTTTTTGCTCACCGTTGGTAGGCCGCTATCCTTAGCGAAGCCTTGTTCATGGTGCTCTTCACCAGATCCAAACTTGCTCTCATTAGTGCTTCGTTTTCGTCCTCATTGTACAAGTCCCTCCGAAGAGACCAGGCCCAACCTCTACAGGATCATTGCTTCACACCGTAGGCTAGCGAAAATGGAGTTTCCGAGGTGGAGGTCCTGGAGTTGTCCCGTACGCCCACAAGACTTCTGGGAGGCGCGCCCACCCTCCCTTTGGTCTGCCCCTAGCTTAGGCCTTTGGAGTGTGCTTGATGGTCTTGTTGATCCTTCGACTGGCCATTCGCTGTGGTCCGCGACCGAGGCAAATTTTTTATGGATGCCCTACTGTCAGCAGAATCTTGAACTCCTCATTATCGAACTGCTTCCCATTGTTTGAGATGAGGGTGTGAGGAATTTCGTAGCGGCACACTATGTTCTTAAAAACGAAATCTTTCAGCTTTCTGGTCGTGATCGCAGCCAGTGGTTCGGCTTCGACCCATTTTGTGAAATAATCTACCGCAACCACGGCATACTTGACCCCTCCCTTTCCAACTAGCATGGGGCCGATAAGGTCGATCCCCCACATGGAAAATGGCCAGGGGCTGACATAGTGATCACTTGTGAGAAGGGGCTCGTGGAATGTTTGCGAACCGTTGGCATTTGTCGCATTTCTTGACAAAGTTGTGCGCATCTTGTTGGATTCGGGGCCAATAGTATCCCTGGCGAACAATCTTGTTTGCAAGAGACCGAGCTGCTGTGTGGTTACCGCAGATCCCCTCATAAATTTCCCGCATGATGTAGTCTGCTATTTCGCTGGTCACACATTGGAGGAGCGGGGCACTGAATCCTCTCCTGTACAGCTGATCCCCGATGAGCGTGAAACGAGCAGACCTTACTCGTAAGACCCTTGCCTCGACTTTGTCGCTGGGCAAGGTCTCATCCTTGAGGTATCAGACAATGGGAGTCATCCAGAACTGGCCGAATCTCGCCTGCTACTGCTCTACCGAGCCGATAGTTGGAGCATTGACAAAACGAACAGAATGCTATCAGAGCCTCGAATCTAGTGATGAGGCAATCTTTGCCAAGGCGTCCGCTATTGAGTTGCTCTCCCTGGGGATCTGAGCGATCTCAAAGTGCTTAAACGAGCCCAAAGAGACCTTAGCCTCTTTCAGGTAGCGGATCATGTTCTCTTCCTTAGCTTGGTACTCCCCTAGGATCTGATTGACGACCAGCATAGAGTCGCTATAAATACTGATCGCGGTTGCACCCATTTCTTTGGCGAGTCGCAACCCGGGGAGCAGAGCTTCGTACTCGGACTCATTGTTGGTCGCTTTAAACCCGAACCGGAGGATACCATGGATTCGGATCCCTCGGGACTCACCTGAGAAGACCCGCACCGCTTTTCTTTTCTCTTCGATGACCCGCCGACGCAGGTTCCATGTCATGTGTTCTGACGCTTTCTTGCCCGACTTCGCTAGATGTTGCTCGCTTGGGAGATAGGAAAATTCCGAGATGAAGTCTCAGTCACACCGCCCTTTGATAGTTGACCTGGGCGTGTATCTTAAATCGAACTGGCTTAACTCCATGGCCCATTTGAGTAGTTTACCCGAGGCCTCCGGTTTCTGGAGGACCTGCCTGAGAGGGTAACTCATCATTACGTTGATTGTATGGGCATGGAAGTAAGGTCGCAGCTCTCTGGACGCGACCAGCAGGGCAAAAGCTAGTCACTCCATTTCCGGGTATCACATCTCGGCATCCGATAGACGCTTACTTGCATAATATACCGGCCACTGAACTTTTTCCTCTTCACGTACTAAAGCTGCACTGACCGCGAACTGAGACACGGACAGGTAGATGAGCAGGATCTCTTGTGGAAGAGGCTTAGAGAGGAGTGGTGGCTTCCCAAGATGCTCTTTTATACTGAATGCCTCGCCGCATTCTAAGTCCGCCGAATTTCTTATTGGCTTTCAGAACATTGAAGAATGGTAAACAACGGTCTGTTAGCCTCGATATGAAGCGACTAAGTGCCGCTATTCGCCCGTTCAGACTCATGACCTGCTTTTTACTGGTCCGGCTCTCCATGTCGAGCAGAGCTTGAATCTTTTCAGGGTTTACCTCTATGCCTCGCTGATTTACCATATATCCCAGGAACTTTCCTGATGATACTCCGAACGAGCATTTGAGAGGGTTCAGCTTCATTCTGCAGAGTCGAGTATGTCAAACATCTCGGCCGAGATGCAAAATATGCCTGTGGCGACTGGGATTTGACCAAAGATGTCGTCCATATAGACCTCCATTGTCCTCCCGATCTGGTCGGAGAACATTCGGTTGACTAACCTCTGATAGGTCGCTCCCGCATTCTTGAGGCCGAAGGGCATGACCTTGTAGCAGTATAGCCCCCGGTCCATAATCAAGGTCGTATGCTCTTCATCTGGCTTATACATCGGGATTTGGTTATATCCCGAGTAGGCATCCATGAAGCTTAACAGCTCGTGCCCCGAAGTGGCGTCAACGAGTTGGTCGATTCGGGCGAGGGGAAGTCATCTTTCTGGGCAAGCTTTATTCGTGTCGCAAGTCTATGCAGGTCCGCCACTTGCCATTTGGCTTGACCAGACCGGGGTGGGTTAGCAACCCAGTCGGGTAGAGCCTCGCGAATAGAATCATGGAGAAGGTTCTCCACTTCTGATTTTAATGCGGCGTACCGCTCCGGATCCATTGCTCTTCTCTTCTGGCGAACTGGCTTAGCCTCACTGCTGACGTTCAGTGAGTGGCAAATAACGTTCGGGCTGATCCCGACCATGTCTGCATGCGACCAGGCGAACACATCAATGTTCTCCTTCAAGAAGCTTACTAGCCTGGGAGGCGAGCCGAGGTGGTGAGACACTTCCGATCTTTAGCGTTCAGCTCGGCTCTTTTGGATCAACCGAAACTTCGACAGATCCTCAACCGGGCCGCTTGGAGAGATTTCCTGAACTCGCGGATCTATATTATCCTCTGTCCGGACCAGGCTGTGGCTCGGTCCGGCTGATCGCCATAGCATGGCGGGGTGCACATCGCGTAATGCCCTTTCCTTTGTCGGCCATCTGGACCGATTTTACATAGCATTCGCGAGATGCGCTCTGCGATCCGCTTACCTCCCCTATCCCCGTCGGAATGGGGAACTTCATTTTGAGGTGATAGATGGAAGTAACTGCCCTGAAAGTTCTCAGTAGAGGTCGCCCTAAGATTTCGTTGAAGGCTGATGGGCACTCCACGACCAAGAATTCCGTAACCCTAGTCACCTCGTCGTAGTCGCCGAGCGTGACTGGGAGCTGGATTGTTCCATTGGGGATCAGGTGATCCCCTGTAAAACCGTATACAGGCATCGAGGCTGGCTTCAGGTCGGCCTCGACCAGGTTCATTCTATCGAAAGCGGATTTGAACAGAATGTTCACAGCCCTTCCGTTGTCCACAAGCATCCTGCAGACATTATGACACCCTATCAGGGGGGTGATTACCAGAGCATCCTTGTGAGGATGGTGCAAGCGAGCTGCCTCTTTCTCACAAAAGGTGATCGGTTTCTCCTTTCGAGCTTTTTGAGGTCGCTGCGAAGTGCTCATTATCCCAATCGGGTCGTGGCGAAGCCATGAGCATATCGCCTCCCGCTCCTCGCGTGTTTCCTGCGAGGTGCGGACCTCCGAAGATTAAATTAACACTGTCGTACCCGCTGCGATCACGGTGCTTTTTCTTTCGCTCCCTTTGATTTTCTTTTGGGGAGTCATCAATGTACTCCTTGAAGTGTCCCTTCTTGATGAGCTCTTCGATAGCCTGCTTTAGAGCTCGACACTCATCAGTGAGGTGCCCATTATCCCGATGGTAACGGCAATACTTTTTGCTGTTTCTGGCCGTAGTAGGGGTTTTCATTGGTTCAAGTTCACCGAACAGGCTAGCCTCCTCGGATTTGTCGAGGATCGCAGATATGGACACATTCAACGGTGTGTATTGGGTCCCGTCATGCGCGACGGGGACAGAGCATAGGACTTTTTTCGCTCAGAAGGGGTTTCTTCCCTCTTCGCTGACCGTCAATGTCTCCCTTGTGATCAGCTCGCCTATTATCCCCCCGACCTGACATACCACTGGAAGTGCCGTGATCGCGACGGTGGAGCACCGCCACCGAATTCTCTATTCGAATATATTTTTCCGCAAGGTTATAGAATCTGGTGAGGGAAATATCATCCTCAGCCTGCACTTCTTTCCACGCTCTTTGCGTGGGCGAACTCCAGCTATTATAAGAGTTCGGATGGACTCTTCTGGTGCATGAGCCACTTTGTTGAGCTCCCTGTGGAAGCGATCAATGTAAGACTGCAGGGATTCGTCTCTTTCTTGCCTTATATTGCCAAGGTAGCTCAATGGCATTGAAAATTTCCGGTTGGCTTGGAAATGCCGCAGGAATGTCGTGCTCATCTGAGGCCACGAACTGATCGATCCCGCTGGGAGTGACCTTAACCATCGTTTGGCATGAGAAGTGAGTGTCACGGCCAAACAACGGCATTTCGCAAGGTCCGAAACCTGGTGGAGCTCCATCAGGTCGTTGAACTCATATAAATGATCCTGCGAATCGTAGTTTCCATCAAACGGCCGCATATCCGGCATTCTGAACTCTGGTGGAAGTGGAGCAGCTAGCACTTCAGGAGAAAATGGGGATGTAGAGGCGACCTACGCCTGTTTGTTTCGCTGCTCCCTTAACCTGTCTAGAGCTCGCTGTAGCTCCTCAATTTGTGGTAACGGAGCCATACCTGGGTTGTTTTCGCCCATGCGAGCCCGGCCTTCTCCGTTGCGGTTCAGGAGAGTTCGGAGGTCAGATTCCTCCTCGCCTCGGCCGGTATTTCCAGCTGCGCTTGACACACGCTGACTAAAGGTGTGTGAAGGCGACGTGTTATGCGGGGTATTTTCACGTCCCTCGCGGTGGTACGAACCGCCCCGCGAGGTGTGGGAGCCACCCGCATGGGAAAGATCGGGATCGTTCTGCTGGTGGTGATCGGAATCATCGCGCCCAGTGCTTTCGCTCGGGTTTGCCTGCGACGTGGCATGGGACATCTCGGGGTTTACTCTTTGACCGAGTCTCAGCTTTGCCGACACCCTGCTCGGGGCGCCTTTTGTACTTGCTGGCCCTTGGGAGCCTGTAGGCTTATTTTTTGCCACTTGCTTACCCTCTTGCGCTTACGCACGCAGGTGCTCAGCACGGGCTATTTCCCTTTGCCGCGCTTTCGCGCGACCTGCGGGCGTTTTTGGCGGTTGCACCTCACCGGCTATCGCGGACGACATGCCTTGGTCCAGACGGTCCAACCTCTGGTTGACCGTCTGGAGAGTATTGTCGAACCTCTCCAGGTATCTTCGAATGGCAAGGTCCAGTTGCGGAGCCGTTGGGGTATTCCCAACAACGTTTTGCGAAACTGGAGGTATGTTGGAAGGGGTGCCCCTCTGGGCTGGGGGGACTCCTTCAGCATGTTGATTCCCCGCTCAGTTCGATTGGATGGGCCATTGTAGCCTGTAGACCAAGAGGTCAAAGGTTTTCCTGATGAAGGATAGACGCTAAATCAGCCCCTCCTTCTAGCACCAAACTGTTGATGCTCGTTTTCGGCACCAACCAATTCTCACGTGGGTGACACTATGTGGTGAATTAATGCACGTGATAATGGATATATGCAGTGAAATAAATGCAAAGGAGGTTTTTTAAGTGGTTCGGATGCTAAGGTAGCAAGTCCTACGTCCACTGATTTGTATTGATGTTGGTGTGGGTCAGGTCGCGCAGTGGACTGACGTACATAAGAGTTAACAAAAATAATATGTTTGTTTTTGCTTTTACAAGAGAGAGAGTTATTTTCGGTAATGAATGGCCGAATCCCCTTAATGGAGGGGTCCTCCTCATTTTATATGAAATGGAAGCGTGTAATCATCATTAAATCCATGGGTTGGTGTGATTGTCAGGATGCAATCCGGCTTTACGTCCCATTTTCCTTTTTCCAAGCTGACTCCGCATGGCTCGCTGCAAAGGAATGGACGCGTGGGAGCTCCGTGTTATTTTGCAGATCTGACGTATGCGTGTTGTCCTGTCGGGAGCAGGTCACCCCTGACGTGACTTTCCCACGTCAGCCCTTTATTTACCCGAACATAACAGAATGGATCAATTCAAATCTTCGTGCTGAATTATCTCCCGTCAAAAGTTAGTATTCTCTTAATAGACACGTACATGTATGTATAAAAATTTTCTTGTGCTCGATTTAGACCTTCTACCACGTCAGTTAGTATACTACTTTTGGAGGAGAAATAAAAAAGGAAAGCAGCTATGTTTCTGTTGTAGTTAATGCAGTTTTTTTCTGGTAAAATATATATATATATATTAAATTCGGGTCTTAGATCATATATATTTATTTCTTTGACCTTAATGCTACATGTGTGAAAGAACATTTCTTGATCATTATCTGTAAGATTAATCGTACATAGCTGACAGCAGAGCTAAATGAAATAAACGATGACATGACTTATATATAAGAAGTTGCAAATTAAATTAATCGGATTTGCACAAGGATGCAAGAGGCCAGTCTAATAATTGCCACTATATTAGTGTACTGAGTTAAAATCTGAAGATATGGAGGCCCTTTTGGATTTGGTAATGTTTCAGAAAAAAAAAAAAAAAACAAATGTAATTACAGATATGCACACTAATAAAAATGCTATAGCACCAAATCAGTATTGTTCACTTCTTGTACTTGAGTTGGGAGAAGGAAAACGCAAGCGGCATGTATTTGAGTTTTGGGTTTCAGGCAAGCAATCTGAGATTGCATTTTGGTTTCCGCAAGTGTCCTTCACTTAAAATAAGTCTATTTTGTTAAGAGAATTCATTCTCGGCTTATAAATTGAAGATATCTATTTATTTAGGAGGACCCTATTGAAGTTAAATTTGTCTCACATCGCCAAGTTAGTTGGCTGTTATGGAGTATACAAGCGGTTGGGCTCCCTCCTCTCTTGAGTTAACTTTTGGGAGTAAGTTCTATATAAACCCATTTTATCATGGTATTAAAGCCACGTGAGCTACGTTTGTTTGAGGCAATGATGGGTTTGGACTTGGCTTGCACCCAGCCTTTGCACACTGAGTGTGAAGGAAGGTATTAAAGTTGAATTTATCCCACACCGCAAAGTTAGTGAGATCTTATGGTGTATGTCGAGCATGAGGGAGGGTATTGAATAGTGAGATCTTATGGTGTATATAAATGGTTGGGCTCCCTCCTCCCTTGAGCTAGCTTTTGCACGCCGACCGTGAGGGTGGGTATTGAAGTTGAATTTGTCACATACTGCTAAGTTAGTAAGATTTTATAGTGTATATAAGTAGGTGGGCTCCCTCCTTCCTTAAACTAGCTTTTGCACGCCGAGTGTGAGGGGGGGTATTAAAGTTGAATTTGTCTCATATCGCTAAGTTTGTAAGATCTTATGGTGTAGATAAATGGTTGGACTCTCTCCTCCATTGAGCTATTTTTTGGGCTTGAATTCTACTCAAGCCTACTTTATCAGACCCCAACCTTAGAGTTCATATATATATATATATATATATATATATATATTTGCACAGTTATTTAGATGTATTTTAGATGAATGATACCTGAGTAGAAATTGAAATAAAAATTTAAACGTCAAAGACTTTCACATTGGATAATGCCTATCTGGTGAGAAATGTGTGGTGGAGTACTGCCCGAGGATAATTAAGTAATTTTACATATGAATATAATACTTGCGTGTAGAATCAATTAACAATAGAAAGAAGAAAATCCACCTTATTCTGAAAGCAGGAGTTTTTAGCTTTTTCGGATTGACTTGAGCGTCAAAATTCTGTTTTTGTGTGTGTTTCACATCAGTCGGCCAGTGTCGTCCTTGTCACCTTTAGTACCACTTTGTTCCTAGTATATATTTTTTATTGTGAAGTTCTTCTCTACAAAGCACTCTCTACGTTTAGTTGAATAATTCTTCAATCCAAAATTACTAATGTATAGCTAAGATTATAAAATTCGCTAACACATACAAATTTTGGTATGAAATCATTAAAGAAGTAAAAAAGTGTAAGTATATTAAACAAATTAATTAAAATGTTTGATGTTACTTGACATTTACTCTCTTTCATCAAACTCCTATTATTAGTCAACTAAGATGTATCCTTGGGGAATTTAATCATTCCTATTTTGCAAATTCTAACGAAGGAAAACCAGCCAAAGCCAAAGTCAATAAATCAACTCTTACAATGGAAGTCTTTTCAAAAAATACTTTCCCGGGGATGAGGTTGGCCATTGACTTGCATCTTATAGGCTAATGTTCTTGTCTCTATCATGTCTACATTTTCATGCTTACATTTAAGATTAATAACATAAGAATAAAATCATACCATACAAAGAGACATAATGTTTATGTGGTTCGGCGTAACCTGTTTACATCCATAAATGACAGAAATCAACTATAGTTTCATAAACACGATATACAAGAGTACACAATACTATAAACCTAGTACATAACCCAGTACCTAGAGCGGAAATAATCTTAATTTCTAAGATACTTTACCCATGGTGTTTAAGAACTCTTACATTAAATACTTTGTATTCTCATATTCTCTCATATCTTTGAATTGGTCCTCATCACTTTATTATTGGCAATATATAGGACATTCTATTTCTAATAAGATTCATATTTCAATTCGAGCTCCCACAATTTTATTCCTATATATGTAAAATTGTATTCTTTATTAAATAGTTCTCTTAAAGACATACAATTTTACATGAGAACAAACAAGAGAGCGAGATATCCCAACATCATATTTATTGCAAACTGATACAATTGAATTTATAAGTGCCCTCAGAAAATTCCACGTGGTACTAAAATTTAATTAAGTGAAGTAATATTCTGACTTCTAGCAGCTAGCCAAATGCTTAGACTACTTGCAGGAAAATTGACTGATATTCTTATAATTTATTGTTCATCACTATCGTATTCTGCAGATCATTATAAATTACCACACAATAAACAAGAAGAAACCGAATTGGCAAATGGATATGTTAAAGAAGTTGATCACTAATCACTGCTTTTTAGTACTAAGCAAGAAGAAGAATTAAAGACAATGAATAAAGTTTACATATAATTTTCTTCTAATTGTTGATTTTCTCCATTTACGAACTTTGACCACATTGGGCGAACTCAAATTCTACCTTGTAAACTGTGATATCTGTGGAAAATGTTTATTACTGTGATCTTAAACACTTACATGGAATATACTATAAATTGTATGATAATATCTGCTTGCGCCTTGTACAAGAAACCAAACTGAAACTGAAACTTATAAAATTCTATGTACTTGCAGCCTGCTCAAATACAAACAGGACAAAGAAAAGCAGAATACTCAGGTTTACAGCAGTACTTTCTGTAGTTAACACACTGCTTCTTTGAATTAAACCCTTCTTTAAGCTGCTGGAGCTTTCTTTTTGGCATTGCTATTTTCTTTTTCTATGCTTATAAGTATCCAAATCAACTATATTTATACTTTTTTTCTTTTGTAGGTTCTATCAACATGTATATGCATATTAAAAAGAATCATGCCATGGTAATTAATTCATTAGTTTTAGAGAACGACTTGTCAGAAAAATTAGAACAAACCAAACATATATGCAGGAAAATGCTGCAAGTGAGTAGCCTGAGAACTCAAATCATTTACCATTTCAAAACCGATGTATGGGATTCAGTGGAATTCAAAGACGCCTCTACAACCGTTACTAAGGATATCATCCATGATGAAGTAATGATATTTTGCTGGAAATGCAATATTCAGAGGCTGGTTGTTTGAAAATGTTTTTGGCGCCAAGGAAGTCTAGTTTGCTGTGTTGGACAAAGTTGGTTAACAGGCAGCTAGATGATGTTTTTTTTGTGATGTAATTAGGTAGTTGCAGCCAGGATTATGGCACTATGTCTTTAAATTGTGATGTATTAGTTTAACTTGTGTGGCTTAGTTTGAATTATGTAAAAAGTGTCCTTGAAAGAGTGGCTGTAACAGTGGACTCTAAGCAAATATTTTGTATAAGTTTTGTTCCATGTTGTTCAATGAATCAACCTTCTCTTCTTCGAATTCTTTTCTTTCTTTGATTAATCTGGCATTAACACCTGCAAATGGTATCAAAGCCATTTCACCAAACCTGTAGATAAACCATTGGGAAGCGGGGTAGAAACTGTACGGCACCTGTCCGTTGGCAGACTTGTAATCATTACACAGAAACCTCTTATTATAAATAGAGAGCTCTTCTCTCATTTTTTGGGATTCTAACTCTGATAACAAAAAACACTCACTCTCCCTTTCTGTATTTCTATTTCACTAATTGCTACTTGTGACCTGATTGAAATCTCTCATCTATAAAAAGACAGTGGATATAAGATTTACTTTGAGCATCTGAACTACTCTAAAAATCGTCTCCTGTTTATTTATTTCTTTTTCCATTCATATGTAATTTCTAAGTCTGTTTAGCACTTTGCACATACGAATAGTTGGTATCAAAATCTAACATCAATATGCATCTTTGTTGGTATGCTTCTATTTTCCCTCATTATGAATATGATTTAATAACTTTTTTTTTTCTTCCGTTTTTTGCACTTTTATGGTTAGAAACCTGTAACATTTACGAGAACATCTTTCTTTCTTGGGGTGTAAAGACAATCATTCGAAGAAGATAGCGATTAGTTTGGCTTAAGGGAATTTATGGATTTTTCCGTTTCTCATTTATCTTTCTCCCTGTTTAATCTAAATCGGCTTGTCGGTTAGAATATAAATGTGGTTCCTATTAGTATTTATCTTTAGCATGAAAAACTGACATTGTATTCTGATAAAAATAATGTCTTTTCTTTTTGTGCACCGATATTTCTGTTCTGCTTGTAAATTATTCATATGATTCAAAATATGGCATTTTGAGACGTAACTTATTCTAATTCCTTGGTCAATGGTTGCGTTCATGCAAGTGAATTTTTGCTTGCTAGACTCCCTTTACTTTTGGTGCTCAGCATTTTGTGATTTTGTTGCGTATGTTGAGTTTTCTTATATAAAATTGTTTATGCTGATTTTAAATCATTTTTCATGGTGTGCTAGTTTGGAGGAGGCAAAACAAAAAATATATGCTTGTAGCACAACTAGTTATCAAGGCTTTCAGGCTGTAATGACTGAACAAGAGTCAGAGAAGTTTCATGCTATTGGTAAGTGTTTGTAGCGTTTTCTCAATATCAAATAATATATATGATATGGATGCTGAATTATCTATTATTATAAACAGGTCTCCCGGAGTTGTCTTTGTGTTGCCAGATTCTTACATTGATCTTTGTGTTGCCAGATTCTTACATTGATCCACAGAACAGGGAATATGGAGGTGTGAATGATACGCTAATAAGCTTTCAAGCTGCTGGTTTTTCGTTTTTTTTTTTTTATTTTATTTTTTTTTCTCCTCTTTTGGGCTAACGTAGGAGTATAGGACATTGCCTCACCAATATATAATTTACCAATTTTGTACATAAACTAATAATATTTGTACTTATCAGGAGACAAATATATTAATGGAACAATTATACCAAGACCACCTCCTATTCAACGCAATACAGGGGGAAGATTCCGTGACCGAAATAGGAATTTTGACCGACCACCAAGATACAACCAGCAAGGAGGTCCAATGCAAAACCAGCAAAATCATCCTCAAAACAATTCATGGCAAGGCGATGGCAGGAACCATGGAGCTCTACAAAATTATCCACTACAACAGAAATACCCACCTCAACAGAACTTTCCACCTCAACAAAATTATCCACCTAAACCTCCTGGTCAGGGAGAAAGGGGAGGTCCCATGCCAATGAACCCAAGTGGAGGGGAATCATTTCAAGGGGATAGGGGATAGAAGAGGTTTAACACCTCCGTATCCAGGAAATTACAATCAAGGGGAGCGAGGAAACTATTATCCTCCACAAGGAGACCAGAGCGGTAAGGGGGAGAGGAATTTTGCGGGAAATAATTCAAATTATGCTCCTCGCTCACACAGTGGGACATATGGGCAAGGAACAAGTTCTAACTATGGACAGAGTTATGGGGGGCAAGGAGAAAACCAAAGATTCTCAGCAATGGAGCAGGGAAATGTACAAGGATAGCAAAGGAACTGTGCACCCATGGGACAAACAGGGACAAATCAAGTAAGGAATTTTCCCATATTAAATGAATTGTCTTGATATGATGGAAGTGTCTATTAGAGATTTTATGTTCTTATTAAATGAAATTGTAAGATGAATGCCATGCAGCAACCGAAATTTTAACTTTCCATCTCTTTGATACAAATCGTAATCAGATAACCAATAGCATGTTAGTCAAACAGAAGCTATCATACAGGGTCTTGTGAGCATAATTCTTTACCATTCTAGGGAGTTGTTTCATTCTGGAATTTTAGAAGCTTGTCAGTGAAACACCTTTTTGTCCAACTTATGTGAAAATGAGCAATTCAATCAATGCAAGTTAGTTCCTTTCCATCTTGCCTTTTCTAATGAGAAGGGTATAGTGCATGTTTATTGACCAAGTGTTTGGCATCTGCAGGGACGGTATTGAGAGAGGATTATAAGTGGTTCTTTGGGACGTCGAATAAGAAGGAACCTGAGGAGTTATGAAATTGCTTCTCCTCTGATTACTAGTTCACAAAGTAATAGAATAGAACTTTTTGGAGTCGGCCATGGTAAATATGCTGTACTTTTTCTATGTTAATCTCTATTTCACCCGCGAAGCCGGAGCTAGTTACTTTCTTACTCTATTTATCGGTTTTAATGGATTCAACTCAGATTTTTGCTACCACCTTTTTACATATGCTCTTATAAATGTGAATCTTAGTTGGCATCCTATTTTTGGAATATATTTTAACCATAATTTGTTTGGTTGTTAACTGAATGTTTTGTTGATTCACCAAGTTTAGGGGCTTTACGGACAGCTTGCTAGAATTAATGATTTGGAGACCTGTTTCCCCAAATGGGGAAATGGGTTTTAGCATAGAGAAGTAACTATTTGTTTCAGGGTCATTAATTAATCCTGAAAAGTTAAACTGCTAGATCAAAATACTTAATAACATGTCAAGTTGGATGCAATCAATTAGTGAACTTCAGTTACTGGTGAGGCCAGGTTGAATGTGTGCTCTTCTTTTACTGTCAATGAATTGCCTCCTTCAATTGAGAAGAATTGGCATCTGTGCATTATGTTTTTTGGTCCCAGTATGTTTCGTAAGCTGCATTAGGAGATCACGCTTGCTGACTTTTAGTTGTCGATAAGTTTAGTCGTTGCTTGGCGATGGAAAAGAAGGCCCTTTTTTCTGAATTATCTTGAAAGTTTCACTAGATACTATAACTAGACGTGGCAAAACGTGTAATATACCCATGGGTACCCGGGTTGTTTTAATAGGTACGGGTTAATGTATTTAGGACTTGTGGGAATATTACTCGTACCTAGTCCGCCCATTATTTTCATGTGTGGATCGGGTGATACCCATGGGTATCCTACCCGCACAAAAAAAATTTGCAATAGGAAAAATGCAATTACAATTAGGCATTAAAGCTCCATTTATTTAACTATTCTGACCCTATCCTCTCTTAAAAAATGAAAAATATGTTTGTTTTAATATTCTTCAAAATGCGTTCTTATTACATTCAATTCAAAACATTTAACAATTACATTTTTCAATAAAAGTTTTAAAATTAAAAAAAAAAAAAAAACACTTCACCCACCCAACTTTTTATAGGCAACTGACCATCACTGTTTGACGATGGCTAGAAGTCGTTGGAATGTCGCACTATCAGTTGGATTTGGTCAATCATACTCTGATTCTTTTCCGACTCGATCTACGGTCAGAGATGTGGTCCTTAACGATGGTTATATCTTGGCCGTAGATCTAGCCTTTTCTGGCCAGATCCATGATCAATCTGCGGCCGAAAAAGGAAAATCGATGTACGACTAGCCAGATCCAGCTAGTCGTGCACCATTCTAAAGACTAATAGCCACCATTCGACGGTGATAATCGATTGCGGACAATCGATTGAATAGAGATGGATATTTTTATTAATTTATAAACTTTTACTATAGAGATATTTAGTTAAATTAACAAATATAGTGGTATAAATATTTTTCAATAATGTACGAAAACACATTCTCAAAATTCTATTCTAACTAAAAGCTAACCAAATGCAGACTCTATGAGAGAGACGAGAGTTGAGATTCTTGAATCTAATGAATGACAGTCGAGATACTCATTTTCCCGAGAAAATGCTTCACCCAATCTGAATTTCTTCAAAGGAGATTTTTAAAATTTTTCTTCAACGATAAATCCAAAACAACAAATCAACAGTAGTGCATATTTCTCCTCTCTTGAGCCCAGAAATCAACATTTTCTTTGACAAAGATACTGGAAATTTTCTTCCATTATTGAACCAAAACAACAAATCAACCATAATACATATTTTATATTTTTCCTCTCCTAAACCCACAAATCAACAATTTCTTTAAATCCCAAACAACAAATCAATAATATCACGTATTCTCCTCTCTTAAACCCATGGATCAAAAAATATTTTCTACCAACAAAAATAAACCACAAATCAACAAGAGAAAACATGGGTCGAGCCGTGAAATGGTTGTCGTTCGCCAACAGCCTTCCACAGGGCCAACGCATGCTCACCCTCAGCGGTGAGCATCACTTGGTGGCAATGGAGATTATAGATCTATGGTATATTTAGTTTATAAAAGACAAAAGAGAAAATGGAGAATGAGACATAAAGAACAAAGGAAAAAAAATGGAAGAGGAAAAAAATTAAATCTCTTTTTGGTAGGAGAGAGGGAGAAGAAGAAGACAAAGAAGAATTGGAGGACGGGCGAAGAGTGAAGCAGAAGAAATATGAAAAAGTGGAGAGGAAAACTTTCAAAGAAAAAAGAACTCCAACTATAGAGAGATTAGAAAAAGATGAAGAAGAATTGGAGAGAGGGAGAAGAAGAAGACGAAGATGAAAGAGAAATATGTGGAGATGAAAAATAATAAAGAAAAAAAATTAAAATTAAAATGAAAAAACTAGAGGAAATTTTTTTTAAAATAAAAGAAAGTTGCCGCATGATTGGTAATCATCATTTTATAGAATTTTAATAAATAATTAAATTATTGATAGATCATATATTATTTGAACACCCTACAATCTTAATGTTCTAAGATAAGTCATAAATAATGTGGTAAGTGATCTCAAAGTGGTTTGAACCCAAGAAATATTGTTATCTTAAATTTACATATGTGTATGTGTGCGTGTGTGTTTGTGTAAGTATTTATTAGATATTAATATAGTAATTTATTAAATCATATGGACTAAAAGTGAATTTCCAATATTCGGGGATCTTTTACCTGAACCCATATGAGTTTCAGTGAGTCTTACTATAAGTCTATAACCAGTTTATCTAGAAATATATGTACTTATATTTTTCTTCTACGGCATACCTTTCATGTCATTGGGTATTGCCTTGCTTCGATTTCTCTAGATGTGATTGAAACGAGTCAATGTTGAAAAATCAATGGATGAGTTATATTTACAAATGAAATGTCACTCAACAATTAAAGTGAAGCAAGGTCAAGAACAATAAATCTCTTTATGAATTATGATAAATGGATCTATTTTACAAGTTCGTTATTACGGGTAAGAATTTTTGTATACATATACTTAAGAAATGAGTGTTGGGAATATATGTACAATTGTACATCATATACATGTATTTATTTTCTCCTTAATGTACATAACATAGCTAAAGCTAATAAGTACTATTACTATAATTTGCTGCCTTTATAAACTATAATGAATAAATATATAATGGACTAATGGAAATTTTCAAAAAAAAATCAATGTTATTTTTTAGTATTATTTAAAATGAGGGTAAATTTTTTAAAATATGTGTTAAAGTTTTTGAAATAATCTTGGAGGGGCAATTAATAGATATAATTAATGTACAAAATCAATATATATTTTACTATTCGTGAGCATCAGAGTTCGAAAGCTCATTCAATGGCTTACGAATTTTCACCTATTTGCGAGCCTAAGAGCTCAAGAACTCATTAACTGTTTGCAAATTTTCAATGGTTCGCGAACTTCCGAGCCGATTACTACCACGTTTGATACTCAGTTCATACATTACTCAAACTGTTCGAATTTGAGTTCGATTCGACATATTTCGAGTCGAATACAAACTTCAGCCGAGCCGAGCACAAGCTATTCGCAAACAAATCGGTTCAACTACAAGCCTAGGGGTAGATATGATATCATGCATTTCCCTATTAAATACCTCCCTTAGGTTATGTAAGAACTACCTTGGTTATGGAATTAGGTTTATGTAGGGGTGAGCGGTTCCAGGTAACCTGCATTTTTCAGGGAAACCAGGACCGGAACCGAAACCAGAACCGAAACCGCATAATGCAAGTTCCCAAAAAAAAGAATCGAAATTAAAACTGTACAGTGCAGATTCTTAAATTCAAGGAACCGGAACCTAAAATGCGGTTCCGATTCCTTTCCCGGGTATCCTATAAAAAACTAATTATCCCCTATTAGTTTAAAAAATGACAAAAATACCTAAAGAGTTTACAAATACACCTTAACAAATTTTGATTACTTATTCATTTGTGTCCAATGTAACTCATAAATCCTCTAATCTCTAGGCAACACTTGAATTCAATCAATTAATCACAATTCACATAAAATTTCTCAATCAAAACCAAGACACAAACAATTATTCATCTATAAATTGTTAATTTAATGTTATAAATTGTTAATGTTTTATAATGTAATATAATAATATTATAATTAATTAATTAATTATAATGTAATGTTATAATTAATTAAGTAATCATGCTATACATGTCTAATATAATGTTATAATTAATTAAATTTCTAATTATTTAATTAAATATTGTACTAATATTTATAATGTAATATTATAATTAATTAAATAAACATACTATAAATTTATAACGTAATGTTACAATTAATTAGATTTTTTAATCATTTAATTAAGTAATATACTAATGACTAATGTAGTAAATTACTAATATTTATAATGTAATGTTATAAATTTATAACCAATTAAGTAATCATTTAACTATGTAATGCTATCATTAATTAAGTGATTATAATATAATATAATGTAACAATGTTATAATTAATTACATAATAATTTAATTAAGTAATCATTTGTTTATAATGTAATGTTACAATTAATTAAGTAATCGTATTATAAATTTATAATGTAATATTAATATGTTATAATTAATTAAATTTCTAATCATTTAATTAAGTATTGTGCTAATGTTTATATAATAAATTACTAATGTTTATAATATAACGTCATAAACAATTAAGTAATCATTTAATTATATAATGGTATAATTAATTATGTGATCATACTATAATGTAATGTTATAATGAATTAATTAATCATATTAGAAATCTATAATTTAATATTGTAATTAATTAAATTTCTAATCATTTAATTAATATACTAATGTTTATAATGGAATGTTATAATTGATTAAGTAATCATATTATAAATCTATAATTGATTAAGTAATCATACTATAACTATATTGTAATGTTATAATTAATTAAATTTTTAATCATTTAATTAAGTAATGTAATAATGTAGTAAATTACTAATGTTTATAATGTAATGTTATAAATTTATAACTAATTAAATAATCATTTAACTATGTAATGCTATAATTAATTAAATGATCATAATATAATATAATGTTATAATTTAATTAAGCAATTATTTAACTATAATATAATGCTTAATTAATTAAATTTTTAATAATTTAATTAAGTAATCATTTGTTTATAATGTAATGTTATAATTAATATAATATAATGTTATAATCAATTAAATAATCAGGTAATTATGTAATGTTATAATTAATTATATAATCATACTATAATGAATTAAGTAATCATACTATAAATCTTTAATATAATATTATAATTTATTTATTTATTTATAATAGAATATTATAATTAATTAAGTAATTATTTAATTATAATGTAATGTTACAATTAATTAAGTAATCGTATTATAAATTTATAATGTAATGTTATAATTAATTAAATTTCTAATCATTTAATTAAGTATTATACTAGTGTTTATGTAGTAAATTAGTAATTACTAATGTTTATAATGTAATGTCATAATCAATTAAGTAATTATTTAATTATGTGATGTTATAATTAATTATGTGATCATACTATAATGTAATGTTATAGTAAATTAAGTAATCATACTATAAATCTTTAATATAATATTATAATTAATTAAATTTTAATCATTTAATTAAGTAATGCAATAATGTAGTAAATTACTAATGTTTATAATGTAATGTTATAAATTTATAACTAATTAAGTAATCATTTAACTATGTAGTAATGTTATAATGTTATAATTTAATTAAGTAATTATTTTAACTATAATGTAATGCTTAATTAATTAAATTTCTAATCATTTAATTAAATAATCATTTATTTATAATGTAATGTTATAATTAATGTTTATAATATAATATCATAATCAATTAAATAATCATCTAATTATGTAATATTATAATTAATTATGTAGTCATACTATAATGAAATGTTTAAGTAATCATATTATAAATCTTTAATATAATATTATAATTAATTTGTTTATAATAGAATGTTATAATTAATTAAATAATCATTTAATTAATGTTCTGTAAATTTATAATATAATATTATAAATAATTAAATATCCAATCATTTAATTAAATATTGTGCTAATGTTTATGTAGTAAATTAATAATTACTAATGTTTATAATATAATGTCATAATCAATTAAGTAATCATTTAATTATGTAATATTATAATTAATTATGTAATTATACTATAATGTTATGTTATAGTAAATTAAATAATCATACTATAAATCTTTAATGCAATATTATAATTAATTAAATTTTTAATCATTTAATTAAGTATTGTACTAATGTTTGTAACAAAATGTTATAATTAATTAAATAATAATTACTTTAAATCTATAATGTAATACTATAATTAATTAAATTTCTAATTATTTAATTAAGTAATATACTAAATGTTATCAGTCAATTAATTAAGTAGTAATCAATTAATGTAATGCTATAATTAATTATACTATAAATCATTAAGTAATGTTATAAAATTATAATTAATTAAGTAACCACTTAACTATAATGTAATGTTATAATTAATTAAGTATAATATTTAACTAGTAAATAAATTTATTAATGTTTATCAATTTATCATATATAATTAATTAATTACTAATTTATTATATATATACTTAGAACTTGATAATTGAAGTAAACAACTAAATATATTATTATTCAATCAAATATACTATTTTATTCAAAAATGATTTTTTTAATAACATGAAGACACTTTTAATTAGATCCTAATTCAAATTATACACTTAATTAATCAAAATTTTAATATTAATATATTATAATAAATTAAAGTTTTTAATATGGTGTAGTTTATATGTAATAACTATCATTATATATTTATTTAATTAGCTTATTCTAAAATTTTAACTTTTTCTATTTTAAATTTTTTATATGTAAAACAATAAAACCCCCCATTATTCATAAATATTTTATTGGAGCTTAGTGTCACGACCAGCCTGCTTGCCGACTCAAGCATGCTGCACGTTCACGTTGCTTATTGATTAAGTGTACTTCAGGGTGAAGCAGACTTAAGAGCTAAGTTAACTTAATAGCTAAGTTAACGACTTAGCTGCTAGGTTTGGCGACTAAGCACCTTCGTTTCTAAGGTTGCACAAAAGCTCGCCTCCCACGAGCTTCGTTTCCAAGGTCGCACAAATGCTCGCCACCCACGAGCTTCATTTCCAAGGCTGCACCAATGCTCGACACCCAGGGTTTTCTTATGTAGCTTAGTCATATTCATTTGAGGAGCTTGAGCCTATAAATAGCCAACTCCACCATGTAAATTTCATAACTTGAATTCCAGCAATATACAGAGTTTATATTTTCTCTATACTTCTCTCTCGTTTATATACTTTTAGCCTGTGAGTTTGTGTGAGCGTTAGGCTGCTTAGCTCATTTCCGACGAGTTAAGGCCGCACGAACTTAGCAAAGAAGTTAAGTGCGTGACAAGTGGTATCAGAGCCTCGGTTAGCATAACCTCGGTTTTCATTCAATGGCAAAAGACACTGTCGCTTCAAAGGGAACCAAGACGGCGGAGATGGAGACTTCCCAAGAACGTGGTCGTCCAGAGAAAGTCGACCCCAACCCTAACCCCTCAAGGCAGAGAGGTAAGTCCAAAGATTTTCTTTCCAGTTTTGACTCACGCTTATCTCGTGTAGAAGAAAGGGTGAGTACGCAGTCGGAGGATCTAGATCATCGTGTGGATGATCTAGAGTCGGAGGTTACCGAAACCCATACTGTCGTGAAAGCTATGTTGCTTCAAATGGAAGAGTCGCTTAGGACTGAAATGGGGAGAATCCATGAGGAGTTCGTAGGGGAGCTTGCCAAAACCCGTCATGTGTTCCAAACCGAAATCAACAGCACATTTGTTCATTTAGACAAGGTGCAAGCTAATTTAGCACGATGCAAGCGCGGCATGGTTGCAAGGACCGGCAACAACGTCATTGAAAGCCAAAAGATTGACGTCCCAAGGCCTAGAAGCTTTGGTGGCTCACGCAAGGCACAAGAGGTTGACAACTTCCTGTGGGGACTAGACAAGTACTTCGGGGCCGTAGGCGTCACAGAGGAAAGCTCGAGGATTGAACTGCAGTCCTCTATCCCACAGACACCGCAAGGTTGTGGTGGAGCAGACGAGAAGGAGACATCGAAAAAGGTATTTGCACTATCTCTACTTTTAATGATTTTAAAAGAGAGCTTAAACGACAGTTTTACCAGGATCAAGCAAACAGGTACAATCCGTGATTATATCAAGGACTTCACCGACTTGATACTAGAGATCCCAGAGATGTCCGACAAGGACTCGCTCTTCAATTTCATGGATGGGTTGCAATCATGGCTGAAAACAGAGCTAAGGCTTCGGGGAGTGCAAGATCTTGCCACGGCCATAGCAGTTGCTGAAAGTTTGATTGATTACAGCACCCAAAAAGAATACACCGGCAAATCCAAAGATAAGAAGGGCGGCTTTGTTAAAGGTGCGGGAGACAAGGGGCAATCCAAGGAGAGCAACCGAGACACCCGCCAAGACTACTCCTCATCCAAAGGTAAAGACAAGGGCAAACGTTGGGACAAGAACACCAACAAACCCCGCAATAATTGCTTTATTTGCAATGGGCCTCATTGGGTGAAAGACTGTCCAGAGAAGAAATCTCTTACTTCCCTCATAGCCAAGCATCAGGAGGGCAAGCCAGCCGAAAACAGTAGTGATGGGGCACATATGGGATCGATGCAACTACTCAATGGGATTCAGTCCGCACCAAAAACCCAAGCCAAAGGGTTGCTCTATGTTGATATGGCCATCAATGGGAAGGCCACCAAAGCCATGGTAGATACGGGAGCTTCGTATAATTTCATTTCGGTAAGCGAAGCACGTCGGCTAGGCATCAAGGCTTCAAGAGGTGGAGGCACCATCAAGGCAGTCAACTCAGTGGCACAACCAATACATGGTGTGGCTCGACATGTCAGAACCACAATGGGAACTTGGTCCGGTTACTTGGATTTCTCAGTTGCACCGATGGATGACTACCAAGTTGTCCTTGGCTTAGATTTCATGGAACAAGTCAAGGCATTTCCTTTGCCATCAACCAACACCATGTGTATCATGGACGGGGAACATGCTTGTGTGTTGCCCACTAGCCGCTCTACCAAGCCGAAGACAGCAACACTCTCGGCTATGCAGTTCAAGAAAGGCATCAAGAAGAAAGAGGAAAGGTACTTGGCCATCCTTAAGCAATATGACGATGAGGAGCCAATCCCGCTAGAGGCAGTGCCCCGGGAGGTAGCACAAGTACTTGAGCAGTTTGTTGATGTCTCACCAAATGAGTTGCCAAAGGAACTACCACCTAGAAGAGAGGTAGACCACCAGATTGAGCTGGAACCAGGCGCCAAGCCACCTGCCAAGGGTCCTTACCGTATGGCACCACCCGAGCTTGCGGAACTAAGGAGGCAATTGCGGGAACTACTAGATGCAGGGTTCATCAAGCCCTCCAAAGCTCCTTATGGCGCACCAGTTTTGTTTCAAAGGAATAAGGATGGTTCCTTGCGCATGTGCATCAACTACCGAGCACTAAACAAGGTATCTGTTAAAAATAGCTATCCTATTCCTTTGATTATCGATCTTTTCGATCAGCTGGGGCATGCCCGCTACTTCACCAAACTAGATCTGCGGTCAGGTTACTATCAAGTGTGCATAACCGAAGGCGACGAGCCAAAGACCACTTGTGTTACAAGGTATGGGTCTTATGAATTCTTGGTTATGTCATTTGGTCTAACAAATGCACCAGCCACTTTTTGCACTTTGATGAATAAGATATACCATCCGTACCTCGACCGGTTCGTGGTCGTCTATTTAGACGACATAGTGGTGTATAGCAAAACCTGGGAGGAGCACATGCTGCACCTCAGGGAAGTGTTCCAACTCTTGTGGGACAACAAGCTGTATATCAAGAAAGAGAAATGCTCTTTCGCTAAGCCAGAGGTAATGTTCTTGGGTCACAAGATCAAGGATGGGCAACTTATGATGGAGGATGACAAAGTGCAGGCCATTTAAGAGTGGGAAACACCCACCAAAGTGCCGAAGTTACGATCCTTCCTCGGATTAGTAAACTACTACCGCCGGTTTATCAAAAGTTACTCAGCAAAGGCAGCCCCATTGACAGACTTACTCAAGAAGAGCAAGCCGTGGGACTGGTCTAAAGAGTGTCAAGCTGCCTTTGAAGAGTTGAAAGCTGGAATTAGCAAGGAACCTGTGCTTGCCTTGCCAGACCACACTCAGCCATATGAAGTGCACACCGACGCATCCGACTTTGCCATCGGGGGAGTACTCATGCAGAATGGGCATCCGTAATGAGACCGAGCGGCGTTACACTGTGCAAGAAAAGGAAATGACAGCCATCATCCATTGCCTTAGAGTATAGCGACACTACTTGATTAGATCTAAGTTTGTTACTTTGATAGACAACGTCGCAACGAGCTACTTTCAGACCCAGAAGAAGTTAAGTCCGAAGCAGGCACGATGGCAGGACTTTCTTGCCGAGTTTGATTATGTCTTGGAGTACAAGCCGGGTAAGACCAATGTGGTGGCAGATGCATTAAGCCGTAAGGCCGAGTTAGCGAGCATCAGTCAAGTCACAAGCGCATTGGCTGACCGAATCAAGCAGGGACTCCAGCATGAGCCATTGGCTCGAAACATCATTGCCTTGGTAGAAGAAGGGAAAACCCGGAGGTTTTGGCTGACTGACGGCTTACTCTACACCAAAGGCAACCGTCTCTACATCCCAATATGGGACAATCTGAAGAAAGAATTGATCAAGAAGTGTCACGACTCCTTGTGGGCAGGCCATCTAGGTATGAGATGCACTCTTGCTCTCTTAAATTCAGCCTACTATTGGCCTGGGATGCAGGATAGCATTGAGGGGTATGTGCGTACGTGCCTTGTTTGCCAGCAAGACAAGGTAGTGCAACAGCAATCGACAAGCTTACTACAACCACTACCCGTGCCCGAGAGACCATGGGAGAGTGTCTCAATGGACTTCATCACATGTTTGCCAAAGTCCGAGGGGTCTGGAAGCATCATAGTCATTGTGGACAGATTCAGCAAGTATGCCACCTTCATCCCCACATCCACCGATTGCACAACGGAAGAAACAGCCAAGCTTTTCTTTCATAACATCATCAAGTTATGGGGCATCCAGACAAGCATAGTCAATGATTGAGATCCTCGGTTCACTGGGAGATTTTGGACAGAATTATTCAAGATGTTAGGATCAAACCTAAACTTCTCAACCAGCTTTCATCCCCAAACTGATGGTCAAACTGAGCGCGTCAATGCACTGTTAAAGCTCTATTTGCGGCACTATGTGAGCGCTAGCCAACGGGATTGGGCAAAGCTCCTTGATACAGCACAATTCTCATTTAACTTGCAGCGGAGCGAGGCAACCAACAAAAGTCCTTTCGAGATCATCATGGGACAACAACCGAACACACCTCTTTCCCTAGCCACATGCTATGATGGGAAGAGCCCTGCAGCCTTCAGGTTAGCCAAGTCATGGCACGAACAAACTGAACTTGCTCGTGCAGCCTTACATAAGGCAGCGAAGAGAATGAAAAAGTGGGCCGACAAGAAAAGAAGGCACATAGAGTTCCAGGAAGGTGATCTTGTTCTTGTAAAGCTACTACCCCAGCAGTTCAAGACATTAAGGAAGGTGCACAAAGGCCTTGTGCGCAAATATGAAGGGCCCTTTCAAGTGATACAACGCATCGGCAAAGTTTCGTATCGACTCCAGCTTCTTCCGAAACTAAAGATACACCCGGTCTTCCATGCAAGCTTGTTGAAGCCATTTCAGAAGACCTGGAGGAGCCATCCCGAGGAGTTTCCAAACGAGCACCAACAGCTGTTGTAACATCCTTTGATAAGGAAGTTGAAGAAATACTTGCCGATAGAGTCATTCGCCGATGAGGAGTGCCAAATTACCGGGAGTACTTCATCAAATGGAAAGGACTTCCCGATATTGAGGCCAGTTGGGAGATCGAAGACTCATTGTGGCAATTCCAAAACTCAATCCTGCGCTATAAGGATAGTGCGACGAGGGCGTCGCAGCATTAGGTGCGGGAGAATGTCACGACCAGCCTGCTTGCCGACTCAAGCATGCTGCACGTTCACGTTGCTTACTGATTAAGTGTACTTGAGGGTGAAGCAGACTTAAGAGCTAAGTTAACTTAATAGCTAAGTTAACGACTAAACAGTTAGGTTCGGCGACTAAGCACCTTCGTTTCCAAGGTTGCACAAAAGCTCGCCACTCACGAGCTTCGTTTCCAAGGTCTCACAAATGCTCGCCACCCACGAGCTTCATTTCCAAGGCTGCACCAGTGCTCGACACCCAGGGTTTTCTTATATAGCTTAGTCATATTCATTTGAGAAGCTTGAGCCTATAAATAGCCAACTCCACCATGTAAATTTCATAACTTGAATTCCAGCAATATACAGAGTTTATATTTTCTCTATACTTCTCTCTCATTTATATACTTTTAGCCTGTGATTTTGTGTGAGCGTTAGGCTGCTTAGCTCATTTCCGACGAGTTAAGGCCGCACGAACTTAGCAAAGAAATTAAGTGCGTGACATTAGGCTCCAAAACAGGTTCCAAAATAGGTTCCAAAACAAGTTCCAAAAATTGGTTCCAAAATAGGTTTCAAAATAAGCTCCAAAACAGGTTCTAAACAGGTTCCAAATCAGGTACCCTCTACAGGTTCCAAGCAGGTTCCAAATCGGGTATCCGTTTCAGGTTTTTTTTCTAGGTTTAGTTCCTGTTCCTCCACACATAAGAACCGAAATCAGAAGAACCGGAACTGGAACCGCACAATGTCGGTTCCAATAAAATGGAACCGGAACCTACCTGCACAATGTCGGTTCTAGGTAGGTTTCGGTTTTGGTTCTGGTTCTACCCGCAGGTTTCGGTTCTACCCGCAGGTTCCGGTTCTACCCACTACCCATGCTCACCCTTAGGTTTATGTGACGAGGTTTCATAAGCTTCTCAACTTGTGATGAAGAGAATGAAATCACATCAATTTTAGAGGTATTTTTTAATTATTTTTCCAAATTTTTAAGATACATTTAAATGAATGTGTAATCCTACTAGGTGTTGGTCCATTAAAAAATGATTTGATAAACTATTTAACAATACATTATTTAGGATGTAATTTGTTAGGAACCCGATTCTAGGATGATTGGGAAGATATACAAAAAGGGTACGTTAAGTAGAATTAGGCAATTAGGATATCTTGTAATTACGATATCTTTCAAAATAGGAACTATAATTACTCTATTATGAAATTAAAATAGGAATTAGAGTCCTTTTAGGAGTCATTCGGAGTCTAAATCTAGATCGTGATTATCAATGAAGAATTTTGTCAACTAATCTCTCCGTCTCTTGTTCTTGGAGATCTATGTTCCTCATATAAGCAGATCCTATCTCAAACCCTATCATTGGTGCTCTTGTTCTTTTTCCATGGTAGATGGAACCCGTACTTTGGATGATTAAGTGACTAAATTTAAGGTGGCAACAACAACATCTTCAAACCATTTCGATTCACTTTGCTGCGATTTGATGGTTCAGATCCGACAGGATGGACATTTAAGGCAAAACAATTTTCAATAACTTTGACACACCATTTGAATAGTGCCTGATTTGTGCTTAGTTTCACATGGATGGACCGACTCTTTCCTAGTATCACTGGATGTCTTCCAATGGACAAATTCGTTCTTGAGATTCTTTTCTACAAACCTTGGAGGTTTGTTTTGGACCCTTCGTAATTGTGGATTATCAAGGGTAGTTGGCAAAATGCTCGCAGCCAAATGGACATCGACTTCGCACTTTAGAAGATTTGGAAGACCAGGTAACCAATTCGACAGCTATTCGGTCTTTGCAGGCGCGAAGCTTGATTCAATGGAGGATCTTCTCAACAAAATTGCAAGGCAACTCCTGGTATTGGAATTCCAGTTGGATAAATCCATACGACAACAACAACCCCAACCTTTTCCCTGGAATCAAAAGTCATTTCTCAAGTGGGTTCCATCAGATATTCTTCCAAATTATGTCGCGGTTGTCACCTGCCAGCAGCCTGCCATTGACTTTCCCTTGGTCCCTCACTGTCATAATAACACCTATCCTCCATCACTATAGACACCCCTCACCAGGCCTCCCATATGTTCTGCTCTCTCCCAGGCGGCGCTGCCCAACTCTCCACTTTGAGCCGCCTATCGTAGCGTCCTTGGCACGACCTCTGAAGCTATCATCAGGAAAGCTTATCCTAGATGGGAACTCAGTTCGGTTAATCATTATCTCTTGGATTTACCTAGTGTGCGAAGGGAGTATCTCTTTCAAGTGTTATTTTGACGTCGGGGGTGAAACTTTGGCTGTCTTTTTACTGCCTTAGACCATCTCCAACCCATTGCACCAATTTGGTGCAAAATTGCACCAAATTGGTGCAAAATTTGGTACAAAACACTATTCCATCTCCAACCCACAAGACCAAATATTGCACCAAAAAGAATATTTCCTAGAATATTCTTTTTTTTCTTTTATTGTAATAATCAACAATTAATCTATTTCACTCATTATTTTTGTATATATTAATTAAATATTGGGAATGATATTTTTATTAAATAATAATTATTTTGAAAATTATATTAATTTAATAGAATTAAGCATTTATTTAATCAAATAAACATTACATTTAATATAGAAAAACATTACATCTAATATAAAATGATACACAAAAAAAAAAAAAAAAACAACAACAACACAAAGGTAAAATTCCATATTGATAGTAATTTAATTTTCCAAATTAGTATGTTCTTCCCACAAATGATCAATTAATGCATTTTAGTTTATGTTGTATTTTATTTTAATTTTAGTGTTTTTAAATTAGTGTTAATTTTTATTTTGAGTTATTGTAGTTTAATATTTGCATTGAATAAAGTTATATTTTTAATTTTTCATCATTTTTTAAATTATATAATTATTATAAATTTATTATTATAAATAATAATCAAATTAAATTAAATACAAATACTCAAATTTGGTGTGATTTTTTGTGTAAAATTTAATACTCAAATTAACTTAACAAAATTTAAAAAAAAAACAAAAAAACCAAAATTAAAAAAAATATATATTTTTTTATTTGTGCTACAGTACCGCGCCATTTTGGCGCAGTGTTTAGCGTGGGTTGGAGTACCAACCCACGCCAATTTGGTGTTTTTTGCGCCATTTTGGCGTGGGTTAGAGATGCTCTTAGCCCTCATTTGAACCAAATGATTTCTTATGGTTGTTCACAATTAAAGGTCTTGGCTTCGATAACAACTACGTGTTATGTTGTAATACAATGCAACCTTGAGGACAAGGTTGATTCGAAGGGAAAGGTAATGTTAGGAACCTGATTCTAGGATGATTGAGAAAGATATACAAAAAGGGTACGTTAAGTAGAATTAGGTAATTATGATATCTTGTAATTATGATATCTTTTAAAATATGAATTATAATTAATCTATTACACAATTAGAATAGTAATTAAAGTCTTTCTGAAAGTTATTTGGAGTCCAAATCTAGATCGTGATTATCAACGATGAATTTTGTTAATTAATTTTGCTCTCTTGTTCTTGGAAGTCTGTGTTCCTTATATAAGCAATAGGTCTTATCCCAAACCTTATCATTATTTTCCCTATAAACATTCTCAAGCTTATTATACGTTTGATAATTTCTTAAAATTTGGGAGTATTTTCTGAAATTCAGCCAATAATTATGAGCTAGAACTTCAAAATAAGAGAAGGAGATAGCGACAAAATAGTATCCATGTGGTTAGGTGTTGTTAGGTGTGGTTAGAGCACGTGAGAGATAATGCATTGATTCCCATGCAACCGAAAGCGGGTTTGTTTAGTAAACCACGAACACTCCCTCAACAACTTTCATTAAACTATACTTTCAATCTCTTCACTGTCTTCTTCCTCTTCTTCTTCCAATCAAAACTTAAAAAATAATAATAATAAAAAATACAAATTCTATAGCTTTCTTTAGTTTACTTTTTAGGTAGCCTTAAATATCCATCTTAAATATAAAATTATTGACACGCATAAATATCAAAATTTTGACGTTGAAGCTGATAAAATAATGGAAGAACATTTATTTTTGTTTTTTTTACTGTAAGAGCGTATATATGTTTAAGTTGGTAAGCATGTACCTCCTGTTTCCCACTTCCGCATTTCCAGGATCCTCCTCTTTCTGATATTTTACTCCACTTGGGTTCTCCATTTTCTCGGGAAACTATAGAGTTTTCTCGAGAAAGTTAGTCGTCATTTTGAGTGTTAATGGGTTGTTGTTTATGGAAATGAGAGAAATGGAGGAGGTGATAATTAGGCAAGGGAGGTCTCTGGCGGAGACTCCAACGTACTCCGTTGCTTCAGTCATCACAGTCTTGGTTTTCGTTTGTTATGTTGCTCAAAAGTCTATTTACAAATTTGGAAAGGTATGTTTGGTTCCTGAGAAAATGTGGGAAGTAAAGAAATTTTCTTTTTATTTTTATCCTTTCTTGTTGAAATTTACTTGCTTATGTTAGTAGTTTGGACCCACATTCTTATTTTTCTTAGCTTAACAAAGAAGTGTCAAAAGGTCAAGAAAGTAACCGCTTTATATTAATGGCTTCTCAGAAAGTGTGGGAAAATTAAATTGTTTGCTAGTTTTTCTCATTGCGATAAATGTTAATTTGTTAAGAAAAGGGGAATTTAGTTAGGGAATCTGTTTCGTTATTGAGAAAATGTGGAAAAAAACAATGTGTTAAGAATCCTGATCTTTTCCCCACTTAGGACCCACATGGCAGTTGTCTCGATTGTTTTCAGGAAAGTTTTCAAAAAGTTCGAAGAATTGGATTTGTTACCTAGAAAATCTAGAAACTTTGTAATATGTTTTGATTTGATTCCAAGAAAATGTTGGAAATGGAAAGAAACGCCAAATTAATTTCGTTTTCCTTTCTAGCTTGGAGTTTAGATAGATTTCCCAAAGGTTTGGAGGAAATCAATTTTGTAATATTAACTTTGTTTGGTTGCTCGGAAAATGTTACAACGTGAAAAGAATTTTGTTTTTTCTTTTACAATTTTGGAACCAGAATAGCCATTTGGATTAGCTCACAAATTTTAGTCAAATGGGGTGGGAATATGAAGAAATTAACAATTGCCAAAAAGTTGTTCAAATTCGTAGAAAAATATTTATTTATTTATTTATTTTAAATTTATGTAGTGGTTGAAGAAAACAAGGAGGAAGGCTCTGTTTGCTTCACTAGAGAAGATTAAAGAAGGTGGGTTCCTTCAATTAGTTTCAACTTTCACTTTTCTTGATTTAAAATTGATACTGATTTTTCATCAAGTTTCTGTTTGTTCTTTTGTTAATTTGGTTTAGAATAGCATTTCTTATATGGCATTTGGGTTTTGATTTGTTTGATTTTTATTTATTTGTTTGTTTGTTTGTTTTGCTGATAGAGCTGATGTTGCTGGGGCTTATATCTTTGTTGTTGGCGCAATGGGCACGAGGGATATCTGAGATTTGTGTGAATTCATCACTTTTCAGCAGTAAATTTTATATCTGTTCTGAAAAAGATTATGGCATCAATGAGCATGTCTTGTTAAAAAGTTCCTTCTCTTTTCAAAATGAATCTGATATTCCCCCCAGAGGAATTAACACTCACACATCTCATCAATGTGGTGAGGTAAAATTCTTCTTTTACCATTTGAATAACTTTGTTGCACTCTTGGTTTGTGAATTAGCCTTTTTAACACACTCCTTGTTGATTGAAGGGCCATGAACCGTTTGTTTCACTTGAGGGTCTTGAGCAGCTTCACCGTTTCTTGTTTGTTCTTGGTATCACTCATGTCCTTTACAGCTGCTTGGCTGTTGGTTTGGCCATGAGTAAGGTGCATTCTTGTCTCTTTGTTTGTATCATTCAATAAATTCTTGATCTCTCTGTTTGAAGGTGGTTTTATAATTGGAGCTTGATGATACTGCATTTTCTATAGTTTGGTCAAGACATTCATATTTTATTCAAAGCTAAATGCAATATTAATTGTATTTCCTTGTCTAATAGCCTCGTTAATATTTGTGCTAAGGTTTATTTGTTTTTGATGACATGCTATTGTAGATTTATAGTTGGAGGAAATGGGAATACCTAGCAGTTCCAGCGGCTGATGCAAGTTTGCAAGGTTGACAGGAAGTTCCTGCTTGATTTTGTTGTTCAATTTGCTTATGAAACAAAATGCTGTTTTGATACCATTTTAATTATCTAACACATAAGAGCTTGGTAGTAATTTCATTTTAGGTGATCCGATAGTTTGATAGATGACAACTTGATCTTGGTTATTTGAACTCAACTTCAAGTATGAAATAAGAGCTTCCTTCTGCAATGTGTGTTTTGTAACAAATATAAGTGACACACGCTAATCTGTGGTAGCGAATGGACAAAGTGTCAATCAGGTTGTCTTGCAGTTTCTCATTACAGATTAGTTCAACCAAGAAACATGAGGTCAATCAAATTAGTGGGTTGGGATTTATGGATTTCATGAACTAGAGCAATTATTTTAGACTATTTATCTTCTTATCCAGCTCGAGTCAGTACACAATCTTGCTTAGCTAACTAAAATATGTGCTTCTGTCATAGTACTGCAAAAGGGGCTTCAGCAGCACTTGAATTGCCAAATAAAAAGTTCCATGCAAATCAAAATCAACTGCATATGCACTGAGAAGATTTGTATAGTTTTAGGTTGCCCCGTTGTTATATTACTGGTTGTCGTGCCATATACATAGACAGTAGTTGCACAAAATGCAGTAGTAACTGCATAATTGCCTCTTGCAGAAGAGACTTTAGCGAATGTGCAAAGGCCCCTGGTTTACTCTTGGTTTATGATTCATATCTACATTGTTAATTTTTGAATTATGTTCACTTTTCTAATCTTCATTTTATTTTATAGAAAAGAAATTCAAGGTGATGCGGCGACAAACCACCTTTGTCTTCCATCACACATCTCATCCATGGAGCAAAAGTCGGGTTCTACTTTGGATGGTAACTTTTCTTGCTTTTATATGATTGACAAGTATTAGCATTAAGTAGTAATGATTTTTGTTTTTCTATTGTTGTGCTTTCTTCTCAGAAGCAAAAGTTAAGATTTGTAAATGTCTACCTAATTTCTGAATGATAGTGTCTAAGGTAAAGTTGATTATTGCGGTGTAATTATGCAGCTTTGCTTTCTAAGACAATTTAAGGGCTCTATACGGAAGTCAGACTACTTGGCTCTACGTCTGGGTTTCATCACTGTGGGTATCTGATTAGTACTAATGCTTCATTATATGATACTTCTTTATTTGTTTTCTTTGCTTATTCACCATATCTATAATTTCCCAAGTATTCATGTGAAGTATAAGAACAGGGTTGAGGGAGAGGCCCTGGTACTTTGTTCTGACTCTTACGCTTATATTTTTATTAGTGATGATAGTCATATTATTCTTCTTCACCAAAATGCTATGTTGTCTTTATTAGCATGTCACTTGAAGTCTGCAAGCCATTACATTGTTTCAATTTTGTGTTTAATCGTTATCATCAATATATCAGCTATCTTCCTGGTTCAGTATTGAAATTATATTGCTTATTTTCCTTCTTTATCTTTTTAGAAGCACAAACTACCACTTTCTTACAATTTCCATAACTATATGGTTCGAAGTATGGAAGACGAATTTCATGGCATCCTCGGCATTAGGTATGCAGTCATCCAAACTGAATTGCAGTTCTGTGTGTCATTTTTTTATCTGGTTCCCAGCACTGTTCTAAATTCTTTAGTATGCATTCATACATGGTATTTTACCATTTTTGGAATTGAATGAGACTAAATAATTGTGTAATACAATTTCCAACAATACAGCTTTTTGTGTGCGCATTTGAGATTTTCTGGATATAAATTCTTCCAGAGAGTGCGGAAGAAGTAAAATAAGTTTACACTAAATTATTTCCAATTTTGCAGCTGGCCACTTTGGGGTTATGCCATAGTGTGCATCTTCATAAACATTCATGGTAAATTGTTGTATATTCATAATGCGAATGTCCTTTATCGATTAAGCTTTATTTTGTGGGATAATGAAGCCGTTTATTCTTTTGCAGGTCTAAATATTTATTTCTGGTTGTCTTTTATCCCTGCCATTGTAGGTATTCTCACACTTGTTATCATCTGATCCAATTGATCTCTCCCTAATAATGTTACATTTTTGTGCTCAATTTGTACGTGTCAAAGCTTGTCATGTTGGTTGGAACAAAGCTTCAGCATGTTGTCTCCTCATTGGCCCTTGAAATTAAGGAACAGACAGGGCCGCCCGTTGGGACTCAAGTAAAGCCAAGTGATGATCTATTTTGGTTTAGAAAACCGGTGATTTTGTTGCGGTTGATTCAATTTATTATATTCCAGGTGATTATTTCTTGTGTTATTTCATTCACATATCCAGATTCTCATCCACATTTGACTGTCGTCCTCGTTTCTTTCCTGTTCGTGCAGAATGCCTTTGAGATGGCAACATTCATATGGTCCTTGGTAAGTGTATACTCGTTCTTTCTCTGTGGTTTTGGTTGCTTGTGAAATCCATGGTCAGCATATAATTTGCATACGTCATACTAATATTCAGTTTCGGCATTCTCGTGTTATATTAAGTATTTAAAAAAAAAAATGACAAAAAAATGACATGATTAACACCTTATGTTCTCTTTTATGTACAGCCGATATATACCGATAGAACTCCCGAGTATCTCACTTAATCACACACACAGCTAGCAAATTTAAAAGGGACAAAAAGGAGTAATAATGATCACTGTAATCCTGGATCAATTCAATATGGTATTAAGGGAAAAGAAATGACAATATCCAGAACAATCCTCAATTACAATGAAATGAAAACAAATGCAACTGATAGTCCTAGCAATTCGAGGAGCTAGGGGCCTCCTTAAATGACAATTGATAATTCTCCCTTCTGCTTACGTAAGCCTTCTTCTTATACTAATCAAGTAACTGAATTATTCCCTCTATAACTAATTGATTCCTCACACGCCACACGCCTAAACCCATCCTCCACTGTCGCATGCACTCCTATGCCTTTTTACTCTTATGCCCTCTGTATTTGTGCACCTTCTTGATGGGGGGTCTATCATATACCAAAGATCCTTAACTGATAGTTTTCAGTCAATGAACTGCTTAAAATAGACGATGTACTAAAATGATTCACAGAATACATAACTATAAGGCTAGTACATAAACCATTTTGTGCTTTATAATTAATCCCAGAACATGCAATTTGTAATGAATCTGTAATTTTCTGTTGTTTAGTGGGGACTTGAGGAGAGATCATGCTTCTTGAAAAATCACTATATGATAATCATTCGATTGACCTCTGGGTACGTTTCCTTCTTAACTATGTACTTCCATGAAAATATATGATATATTTTCAGTTATGCTACTAATTTGGCTCGTGCATATGAATATTATTTCTTTCTGCTGGTTTTTGGTATAATGCCATGGATCTTACTGTAATTTCAACATGTTAATTAGTATGAAGCCAGTGAAATAAGACAATTATTTTATCTGCATTCACAATTCTCGGCTGCTATTATTAGTATTCCATGCCTTGGTCCTTCACTTTGTTTATCATTTTTCTTTGAGATAATCACCCTCATTGGCTCATCTCATAGAAATAATTTCTTGTAGCTATCTATCTCTGATTGAAAACATGCGCTTTCCAGAAAACTTCTCTGTTTATAAGAATACACTCTTCTTCAACTTTCTCAGTGGTTCTTGCATCGATTTACACAAATTACGTTTTGTGTTTTTGATCATGATTATGTTGAGACAGCAAATTATTTACATAAATAATGAGATGCTATCAGCTTCAAGCAAAAATGATCCTTTAACACTGTACAGAGCTAAGGTACAGGGCTAAAAGTTAAAAAAAAAAAAAAAAAAAATTATCTTTTAGATATATATAATGTGCAAATAGATTAGTTACATGTACTTTTAGACGGCAAAAACGATCTTATACATGTATTTTATTTTTATAAATGCAGGGTTCTTGTTCAGTTCTGGTGCAGCTACAGCACAGTGCCACTGAATGTGATTGTGACACAGGTTTGCCTAACAACTTTTACAAACAAATATTGATACTAAAATTAAATTGGCATTTTTGAATTGAAATAGTACATCTATGCTATACATGTTTCGCAATTTACAAACTTTATCTTCTGGTGTGCTTATTGAAGCTTTAGCTTATGTTTCTGACTAAGGAATAAATATGAGTTAATTTTAAACTCTTGTAATTCTAGGATTCTAAGCTGATAGCTCTTTGACCAATTCAGATGGGATCTCAATGGAAGAAAGCTCTGGTGGCAGAGAGTGTGAGAGAGTCGCTCCATAGTTGGTGTAAGAGAGTAAAGGAGAGGTCTAAACACGACTCATTGCATTCACGCACTACAAGGTCTATATGCTCACTCGAATCAACAATTGATGAAAGAGATGAAATAATGGTGGCATCCAGTACTTTATCTAGGAGTTCTTCCATGGAGTCACTGAATCAAGTAACTATAACATCAACTGAACAAGCAGAGTCTGTTCTTCAGACCTCCGAACATCCTGAAACTGAATTGTCATTTAGAGTGCAAGAGTACTTATCGGATACTATAAACATTAATGCCTTAGAACCTCCCAGTACTGATGAAGAAGGTAGTACAGGCAATGGAGAGGAAGGGAAAGTTGAGACTCTTTATGACTTATTTCAGAAGACCTGAAACACATCCTTTATGGGTTCAGATAATTTTTGGATAGCATTAAAATGTGCAACCAACTTGCTTGTAATACTGATAATGCACAATGAATGGTGTAAAATAATCTTGTATTGGAAGGTTGTAATTTTTAAGCCTGGCATAACTTCTTAACCCACATTGGTATGAGCCATGAAAATAGGTTTTTATTTATTCATAATTCTAAATACGAAAGAAAGTTACAGAGAAATGGCAATGAAGTTGAGCAGTATTTTCATCTTAAAATGTTCTTTATAAGAATTAGCGGTTTGTTTTCCATTGCAAAATGTTCTTTATTTTACGCTCCATTCATCTCAAACAAAGAGAAGTGGACCTTTCATTTGTTATCTTATCTATAAACCAACCTGATTGCTAATGAATTCAGTTAAAATATTAAGAAATTTATACTAAGCTGTAACTTAATGTTAAGAGTACCTAGTTCTGTAACCATATTGCGAAGGATTCGGATTCATTGCTGCATTTCATGGTTGAGCATGAATGCTTCATATTTGAACAAACACATTATAGTTACTGGGAAAAAGCATCATATTCATCATCTCTGGGAATTCATGGATGAAAACACTTGAAATAAGAAAAAGTGCTATTCTGACTAGATTAAGAACATTGTATACTGAAAAACACAGAAAGTACTCCAAAAATAAGTAACTTAGTAACTTACCAGAAGTATTCTTTTTTTTTTTTCTTTTTTAAACACAAACCTTGACGCTGGTGCTTCTGACAGTGCTTAATAAAGCACTTTCAAGTGCTTAAAATTAATCCAAAATGAATTTTGACAAGATAAAAACACTTGCTTCCTGGTTGAGTTAACTATGGATGCTTCATATTTGGAACAAAAACCTCATAATTACTGGGAAAAAGCGTCATATTGAGCTCCGCGAATTCATGGATAAAAACACTTTTAAATTATTAGAAGTCCTTCTTTGACAAGATTAAGAACATTGTTGGCTTAAAGACACAGAAAGTCCTAAAAAAATTATTAACTAGCTTACCAGAAGTGTTCTTTTTAAACACAACCCTTGCGGAAGCACTTTCAAGTACTGGAAGATAATTAAAAACGGATATTTTACAATATGAAAAGCACTGTAAACTGAAAAACGGAGAAAGTACATACAAAAATGAGTAACTTGTAACTTACCAGAAGTGTTCTATTAAACAGTACCCCTTGATGGTGCTTCGTAGAGAAGCACTTTTAAGTACCTAAAAATAATCGAAAATGAATTTTTGACAAGATTTTATAGCAGTCAGTATAAACTGGAAAACACAGATCACCGAACGGTGGTCAGAAGTCACTAAAATGACACATAACCGATTGGATCTAGCCAGTAGTGTGTCGATCTGACCTTTTCCGGTCAGATCCACCATGGATCTAGCTGTTGACGACGGTCATATCTTGGCCGTCAATTAGCCATCGATGACGGCCAAGATATGACTATCATTGATGACTAGATCTTTGGCCGTCGATCTAGCATTTTTCGGCCAAATCCATGGTGGATTTGGCCGAAAAAGGCCAGATAGGCACACGACTGGCCACATCCAGCCGGTCATGTACCATTCCAAAAGATTCAAGTCACCTTCTGATGGTGGTGGCCGGCAGACGGGAATATGTGGATAGATGAAAGTACTTTTGTCAATTTATAAACTTTTATATTTGAGAATATTTAGTTAAATTAACAAACCTAAGGAGTCAAAAAAATATAAATATTTTGAGTTGAATAAAATAGGATTGGATTTTGAGAATATTGAAATAAATGTATATTCTATGTAACAATTACCATAGAAATCATGTCATTATCTCAAAAGGTGCTAGCCCTCTTCGAATAGTCATTTCTCTCTCTTATCTTTCTCTAACTTCTCAAGGCTATTGGTATGATCATGTAGGTCCACCGTGGATTAGTCATGAGACAATTCTGGATGAATCCAAAAATCTGTCTAGAGGCCCAACGACTATGGTAAACATCTAGCAATATGTCATAGTCCCTAAACCACAATGAAAAATACTTCATTGAACCCTTTTCAGATCATATGTACCATGCAAGTAAAGTCCCTCCATTAATATATCCTGATTCAGTACAAATTCATGGAAAGTCAAAAATCCTAAACTTAATCTTCTATCAAATTGTCAATCAATATGTCCAGAACTTGTCATCACAAACTTACTTCCGTGTGACTAATAATATACTCTGGCCAAAGATTTTGGTTTTTGACATTTATCAGCATTCGTCTAGGAACCTGAATCCAAATGGAGTCACCGATACTCCTAATCCTATATTTCTAAGTCAATGGATCCCATCTTGACTATCATTTTTTTCCGCATATGAACAATGTATGACCAAATAGGATTTGTTATACGAAACATGACTAGTCTTGTACTCATATACCATATGAACCATACGCATCCGTATCGGATTCGACCTCTGTGTCTTAGGTCAAAGGACCACATCGTGCACTGATATAACCAGATGATAAATCATTGACTATATGATTTTCCAAGTGATTTGTCGTTATTTGGTCATGTTCAAAAAATAGTTCATCAATCGCTAATCCATACTAATGCCCTAGTGACATGACTATCATCATCATCCGTACTTATATCAACTCATGATATCTTTTGGAAGTATCTAGTATGCCTACTATGCAATGTAGTTGCCCAAATAATATTACTTCAGTGGGGAACCATTTGATAAATTCATATATATATTTTATTTTAAATGCATGACTGAATAAAGGAAGCAATTTATATATATGAATTGAAAAACTATTTCTTCTATCATTTATGATATATTGATACAAAACATAATGCTCTGAAACTGACAATACGACTGGTTTCTAGGGCAGACACTAACAAACACTAACAAACTCTCACTTGCACTAAAGCCATTTGATGTTATATCTCATACCCATCTTCTCAATATGATGGTCCAATTACTTTAGTGTCATCGCCTTGGTCAGTGGATCAGCTTCATTTTCTCCTGAAGGTGTCTTAAGAATTATAATCTCTCGATCTCCAACAAATTCTCTCAAAATATGGTACTTACGCTGAATGTATTTGGATTTTTTGTGTGCCCTTGGTTCTTTTGCCTGTGTAATAGCTCCATTATTGTCACAGAACATGCTTATCAGGTAAGCCATGTTCGGAACCACACCTAGTTTAATTACGAACTTTCGAATCCAAACAGCCTCCTTTGCTACTTTTAAAGTAACAATGTATTTAGCTTCTATAGTGGAGGCTGCTTTAATTGTCTGTTTGGAATTTTTCCAACTATAGCACCTTAACAAACATACAAAGGTTAATCCTTCACAAATGCACAAGTCGTAATCGCAGCATTGTGCATGATAAGGGCCGATCCCACAAAAACTGGAGGTGCTCTTGCGATCCTAGAAATTGTGCCTTGATGAAAATAACAAGAATTGAAATAAAGAAAACATATAAACGACATTAAAATAAATCTAAATCTAACTATCTACAAAGAATCGTAAGGCTCTAACTCCATCATAATTATTAGGCTATGTGTTGGTCGTTGATGGGGTTTACACAGCAGAAAACAAAAATAAAATCCCCAACTACAACATTGAACCCAAGAACCTTATACCTGATTTACATTATTTACATATGAAATGATATTGAATATAAAATTTTCAGATTTCATACCAGCGTTTAGAGGCTCCTTCAATCGATACGAATCGCTCCCACTCTAAGATAAGAGTGAACTCTAGGTATCCACACGAAGACAGGGAGGCGATCGACTTGCGATCTCAAGTGCTAGCAAGACACACAAGCAAAAGGATGCAGAATTTTTCTTCAAGAAAAATTCTATTCTCCACCAAGTGAAAAACGTGAGAGAGAGTGAGGTGAGTGGCTTGGATTTAGTTAATGTGCTCACTCATTTTATTTTAATTTTAAGTTGCCTTTTATATGCAACAAAAATTAAAACTGTAATCTAGTTAAGAATAAATTTATTTCATGACTAGAATAGTAAATCCTCATTACCAAATAAGGTAATAATCCACATGGCATCTTATTCAAATTCAAATATGATTTTCATATTCATATATTATCTTTATTAATATAATCAAATATTAATATTGAATATATATATTTAAATCAAATATGAATTTCATATTTCATATATATTATTTTCACTAATATTAATATCATCAAATATTAATATTAAATAATATATATAATATTTAAATACATAATCTCACTAATTTTAATTTTACTATGAAATTAAATATAGGTAATGACCTCAACAAATTTAATTGTACTGTGAGATTACCAAAATGCCCTTTCATCTCAAAAGACGAAAAAATCATTTCCATCATAAATGACAAAAATACCTTTTCTCACCAATTCATTCTTAATCTGTCTTCTATGTGTGTGACCAGAAGGCTCTTCATCATATCAGTAGTGAGTGGTTTCGCGATTGACATTAATCAATTGTCTCACTAAACACATATCAAGATGACCTCTAGCAAGGCATCATGGATACCCGATAGATTCGAATTCAGCGAAACAGCTTACCTATCAATTATATGGTTACCGTGTAAACCGATCCTTTCATCATATGTTATCTCATCGATGTTGAGGTACCGAAATAGTGTCGACCTCAGTTATCTTCAATATTTTTGTATTCAGTTACTTGACCAATGACTGAAATAATAAATTGGATTAAGCAACAACTCAATCCCACTGTGGCCACAGCTTTAGTATCATTGTCATTCACTGAATTGTGCTGTGAGGTAACTTCTCCTGTACCCAGGAGTGATGAATCCTTTGTCGATCCACCATAGTCTTGATACACTCCTTGATGCAGCCAATCACTACCGTATTGATAACTCTAAATAGAACTACGTTGGGCTACTATCAAACTACACCAATCAGTGCATAAGGCGCTCTAGTGATCTCAAGTCTAAAGATCACATGCACCACCATTCGTTAGAGAATTTATTCCATAGACAATGGGGTTACCATCCATATAGAATCCTTTGGTGGGTCTGTCCAGTGAACTTGCCTACAGCAAACACCCATGTGTCGCACTAGGTTGTTGGCAAACAACCTTGATAAGTGAGATCAATCACTGTCTTTCGACAGGGTCATTCAACACTATGATAGTCTTACCGTATTATTTGTGTCCTTGGTCAAAATAATACTGGGGCTACAGACATTTCTAGAATGGCCACCATATGTGATCATAGGGTTCTCACTATCAAGATTTGAATCACTTGATACCCTTGTCATGGTTTACCATCCTAAGGACATATATCAACACACGTAATTATGATTTACATGATATAGAAAAAAAATTGTCTTTTATTGATTAATAAACATTATTTCAAAGAGTCAATTCTACAATAATTGATTGGCTCTAGGGCACCTACTCTAACACAATGTATTCATCATCAAACTATCGTTCTTTCCATCCGTTCTAGGGTTCGTACATCATCGGGTTCAACCTAGTACTTTCATCATTCAAACTAGCTAGTGGCATATAGCATAATTTAAACAACAAAGGAACCAATTGGCATAGACACAAATCATCAATTCACAGAGCTAATTAAGATAGGCACGATGTCTCTCGTTTCTAAGGTATTATCGTGGCCATTTTGGAATATCCTATTGTTTCCATCAACTAAACGAGCTAGTGGCGTATAGCCTAGTCTAATAACGAAAACCCATTAAGTGCATGACGATCTTAAAGACAAAACCAATCTATACCTAGGCAGGGCTACAAATCAATCATTCCATACCCAATCTTGTCTCATACAATCAATTAACTAATATCAAGGTTGATTAGGCCTTATATCAACTAAAGATTGAGTTAAATGCAATAAATGAATCTGGAACATAATAGAATGGATCAAACAAATAGAATAACAATAAAGCACAAGCCTTCAATTAGATTACATCAAATCCCTAGAAAATAAACCACAACATAAAGGAAAATAAATGATTACACCTGGAACCATAATCGTGAATAACAAATGAGGAGGAAAGGAAGAGAACTTCCTCTCCTCTCTAAGCTTCTCCTCTCTAAGCTCCACCTTTCCAAGAAACCCTAAATGTATTCTCTCCAAAATGTGTATCTCAAACCTACAAACTTCGTAAAAATAGACTAAAGCTGTCTTTATATAGTTTTTAGACAAAATGGAAAACTTGTAAATACTAGTCGCCAAAATTAGGATTAGAAATGCCATATTTTTACATTCTACGCAAGTTGCACCTTAGCACAGTTTATTTGGGCCATGGCTCAGTTTAATTGTGCCTCAACGTAGTTGAATTGCACCCCAGTGCGTTTCAGGCTATTTCTTCTTCAACAAAAACCGTACCATGACGCAGCTCAGGAAATCGTGCTATGATGCAAAGTCGAAATTTCACTCTCTCTTTTTCTTCTCGCATTGATTTATCCACACTCTATGGGTCCAGGATATCTGAACACTAGCATAAGCATGAATAATCCATTCTTTTGCTCCTAAATACATGAAAACACACACAACACCGGTGATTTCGGAAGATAACGAAACATGCAAGAATTCACATCATAGGTCATGTATTAAACCTTAAATTCCTTACAGTTTCACCCCCCAAATCACTAAATAAATCCGCATTTCCAACACTCAACACACCTCCATTACATATAAAAATGTACCCTGAAGTAGACTTTCTATCGTCAATATCTGACTGGAAATCAAAATCTAAGTATCCTTAAATGTTTAATTTTGAACATTCATAACTCAGAACTAGATTCTTAGTTCTTGTTAAGTACTTAAGTATCTATTTTACAACTAACAATGTTTCTCCCCTGAATTTGACTAATATATGCTCGAAACACTTACATATAAGCTATATCGAGTTTTTTACATAGCATTGCGTACATTAACCTGCCTACGGCAAACACATAAGGCACACTACACATCCGCTGCCGCTCTTCATTAGTCTTTGGACCCATCTCTTTGGAAAGATGAAGATCGCGAGTGAAGGACAAGACACCTCTCTTAGAGTTTTCCATGCTGAGTCATTTCAGCATTTTCCTAATGTACAATTTTTGGGATAATCCAATCACCCTTTTCATTATATCTCTATAGACATGAATGCCAAGGGCATAGGTCACTTCTCTTAAGTCTTTTATTGAGAAGGTTCTAGATAACCAGGCTTTAACCTTAATCATCATGCCTATGTCATTTCCCATAAAAAATATATCATCTACATATAATATGAGAAACGTGATAGCATGATCTTTAACCCATTTTTATACACAAGGCTCATCCAGATTCTTGACAAAACCAAACGGTTTGATTATGTTGTCAAATCGAATGTTTCAGCTTCTTGAAGCTTGCTTCAATCTATAAATGGATTAATGCAACTTGCATACCTTATTTTTTTCAATAGAGGATATAAAACATATTGGTTGCTCCATAAAGATGTTTTCCTCAATAAACCCATTAAGGAAAGCTGTTTGGATATCCATCTACCAAATTTCATAATCATGGTATGCTACAATGGCTAGCATTATACAGATGGATGAATCATAGCTACAGACAAGAAAGTTTCATCATAATACAATCCTTGTTTCTGAGTATAACCTTTCACTACCAAATGAGCTTTGAAGGTCTCTACCTTCCCATTCTTGCCAACTTTTCTCTTGTAGATCTATTTACAACCTATAGGACCTATTCCCTCTGGTGGATCCACAAGTGACCATACTTGATTGGCTTGCATTGATTCTATCTCAGAATCCATTCCTTCTAGCCACTTTCCTGAATCTCTATCTAGTATTGCTTCTTCATAGCTTCTAGGATCATCACCATGATCATCTACTCCCACTAAGTAAGATTCAAAATCTTGCTCATGTATGAACACATATCTTTCCGAAGGTTTAGATATTCTAGAAGACTTTCACATTGGAACTATAGTATCTGATACTGAGGTTCGCTGAGTGGATGTTCCAGCTTCAGCAATCTCTGTTCTTGGCTTTTCAGACTCTTCTTTGAGTTCAATATTTCTTCCAACACAGCCTTTCTCTAAGAACTCATTCTAAAGAAAGCGTGCATTTCTACTGATCCAAACTCTTTGATCACTTGGGAAGTAAAAGTAATATCCTAAACCATCTTTAGGATAACATCCAGCTTATCAGATTTAACTAATTTAACATATGCTGGATAGCCTCAAATCTTCATGTAATTTAGACTTCAACGTTTTCCATACCATATCTCATACGGTGTTTTCTAGAAAATTTTAGATAGGACCCTATTAAAGATGTGCACGGCTGGCCTGGAGAACATATCCCCACAGAGACATTGACAAGTTTGTAAAACTCACATCGATCGTACCATATCCAATAGGATACAATTTCTCCTTTCAAGCACTCCATTAAGCTGGCTTGTATAGCGAGGAGTTAATTATGAGATGATCCCATTTTTTTCTGAGAACTCCCAAAACTCTGTACTCAAGTATTCACCCCCATGATCTGATTGTAGTATTTTAATACTCTTTTCAGTTTGATTTTCTACTTCATTCTTGAATTCTCTGAATTTTTCAAAGAATTCAGATTTGTATTTCATTAAATACAAATACCTATATTGTGACATATCATCTGTAAAGATAATGAAGTATTCAAATCCTCCCTTGACTAAAGTACTGAATGGTCCACACACATTTATATATATGAGCCCTAATAGTTTTTTAGCTCGCTCTCCTTTATTCTTAAAGGGAGACTTCGTTATCTTTCCTTGGATACAAGATTCACAAGTTGGACAGGGTTTAGAACCTAATGAGTTTATAATCCCACTTTCTCCAAGCTATACTAATCTTCTCTTTCCTATATGATCCAATCTATGATGCCATAGAATTTTAGGATTTGATTCAGATCAAGTTCTTTTATTGGAAATGGTATTGATTGAAGCATAATCATTTTGTTCCAAGACACACAAACCGTTTGTATTCACAACTTTATCAACTAAAATATTTCTAAAATGTATTGAACATTTATTTTTATTAAACAGTACATGGTAACCTACTTTACACAAAGTGGAAATAGAAATGATATTTCTAGTGACTTTTTCAAAGTACAATACTTTAAATAAATTCAAAACATGTCCTGAAGGTAGTATTATTGGGCAAGTCCCCATGGCCTCGTCTGCAACTCATGCCCCATTTGCCATCCTCAAAATGATCTCGCCCTTTGTCACCTCATAACTATTCTGAAATACCTGCAAAGATAGACAAACATGAGATGTTGTTGCTGAATCTATTATCTAGAAATGACTATCTGAATTAACACCTAATTCATATTCAATCATAAGACATTGTTTTGTACCTATTTTTTGTTTGCCTTTCCTCAGACTGTTTAGGTATTGAGGACAGTTCCTCTTCCACTGTCCATCTTCTCCATAGTGGAAACATTTTCCTTTTGCATTGGCCTTCTCTGCCTTTGCCATTGGCTTCTTGAAGCTCTTATTCTTGGGTCTAACCTTTGGACCTTTCTTCCATATGATCACATAATTAATTATAAAATTACATGATTAAATGATTACTTAATTAATTATGATATTATATTATAAACATTAATTTACTACATCAGCACAATACTTAATTAAATGAATAGAAATTTAATTAATTATAACATTACATTATAAATTTATAATATGATTACTTAATTAATTATAACATTACGTTATAAACAAATTATTACTTAATTAATTATAATATTCCATTATAAATATTTGTACAATATTTAATTAAATGATTAGAAATTTAATTAATTATAATATTAAATTATAGAGTTATAGTATGATTGTTTAATTAAATTAATTAATTGTTTGTGTTTTGGTTTTGATTGAGGAATTTTATGTGAATTGTAATGAATTGATTGAATTCAAATGTTTCCTAGAGATTAGGGGATTATAAGTCACATTGGACACAAATGAAAGAGTAATCAAAATTTGTTAGGGGTGCATTTGTAAACTTTTAAGGTATTTTTGTCATTTTTCAAACTAATAAGGGGCAATTGATATTTTACAAGGTACTCGGGAAAGGAATAGGAGCCCGCATTTTAGGTTCCGGTTCCTTGAATTTAAGAACCTACACTGTGTGATTCCAGTTTTTTTTTTTTAGAACTTGTACTATGCGGTTTCAATTTCGGTTGCCCCGAAAAATACATGATACCCAAAACTGCTCATCCCCAATTTTATGAGTAGATTTGATGGTTTTTCACTTTTTCTCGCCAATTAGCTTTGTATTTCCCACATTTGATTTGGGTTGGGCTATGGTTAGTCCAACCCTTCTTCCTTCATGAGATCTGGTAAATCGATCAAGATCTAGTCCGGGATGGATCTTTTTTATTTTTGATTTGGGTTCAAATTTCATAGTAAATTTATGAATAACTAATATTAAATATTTTTTAGTAAATTCTAAAAATTGTTTAGTTTTAGGTTTCACTATCTTGGATTATTGCCACAAATTTGACTATCTAATACGGTTCAGTAAATTACCAATTAGATTAAATTAAGAGATATTACTTAATTACCCATAATTTGTACCAAAATAAAATGACTAACTTCCAAGACACTTCTAAACCAAGTGAACTAACTTAATTTAATTTATTACCATCATATCCATCTTTGTATACACTCTACACTTCTCCATAGGGATGTACAAGAATTTAGGATAGAATCGGAATCGATGGGTACCCAAGGTTCCAGTTTCTACCCGGAACCGAGCCTATGAGGGCCATGTCTAGTTCTCAAAAATTAGAATCGAGAACCAGACTAAATTAAAATTTTATAAAAATATGGGGACCACTTGAAAATTTGACAATTCAATTAAATAAGCAAAAAAGGAAAACGAAAAATTCAATTTATGATTTGTAGAAGCCGTAAGTTCAGTTCCATATAAAGAACGTCATTTGAGCTTCATGAAGCAGAGCCTCTAACGATTAGATGTGTTCCATGGTGAGAGCTTGGAAGACCAAGACAGAGTAAGCAGAAGAATCTGAGGCTGAAATGGGGTCGTTTTTGTTATTGGATGAGGAGGAGGCGGTGCCATGGAGGCTTCGCCATGGTGTCTTTTGATTTGAAACAAAATGAATTATTTTATGACTTTAGAAGCATTATAAATTTGCTGCAGTAGGAGTGATGGAGAACTAGCAGAAGAACAAGATAGATTATAGAGAAATAGGGAGAAAAAACCGAGGATAGACTAGGGAGTTCTACATAATGTAATAATAAGTTCTACGTATTGCTCTCATCGCAGTATATACATATTACCATATAATATATGGTTCACATAAATTCCATTAGCTCTTACATCTAAATAGTAGTATGTCATCTATCACTTCTTTATTCAATTATTTATATTCCAGCTAGAAATAAATTGAATGTACGAGATATAGCTTTAGATGCACTTCTTTGAGCATCAAGTATAATTAGGTCTTTAACTCTTATTATTTAATTAATTACGACAGCCAATAAATGCATCTTTGTTGATGTAGAATAATAAAACTGGCAGTTGTCTATGTCTATGTAATACATGCATCTTTTTATTGTGGTTACTTGTCATGCGTCATGTATGTGTTTATAGGGTATTACTATAAACATTATTAATACTCCATGAAAATGCTACTATTACTATAAACATGTCTCCCCAAATTCAAAACACGTCTAACATTGTTGCATGGAGATGAATAATATGTTGAATATCAACGAAGTACCCGGCCAGAATGTGGCTGCATCAGTATCAAAGAATTATTTTGTATATGTTTACAATAGTAATATGTATATCTGTATATTTTAACTAATTGTTTTTTACAGTAACAAACATAAAGTAGAGATGCATCAGTAAAATAATGTATTAGTTGATAGCTTTCCTATTTGAATTTGCAGATTAAATGATCAATCTGGATTTCGGAAACATGCATGTATGAGTTAAATTTAAGTTGGACTAGAGAAACACGAGTTAAAAAGTCAGATTAAATTGAAGTGAAAAATATCTTTTAGTTATCGCTCATTCAAGTCAATTAATAATTCAATTTGATAATATTCATTCATTTTTAACTCAATCTCTGTTCAGGTAGTGCGGAATCTAGATACTCCGCTAACACTAATATTGTGGAAGGAACATGAGCTGATTAAGAATTTCTTAAATTAAATTATGTTATGTTTTTGTATTTGTAAATTGTAATTTTGTTTTTATGTCATTGTGTTTGTATTTGTGTTTTAGTGTGTATGTACTTTTTCTCTATAGACTATATGCTTGCTGGTTTTAAATTGATGAGAAAGTGGTGAATTGAATTGAATTTGGAGTAGTTGATTGTGAGGGTGTAATTATAAAAAATAAAATTGTAGAAATTGTGTGGGTGTAATTGTCAAAATTGAAAACTGGAGTGAATAGTACACTTGACAAAACGGGCGAGTGGGCGGGTTGGGTAAAGACCCAATGGATAAGGATCTAAATGGGTCCAAAATATTGGACTCAGACCTTAGCCTATGCGGATACAATTGGACTCGCGGGTATTTATACTGTTCACTCCAATTTTTAATTTTGACAGTTACACTCATAATTCTTACATTTTTCATTTTTTATAATTACACCCCCACAATCAACCACTCCAAATTCAATTGAATTCACCACATAAGTTCACAATCTAACTCAATTTCTCATCAATTTAAGACCTGCAAGCATATAATCTATAGAAAACAAGTACATCAACACTAAAACACAAGAAATTACATATGTAAATTTGAAGAAAATCTCAAGCCCTATCTCCATCGGGGCAGTTTATAACAAATGTAGGTAACATGGTACACTCAAAAAGTTTTCTCAATGGATGTGAATGAATTCTTGTGGTAGAGTACATATACCATCCTTATAAATTATAATACGAGCCATTTAGTGCTTATACATTAACATGGATTAAGCAACATTTTTCAACTCCCCAACCATGTTTTTAAACCTGATCCGCTCAACCAATCAGACGGGATCCGAGGCCTTTACTAGTCCAGACACTCATTAAACTTGATTATAGTATTTAGAATAATGTTAGTCTTACTTACTCCCCCTACTCATTTCTCTTCCTCATTTTTGTTAAAAAAGTGAAAAAATAGATAAGGCTAACATCTTAACAAAAGTGAGTAGGAAAAGTGAAAGAGAGACTGAGTAAGACCAGCAATACTCTAGTATTTAACCCTCATTAAACCTGGTTATAATATTTAATCTGGATTGACCCGCGATTGAACTGTTGAAACAGTAGCGAACCATTGATTCAATCGGTCCGTTGCCAAAATCGGGTCAGTGAAAATGCAAAATCCCCAAAAAAATTTCTTTCTGCATTTTCAAAGTTCCATCTTCAGATTTCAATCTTCATCTTCAAAGTTTCAAAGCCACTCTTACCCAAAATCTCTTTGATCGTTTGGATGGTTTTCCTCACTCCCACAGACAAAATTTGATTCCCACTTTCGATTCACACTGACCCATCACTAGTGACCACTCAAACACCACACGCCGCTGCCACAATCACCACCGAGACAAAAATCCAAACACTTACTAAACTCCAATGTGAACACAAACCCACCAAGTTTCCACCCCAGAACAAGAGACCCAATACGCAGAAACACTCAATTAAAGAGCTTGAAATGTGTAAAGTGTCTGGTTTCGAGTTTGGTTGGTTATAGCAGGATCTCGAGCACCGGCAGTGGATTTAGGTTGTAACAAGCGAGCCCTAATAACTCCTTTGAAAGCTTGCTCAACTTCAAAGCCGTTGACTTAAACCAGCTGAGGTCTTCGTAGTTCAGATCCGTTAACCAATGATCGTTTTGAAACTGCCAATTACATTTACAGGCATTAATTAAGCCACTCTGATCGCAGAAGAAAGATCTACTACTTTCGTGAGGAATTTTATGGGTTTTGTTTGAAGATTTTGAGATGGAGATCACCGATGATCTTATGAAGTTTGTTAAAGAGAGCTGAAGGTCGTTGAAATTAACCAAGTTGGTAACTCATAAAGGGGTTAAAGAAAGTAGAAACATTTAGAGATTTTTTGTTCTCTACTGACGTTGAGCTTTTGCTATAGCCTCCTTTTGTGCTGACCTCTGATTTCTAACTGTAACTATTCTCAAAATTTAATATTATTATGGTACCAACTTAGTATTTTTGTTTTTGTTTTGCATGATACAACACTTTTATACAGCGTTGTTTATACACTATGATGTGTGGCAAAAAAATAATGAACTGATTTTAAATTAAAATAAACTTTCATTCCATCATCTTTTATCACAACATCAAGTTGTATAAAAAATATTGTATAAAAATATTATATATATAATATTACTTTTTTATTTTTATGTTTAGTCTAGTGACATGCACTCACTCATGATTTATCATAAAAACAAATTAGTATTCAAAAAGTTTAAAAACAGATAAACACCCACTCCCCGATCAGATTCTGTTAGTGAATTTCGTCAGTTGAAGGACAGTGTCGTAAATTCAAAAATAAATAAAGGATAATAATGTCATTTTATCCATTAAACTAACCTTTCTTCCATCAACTCTCCAGCTTCCACCTTTCTTCTTCAAAGCCGCAGCCGTCGCCGGCATTCTTGTTGGCTTTCTTTCCTTTTTCCTTCACCTTTTCTGTTGATCTCACCTCTCATCACCATCCTCCTCCATCCCCAACCGGATTTGAAAAATCGGTTTTAGAAATATTCAATCAAAATCAAGTCTCTCTAACAACCATGAATTCGATGTTCAACATCTTTGATGCTTTCTGTGCTGAATTCTTTCTACAGAAGGTGAGGGCTTCTTTTTCTTTTTGCAACGAAGAAGGTAAACAACATGCAGTCGGAGTCGAAGGATTCTACAAGGGTGAATAAAACTTCCCACATGGAGAAGAAGCAAGTGGGTTTATCTTCATCAAACCGAGTTTTGGGAAGGCTAGATTTGCTCCAGAGTTGGATGGACTCAACTGTTTTGAGACAATCGTCTCCTATTGATTCATTTTTCTGCTTATTATATTGTTGAAGAAGCTGATGCCTTTTTTATTGAAGAGCTACAAACATATTCTCTCTCTCAAGTGAAGAGTTTTTACTTGTTTAAGGGAATTTAGTTGATTCATAGGAATTAGAGTTAGTGAATATAGGATTTTCCTCCTCCATTTTTTCATTCATATCTCTGTAAAATCAAGATTACTTAATTGATAATATGCTTTTTAATCTTAATGTTTAAGATTTGTTCTTCTTCTTCTTCCTTTTTCTTCTTACTATTATTATTTGGGGTAGATAATTGTTGATCTTGAGCAAACCGACTCTCCTCCTCAAAACTCATTCCTCCACTAGCACTCTCCACTTGTCATTTGCCATCCATGACCTGCATTTGTCACCGCGAGACAGTCACGTTTTGCGGCCTTTTCTTTCATGTTTTGCTAGTTTTTCGGTGCTTGATAGGTGGGTGGCTGTTTAGAAGTGTTTGTGTTGCTGTTGTGGTATTTTTTTCTTGGTCGCCACTGCTTCATTGTCGGCCACCACCTGTTAGACCTTTTGTCGCATCCAACTCTCAGTCTGCCCAGCAACCGACTGCTGGAGTCTAGGCTTATTGGTGACCGATTGTAAGATTTCTCCGATCATTTCCCTCTCGCCGGCTACCAAAATTTTCTGGATTTGAAAACGTCCACCACTTGTTTGCTTTTTTTTCGGCTAAATAGAAAATTACAACACTGTCCTTCAACAGGAGGAATTCACTAACAGAATCTGACGAAAAGTGGGTGTTTGTTATTTTCAAACTTTTTTAAATACCAAATTGTCTTTACGATAAACTATGGATGGGTGCATGTTGTTCGGCCTTTATGTATTAATCAAATTTTGGATTTAATTTAGCTCAAGAGTGTGTTTGTTGGATTTCAAACTTATTGGATTTCAAACCTGTCGAATATGACGATGTCACCAAACACACCGAACCAAAGAAAAGTAGCACACCTAGGGGCTAGGCATACAAAATCAAAATTTTGTTTAGAATAAAGATAAACGGACACTTTTCACAAATGTTGATATATCAGCTCGTAATTGGTTAGTTTACATTTGAATAGTATGACTCATTGTAAACTGACTAATCGCGAACTGATACTTCGCATTTGTGAGAGAATGTTAGTAAAAAATATTTATAAATATAATATTATTGAACGCTAGACAATCATATTTAACTCCTTCAAAAACTACAATAGAAATAAAAAATCATAAAATTTGAACCAACTTAGTTCGAGATAAGCATCTATTAACATGTATATCCAAAAAAACAAAGGCTGCGTTTGTTTCACATTTGGGAATACTACTTTTAGTATTCCCAGAAAAGTTAAACAGTAAAATACCAAAAAATTCAGATTTTTAGGAATACTACTCCCAATATTATTCAATTTTTTTTAAACCCCTTAAATTTGATAATTTAATTAAATACCCCTAAATATTTTTTTAAATTAAAAAAACACCCCAATAATCCACATTTACAGTTATTCCGCCACCACCACCGAAAAATGGCCGAATGTAGAATGGCGCACTACCGGCTGAATCGGCGGCTAGGTGAGCCGATCTAGCCTTTTCTAGCCGATCCACGGTGGATCTCGGCTAAAGGCAGTGCATCTGGCCGGCCAAAGATCTGGCCGCTGACGGACTGCATCTTTGGCCGTAACATCTGGCCACGACGGCCAACAAACGGTCTTGTCGTTGACCATCAACGACGACCGCTTGTTGGCCATCGTTGAGAGCAAATACGGCCGGATCGGCCGTTGGCGCGAATCGGCCAGTAGTCGCCGGGGCCTAGATCCACCGTGGATCGCTAAAGGCCATAGCGATGCATGACCGGCAAGATCCAACCGGTCATGCACCCATACGGTGACTCCGGCCACCTCCGGTGGTGGTCGCCGACTAGGGGTGTTTGAGGGTGGGTTAGGGGTATTTTTGTTAACTTTTAATGTTTTATTATAGGGGGTATTTTGTAAAAAAACAAACATAAAGGGTATTTTATTAATTTATAAATTCTACCTCGTAATACCCGCCCAATTCAACTTTTTTTTAACTTTTTTCAAAAAACTTTTCCCAAAACCCCCAAATTTTGAACCAAACGCAGCCAAAAAAAAGCACAGATAGGAACAAAATCACATTCAGTTACAAGTAAAGAGGGCAAAACTCCCCAAAATCATCACGGTATTTACCAGAAAACTCAAAAGAAAGTTACGAAACTCTCAAACTTGGAAGAAACCCAGATCAAAGAATACAACTTTCGTCAAATTTCATGAACAAAACAAAGAAACTTGTTCTCGATTTAGCAATTTCAAGAGGCTCGTTTCCAGCAACACACAATTCTTATTGCATTCAAATTTTGTGAGCAATCTAAAGAAAAAGGCCATTTCAATTTGGGATAATATCTTTGAATACTGACAGTTATGTGTTGTTGGAAATAATTCAAAAA